>CM070873.1:29431256-30031256 GCA_036365515.1 Torymus aiolomorphi | reverse complement strand
TATGTCTAAAAAGAAAACAACGAGTGAGTATAAAAAACTATGAGTAATTACGGCAATTTATGAAAAATTATGCAAAACTGTAACGTATTATACGAAAGTCAGCCATGTTTTGAGATTTTCATAGATTTTCATAAATTTTCATAGATTATCATAATTTTCATTCAGACATTAGGTGACGTAAGGAAATCTAAATCCTTTTGAGGATATAGACCTATACTTTCAATCATCCAAATTTCGCAAGACAAGCAATTGCTCAAAATGAAAAATTATGATAAACGGTCGAATATTACAATAATAATACCATAAACTATTAAACTATACGATACACCGGTAACTTGGAAATTCTATTTTCAAACCTCATATATTTTCTATACGCTTTCATACTCATTCATAACTTTTTTATACGGAACTTGAAACACTCTTTTTTTCCAGATTTATAAATTGGAAAAGTTAAAAACGTAAATCCCTGCAAGTAAAGTACTTTGCAAGTTATTAATAGTGAAAATAGAATCATTTTATTTAAACAAGTTATGCATTCGAAACAGCCGTATAAGTATTTTTTATAAGTCCTCTGCGGGCGGTAGTTCATAGTTGTTATACCGCTTCTTCTATCTTAATAGTCGCTGGCACATTCATAGAAAAAGTTATCACATACACTCGGCATAAAGTAAACTCTACGTGGCAAGTGTATTCAGACGTATATGAGGAAAGAGAATAATCCGGCGAGGTAAAAGCAAAGTTTTCGAAAAAAAATGCTGAGCATAAAAGTTTTGCAGTTCTGAGAGACAGAGTAACGGTATAAGGTCACGGCCAAGGCTGCAAACAAGTATCTTTTTTACGACTATTCAAATTTTTTTCAATTGTCACTATAAAAATAATCGCCATTTCATTGGTAGTGTTTGGCTTTTATTATCGCACTGATAAGGAAGAATGTCTACAGCTATTCTGATCGTTTTACTTTATTCTTTCTCTATAACAGTTATAATATTTTATTTACGGATTTTATGAGAATTCATTATGCTCAGATACGCTATTTATACGACAATGTCATCGAATATCAAAAAAATAATCCGACAGCGCTTGACATGTTGACTCCATTTTACTTTAGGCCATTAATTATAACAGGGAAATTACGCAATTTCATAATAGAATCAATATCTAAAAATAGAATTAATTTATACACGTTGGGTGTTATTAAGTAATGGCAATAAACAATTATGTTACGCAATACGCGAATTCATTCGTTAACAGCGTATATAAGTCTTTAATATTATTTTAGAAGGATAGGTAAACACATTTCAATCCCGAAAAGAGCAAACAAAACCCTGTTATCTATGATTTCGTTATCTAGTTCTAAATCCTCAGTGTCTATACTCTTAGTGACGAAGCAACGAAAGATCTAGACATGATCAAAGATACTTCATCAGTAATTGTAAACTAAATAATACTTATTAATTTAGCTTGTAAACAGTATAATTTGTTATAAATAATGTGTGGCCAGTCGTATAACCAAAAGGACACATTAACCAAATGTTTAAATTCTGGTCAATTCACTGCGAGAATTGGTCACATTAATAAAATTTGTTTACAATCCACTTGTTTACAGGTTCGCACATGCTTTTTATAAATAAATAGTTGTATCTTTGCAGGTTTTGAAAATTGTTCAATGTTTATATCGTTGGCTCCCTACGAAATTGCACAAGGAACAAAATGAGCCCTTCCAATTCTGAATCGGAACGAAAATAAAAAATATTTATATTGTTCGTTGAACTTTTGTTTAATTGGTGATATCTACTTTTGCAATATTGAAATTTCGTTGAAAAAAAAATTTTCTGTCACCTCATGAGCCATATTATTATATTATGTGATATCGTTTATCACATTACAACATGTGAACAGACGATTGTAAGCAAATTTGATTAATGTGACCAATTCTCGCGGTGAAACCACCTCAATTCGTATGTTCACACATGCCTGATACGTCCTAGTCACTAACTAAGAATAGACTCTTAGATAACCATAGCCCCGTTTATTATTTTTGCAGATCTAAAAATATTTTCCTCTTCTTGCAAACCTTGAGCCCAGATACGACAAATCCCCTTATACCATTCAAAATTCCTACAGTCTACGCCTTCTCCGCACACCAATTTAACATCGCCCTCTACCTCCCTCCTCCCACCCACCTGTGATCGATCGCGGCGACCTGCCGCTTCTTGTGCACCGGCGCCGGGGCGGCCATGATGGAGCCCTGCTTCAGCGCGCCCATGCTGAGGGACTTCCTGGGCGCCTGCTGCTGGTGATGGGCCGCCGCCGCCTCCTTCTGGTGGTGCAGCTGCTCGGCTATGGTCTCGCCGTCCCGGGCAGGCGCCACCTCGCCGTTCGTCAGCTGATGCTGCTGCTGCTGCTGCTGCTGTCGCCTCGGCCACGCGAACTGCAGCCGGTACTCCGTGCTTATCCGCGTTATGGCCTTGCTCAGCTGCGAGGCTGGCAGCGTCTTTGTCGCTTCCTGCGTCATGGGTGAGAGAGAACAAGAGAGTATTGAGTTGCTGTGTGGTTAGGGTGGGAGATATTCGATGCCGAAGAGTATAATAATGTGCTTTCTTATGTACGGCATTCTCGATAGCAGACTCAAATTTTCATAATAATTGCTACAATTTATAGTAAAAATTGCTATTATTTTGTAATTATTATTATAGAAATAGCAGTTTTTACAATATTTTGCAGTAACTTTAATGAGAAAATGAGTCTGTTCCTCGTTTACTATGAAAACAATTTTCCTATACAATTTTTCTCCGGGTATAAACTTGTAAGTCATTTTTGCGAAACTTTTTGTTAAGCGGGTTTTATAGATTAAATCAATAACTTTTCTATAGTCGTTGTGTATTGTGCGATGTATGAACGATTGTTATTTGAACTTGAAAGTTTTTAAATAAAATTTACCGAGTGTGATTTTAACTCGTATTTAAGCATCGTATAGATGGTTTGAAATTATAAGTTTTTCTTTATTCAACTGCAGTTTTTTTCAGTCGACTCCCAGATAATTTATCATGTCGAAGCGGATATGATTAATACTGAGTTTCATCGACACTTCTTCTGTTGTATAGCTATATCTTGAAGCTTATAGATGCGCACATACTCTTAATCAAAATCACGTAATAGTTGGATCAAAAATAGCTAATCGGAGACTAATATTAATGATCAGAACAAAGCTAAAACTTTGTTAAAATCCATAATATGGTTTTCTTCACTTACGAATTTAACATAAATGTAAGACAAAAATTATAGCGATTCGAACGTGTATTATCAAACTTGAAAAAGCTCAAAAACTCTTCAACAGAAATGCCCTCAAAGCCCCGACTCACATACAGTCAATCGGCCGAAATTGCCACTATCTCGCGACACGCCTACTTCGAACTTTTAAAATTTCTCCGACAACAAGAACACTTTCCTCCCCACAACCGTCCCTAGATTTGAATGTAAAAGTTGGCAGGACTATCTTTCTCGCGTGTCGCGCGCTCGAAATCCCGCAAGCTCAACCCGCATTCGAATAACGGCTGCGGGCCATTGTTGTACTTTTGAAATACCGCGGGCGGAGATCGAAACTCCTCCGTACAATAGCGAACGTCGCGAGGATATATTATACACACAAATGTGGCATGATTCACGTTAATCTGTCAAAACGCTATATTTTTTATTTTCTCGCAATTTCAACGCGCGTTTCGTTGATTGGATGAATAGTGTAGTCGAAAGTTGCCGCGAGCGCAGCAAAAAACTCGCCGGATTCTGGGAACTAAGTTTAACGCGCCTAAGAGCTCCGGGCTTTGAGTTTACAGTTAAGCTCGTGATTTCGTTAATGGATTTTCCAAATAGATGATTTGTGGAAGTTGAAGCTGATGTAACTAGTTGCGAATGTTGCCGGTGAAAAGGGAACGATCCTTTTGACGTTATTCCGGTAATGAGGATTGTATTTTGGAATAATTTGGTATCCGAATGAAACTTCGTTCGTGAAACTAATTGCAGTGTCGTTGTAAAGCGATTAAGAAATTTGGTGTGTAATTCTATAAATAAGTAACGTTACCCTGCAAATTCATAATAATCGCGATAATTTACTGTGAAATTATATAATTGTCGATTTCAAAAGTTAATAATGTAACTGACGAGAATACAGAAATTGTCAATGTATAGTTAAGTCACTAATGATCGCGAGTGTTATTACGTAATATGTTTCACAACTTTCAATCGGTAGGCAATAGCTCATAACCGTAACATTCCTAAGTCATTCTATTATTGTAGTACTTAAGGTAAATAGTACAAAAGGATTAGGTTGAAAAAAGCTGCTTTCGACCTAGTTTTCACACAAAAAGCTTTACGCAGCACTTAAATTTTTTAATGCCAAATATTGTAATTATATTTTTGCGTGCTCGCACGTTATCACGAGATTTTTAATTCAAAATACCGTTCATCCAACTATATCTTTTCAATTTTATACTTATATATCTATTATTAAAAAGCTTAACAAAACTATCCTCAAGCTTTTCAACCGTGACCATTTACAATTCAACAACCGTACTTAACAAAATATAATAATCTATACATAAAAAAAAATAATCCACGACTTCGAAAGCACAACAACAATGTTCTCCCGCATACAAAACTCACTCTAACTTTGTCGGCCACGACGTTGGAATCGATCCCGTCGATCCCTCCCGCGTCGTGGGCGTTCGTGGGTATGAACTCGTGCGTCCTGTAGGCGAGCTCCGGGCACTTCTTCCGCCGCGGCAACGGCGGCTCCATCGCCGTCCCTGAAAAGCCCAAGGTCCACCAGGTCACACCACGTTACTCCTCCTCCCCACCCATCCCGTCGTCTTATCCTCATATACATTTATCATGTGTATAATTATATACCCGAGTTTAAAACGGATAGCTACGCATCATATAGCAGTGTCTAACTCGATAAGCTCGTCAAGCTCTCGAAAAGCTCGATTTCTTTTTTCTCGTTATTTTCATGAATTTTTAATCTTTTTTCTTTTTGTAATAGAGACCAGGCACGTTCGCTTGCTCGGCGTTTACATACACATATACATGTAATAATAGATAGATAGATAAATAGCCAATCGTATACGAGGCGGTTGTTACGCGCGGTTGTTGTATAATATACGTTACTCGACAGCCAATTGGTTAGTAATATACACACATAATATAGAGGAGAGAGATAATACAGAAAATTTAGACAGAAGCGAGAGTTATAGCGATAGATATATCATAATAATAATAATTTTGAATATGTATATAATAATATATATGTGCAAATCCGCGGACTACAGACAACAACTGGGGTACGAAAACGGAAAAAATTTTTTTTGAGGGGACACCTACCACATAAGGTTTTTTCGGTTCTTTGGGGATCCCCCAACATAAAAAAACTCGTGAACACTCATTATCCGTTGCCAAACTCTTTTGCCGACGAAATCAATTTTTCTTATGGAAATTTAACATGGGAAAAATGGACGAAAAGTGGTCATTGATGATTAAACCAATAGCAAACTATTGAAGAGGCGAAACCAAATTCCACAAAAAAGCGATTAAAGTTGAAGAATAGAGCTTTAATTTGAGATGAGAATCGTTAAAATCAGCCGATTCTGTGCAAAGCTAGGTGAGTTTGAAAATGGCGAAAAATGACAAAAATTTGAAGAATTATGTGGGTTTGAAAAAAATCGCTCATTTTCGTCATTATTCGCCATTTTCAAATTCACCTAGCTTTGCACAGAATCGACCGATTTTAACGATTCTCATCTCAAATTAAAGCTCTATTCTTCAACTTTAATCGCTTTTTTCTGGAATTTGGTTTGGCCTCTTCAATAGTTTCCTATTGGTTAATCGTCAATGACCACTTTTCATCCATTTTTCCCATGTTAAATTTCCATAAGAAAAATTGATTTCGTCGGCAAAAAAGTTTGGCAACGGATAATGAGTTTTCACGAGTTTTTTCATGTTGGGGGACCCCCAAAGAACCGAAAAAACCTTATGTGGTAGGTGTGCCCTCAAAAAAAAAATTTTTTCCGTTTTTGTACCCCAGTTGTTGTCTGTAGTCCGCGAATTTACACATATATATAGAAGCGAGGCGAAGAGAACGTACGCTCGGTCACAACTCCTCGACTATGTAATAATCGCGCGCGTGTCGAATCTCGTATAATATATATATGTTGGATATACGTTACGTATTATATGTACACTGTTAGTGCGTGTAAGTGTTAGTGTCAGAGCGATAAATAATGTGTGTCTGCGTGTTGTGTGTTGAAGGATGATGTGCATGCCTTCGTGTATGTGTGCACGTGTCGCGTCTCGTGATCTTCGATCCATCACTCGTCGAGAGATGCTCGTTACATTAGAGACTGTACGTGTATTATAGGTATAGCTCGTAGAATTTTATTTTATCACCGGTTGTTACAAGATATAGAGATGACTGCAGGGCCCTGTAAGAATGTTTTACGAAGCTCTCGGAGGCTGGCACTATGGAATTTGAGAACTTTAGAATTTATTTAATAAAGCAATGTTTAGTCAGGTTGGACAATATCGTTACGTAAAGTCAGATTTATATTTTAATTGGTTTAGTGGATAAAGCTGAGTATAAGTGCACTTGGTGAAAAAGTTATTAAAATGGGGGAGACCGGGGCTAGTTAGCCGACTTTTTACATTTTATATATTGTTTTTTTTTTACAAAAAACTATAAATTTAATGAACAAAACTTTTCCAATATTTGAAAGTACTGCATCCAGAGAATATTTATGATTTTTTTCAAACTTGTGGGATAACCTCAAAAAAAAACTAGAATTTTGTAACCGTACGATTTTTGGCCAACCTGACCCACAAGCGGGGTAGGTTGGCCAAGGATCTCGGGTAAGCTCACCGACGATAAATCTCATAATGAAATACAAGAATTAATCATATTATTATATTTAAAACAATTAAACTCGAGAACACGAAATTAAACCCCTAATATAATAAATGAACAACAAAAGAAGCTACAATGAGTTAACAACTATAGGTAAATTATCCAACTTTCATTAGCGCTGTTTCTATATCGTGGTAGAAAATAACCCAACCAAAATGGCTTAACTGCAACGGTTGGCCAATCTTTTTGGCCATCGAATAACAAAAATATTGACGAACGGTTGGCCAGTGGATGGTGAACTATCGATAATTAAAAGCATCGAATGCGTGCACTAGGTCTTTGGGGTGGTTGATGATGGACTCTAGGTGGTGCGCTCCGTAGTTTTATGCGTTAAGATCTCAGGGTGAATCTAATACGTAGCCCAGGTGTTGGGGATAGCCGATGACGATGTCTAGGTGGTGCACTCCGTAGTTTTTTGCACTAGGTGTCGGAATGCATTCTATGAGTGGTCTAAGTGGTCTGGGTAGCCGATGACGGAGCCTAGGTGGTGCGCACCGTAGGTTTGTGGCTCTAGGTTTAGGTTTGTAGCCAAAAACCTATGGTGCGCACCTAGACTCCGTAATCGGCTACCCCGATCACCTAGACCACGCATGGGATGCATTCCGACACCTAGATGCAAACAACTACGGAGCGCACCACGTAGAATCCGTAATCGGTCACCCTGAACACCTAGACGACGCATTCGATGAGTTCTAATACCTAAAGCCACAAACCTACGGCGCGCACCACCTAGACTCCGTCATCGGCCACCATTTACGAAGCTAATGAGCCATTTATTTGTATCAAGAAGTCACTTTTCTTATTATAGCATTCATTGGTCAACCGCAAGGCTTATTCCGTTATGAAATAAGCGGTAATTATTACCAACCGTTGGTTAAAAGGTTGGCCAAACCTTTGCGATTTGGTGAACGGATGGTGAACGGTTGGTTACCATTTCTACCAGGGTAAGGCTCTGTTGCGTTTTCTGTGTTATATCAAACCATTTTTATCTAGTAGTGAAGTGATTATTTGAACGGCGAGCTTGTTCCAAACAAATCAGCCAACATGCCCCAAGGGTAAATTTTAATTTAAAAATTAGGCTAATAATATTAAAAATTGAAACATAAAAAATTAAAAAGTCGTAAAATTATAAAAAAGTAATCATATTCTTTTTAAAGAATTATCAGATATTTTTTAAAATCTAAAATTTGCTCCGACGCATAAGAACATTTTCAAACTTGTGTCTATCCGCGACGTCTGATGCTTTCCGATTGAAAATTCAAACAAATATTCCTGATTCCATTTTACGTTGCTGACATCAACAGCCTTGATTTCTGTTATTTCAATCACGAGTTATTAGCATTTGACCAACCTGTTCCATATGCCAACTTATCCCGATCTCCCTTCCCATCCTAGTCGGACATTGATTTTTTATTAACTTTCTTTTAAATTTATTCTATTACATAACTTTCTAAATAAAGACGTAGCTTTGCACAAATTGAAGTTAAATTCCATACAATACGAGCCTCTGTATTTGGTAAAAGCAGCAGCAATCAACTTACAGGGCACTCGATCATCATCGTGCATCAATTTGCCAAACGAGCATCCCTTTACAAGCGCATCGCAGAACCGAAGAGAAGAAGCCAAAGTACAACGCGCGTTCGCCAAATGTGTCTCCGTGTGCGCGATTACGTGATTGTGTGTGTATGTCAAACAAAGAAAGGTATTACAAAAGATATACAAAACTCAACGAAAGGATATACAAAAGAAGAGAGAAGGAAATAACGAAAGAAAGAAAGAAACAGAACGGCAACCGTCGGTGTGATTAAGCTTCTGATATATAATATAATAATATCACGCTTGTTATACATATTATGTTAAACTGCGCAAGCCATGCACACTCGTCAATCATTACAGTGATGTCGTATAATATTATAGTACGCGGGTAAAAGCTCTGTATATACAGATATAGTATAAAGTCGCTCTCGGCTCTGGACTTACCTAGGTGAAAAATAACGCACACACGGCTCGGCCGATTTAACGTGCGAGTAGTGGTATAATATGTTGTACAAGGTATACAGGAATAGTGTGTGTGTGTGTGTGTGCGCGCGCGCTGCACGAAAACTACGTCAGGTACAAGCCAATTAAAGCCCCGCGAGAGAGAGAGAGAGAGAGAGAGAGAGAGAGAGAGAGAGAGAGAGAGAGAGAGAGAGAGAGGGGGGGGGGGTAATGGTGTGGGAGTATATTTTACGTATTACCTTGGGTGTTCGCGCGCGCGTGACCTCACATTAAAGGAATGCGACTGCGGCTAAACTCCCCGGGCGGAGGTTTTGGGATCTGTGTGTGTGTATTTGTGAATTTTTCATGCGTAATTGTATACGATGTCGTATATATGCACGAAGCTGAGTTTAAAGCACGTTAAAGTGTCCTCGTTGTTATCGTTGTAATTTACAGCGTGTGATATAATGTTGTATAGAAATAGGCGGCTAATGGCGCTGTCGCCAAATAAACGTGTGTTACAAGGGTCCAAAGAATTATGTGGTAAAAATTTGTTTTGAAGGGTCTGTACTTATGTCAATGAGAGAGTTTAGGTGTAGGGTGGGAGGAAAAATAAAATTTCATGCAAATTTTTCACGATGATGATTGTGTACAACTATGGGTGTTATGTCATATTGGTACGATCATGTACGTATTTGTTATTTAGAGTAATTATAGTTTGTTTATATACGTATGCGCATTCAGTATTTGCACTGTTGGTCGGGTTTAAAAAATAGACAAAAAATTATTTTGTTTTCATATTTTTCTTAATAACTCAGAAGATTGAGACGATAACAATGAACTAATTAATTTTATTAGATTGTACTATATTATAACAATTTTAATAGGCTAAAATATCAATTGTGAAAACTGTGAATTTATATTTCAATTTTGTTTAAATTTTTGTTTAGATCCATTGTAAAATATTTGTATTTTATACTTTTATGTTATTCTAAGCAGTTATTTATCCTCATTATTGTCGTCTAAACCTTTCAAAACCATTATAATGTCACAACGAAAACACGAGAGAGAAAGAGAGAGAGAGAGAGAGCAACAAGGTTAGTAGTATCAATTTGAAACTCAATTTTCACATAATATAAAGTTAGTAACGAAACTCAGAAGGTTAAACCATCTTCAATTGGACTCTAATCATGCAAGAGGCGGCGGCGTAAACCAAGCGTCAAAGCTCATTCCTGTAGTTCTGTGTACCTCTTGAACGAACGCATGCGCATAGTAAAGAGTAAAAAAAAACAAAGAGGAGAGGAGGGAGAGCCAACTTTTTACTCGCGGCGATCGGGAAACGAAAAAATAAATTTCAAAAGACAAAAGCGGAGGGCGTGCAGGTTTAGAAGTTGCAATCGCGCGAGCTGTACTAATGAAAAAGTTGCACGGGGCACAACTTTGTATATAAGTACGTGTGACGCGGAGAGAATGGAAAGTACAGTAAAGCCGCGATTTGTCCAACTTATTCTTTTTTTCTCATACGTGTCGTATACGGAACATGGGCTAGACAAGCAGTAAAAATAAACAATGTACAAAAGAGAGAAAGAGAGGGAAAGAGAAAGAGAAAGAGAGTCGTCCTACTGTCTGCATTATTTCAAAGTGTGACAAAACTGCGAGTAGCCTGTTTCTTTTTTTTATCAATGGTCTGTATCGTATAATATATATATATATATATATATGTGTGTTAAACGGTTGCAAATAGTAAAAGCTTAATTTGGCTCTTTTTCAGTGAGATCTATTGCTTGACGAGAATAAGCGAAAATATAGTAAGATTATCATTACCACGGTGTACAAGCTAATCATAAAAAAACGTATCATACTTCCAAGCAAAACAAAAGAAAAAGCTTATAGAAGTGTAATTTAAAGGCCCCGATACCGCGAGAGCGATAAACAGCTATCGTCAACGCGACGCGAGCCGGTAGATAAGAAGAAAAAATCAAAACGAAGAAAAGAAAAAAACGGACGAAAAAAAAACAGATTAGCAGAGGATTATTCCGGTGGAGGGTAGAGCAAGAGAGTGAGAAAGAAAGAGAAGAGATAGAGATAGAAAAAAGAAGAGAAAAAGGTCGAGATTCCGTTCAAAATTCGTTCGATTTTTATTCGGGTTTAGCCGCATCGCTCATTCTCTTACCTTCGTTGTTCTCATCCTCGGTGGACTTGGCCGACTGTAGCTTCGCGCTCGTATCATTCGCTGCAAAAAAAATTTCGCAGCTGGCTCGTGCCCTCAAAACTCAAGGCGTACTCTCGGGTTTTGTTTACATAATGTGTTTTTTTTTTGTTTTTCGTATTTATCTTCATATCATTGTTTTTTTTTGCTCACAAAAGTAAAAGACAGAGAAAGAAAGACAGATAGACAGAGAGAGAGAGAGAGAGAGAGAGAGAGAGAGAGAGAGAGAGAGAGAGAGAGAGAGAGAGAGAGAGAGAGAGAGAGAGAGAGAGAGAGAGAGAGAGAGAGAGAGAGAGAGAGAGAGAGAGAGAGAGAGAGAGAGAGAGAGGTATAATAAAAATAAAAGAGGTAAGTAAGTATATAATATATATGAAGTCACACATCTAAGTATGAGAGCTGCGCTCTAAGAGACAATGTATAAAACAAATGAAAATTGGTAAATACGGTAAATAAAAATTTATACACCTATGGGGAAGAGGGAGAGAGAGAGAGAAAGAGAGAGACCTAATTGAGCACTTCTCCTCGCGTCCTTGCTTTCAGCCTTTTCTACCAATTATAACAAAACTCTTGACGCAACGAACTAAAATGAGAAAAATGAAGAAAAAATAATAATAATAATAATAATAAATGGAAAAAAATCATATGGCAATTTAAAATCATATATATAGTCGTAAATAAATAAACGTTAGTGGTTATAAAAGAAAAAAAAGAAGAAGGAAAAGTGAAGTTAAGAAATAAAAAGAGTAAATCAAAGGAAAAATGGCCTGGCGTAAATCAAGATATCAGCTGGGGCTCACTCGTCTAGTGGGCTCTTTAGAGTTATTCACATACATGTATAGACCCTTTTGCTCTAATTCTAAAGGTCATGTTCATATGTTTTTTCTTTTTTTTTTTGGAAAGAGAGAGAAAGAGAGAGAGGACGTTAAAAATGTAAGTAATAAAATATATAATAATATGTATTATATATAAAAAAAAAAGATAAGCTCGTTGTCGTTGACGGAAGCCTCATCTACGGGTCTGTATGCGACATTATCAATAAACAGTATATAAAGAAAAATGAAGAAGAGGGAAAGAGGGGACGAGAGTGAAGGGTGCCAACGAAACGAAACGAAACAAAAATAATATATTTAATATTTATATCATGTAAAAGGAAGAATGTCGAGTGTGAGAGAAAACGCGTGTATAGTGTATATAATATATAGAGCATGAGTGAGACACAAAAGACAACATTTAATTGAACTAGATAACGATTAGAGAGAAAGAAAGAAAGAGAGATATAGATAGATAGAAATATACGTATCGCGAGAGATTCGCTCGGTTTTTTTTTTTTTGCTCTTTCACTACGGGTATACGTTATGTATGTAGAAAGTAATCAACAAAAATATATATATGTATATTCATGTGTATTATATAAAACGACACAAAAAAAAATCTATAATCATATATAAAGAGACGAGAGAGTAAAGAGACAAAAAAATGAAAAATAAAGGTTTTGAAGAGAGAGATGACCGCGAGGAGTAGTCCATGGCTTATCGACTGACGCTACTTTCGATCGTCGTTGTTCATCGTCACCACTATTCGCATATATATACGTTCGTGTGCTGTATATATATGCCATATAGAGAGATCGGAACATTCTTGCTACAATTAAGGCTAGATAAACAGACAGATATATATAGAGAGAGAGAATAGAGTGAGGGGAGGATACTGAAAATGGAGACAGAATGAGAGAGAGAGAGAGAGAGAGAGAGTATGAGCGAGCGTGTGATGAGTGAACGTGAGAGAGGGGAGAGAGAAACCGAAGATCGATGACGAATCGGGAGAAGATGAGGCTACAGTCTATAAAGATGAGAGAGTAAGAGAGTAAGAGAGAGAGAGAGAGAGAATGAAGAAGGGATAGAGAGAAAGAGATGATGTGGGTTGGAGGAGTCCTGACGCGGGCTGACTTACTCGACGGTGCTTGTGGCGCCCGCCGTACGACGGTGTGCTCCTGGTTCGGGCCCGTGTACTCGTGCCATGTGTACGTGCTCCTGTACTCCGAGTGGAGCTGCAACAGAACGGAAATGAGATATAGATTAGTGTTTATGTATATATAGCTGCATTATATTCGTAATAATAACTTATAAATAGCAAGCGAATATTGTAGATATAAATATTTTTACGTTTTTATTTTGTAGGGGGTGATGAGGGTACGGTTTGATTAAAATAATTAAATAGACAAGATCCAATAAGCGATTAAATTAGTTATTGACGTTTTTTAATTTTACCTTACTCTCAGTATGAAATCACTGAAAATAAGTTATAAGTATGCCAAATCGACTGAAATATTCAGTGAAAACTTAAAATTAACTGAAATTTCAGTAATTGATTTGGTATACTTATATAACTGATTTTTTAGTGAATTTCACTGATTCAAATTTAGCGAGTAAGGAGGTTCTATCGGTAATAGAATTAAAATTAAGATATATGTGAAATTTCGTATACAGGTTTGTAAATATCTCAAAAACACTCGTATAAATTTTAAAGGTGAGATAGAAGTTGAGATATTAATGTTTTTATTTTTTGCTGGATAACATGAGCTCTAATATTATGGAAAGTCGCGATTTCTTTGTACTCATTTGTTTATTATAAAGCATTAAACATTGAGATTCTATTCGTATTTTTTGTAGTAAAAAATGAACTTATGACAAACATTTATTATTCTTCAGAAATATTATTGGTGGCCGCTGACTTATAACGAAAATACTTGGAATACAAAAAACGTACATTTAACCTCAAAAAATGCGTCAAATTATATGGGATCTGACATCGGTTATGCGATCCTCGTGGTGACACGGTGAACTAGAGCTAACGCTGTACAAAACGGGCTCTTCTACACCGTGTTGGCTATGGCTAAGGTATAGCTATATATATATTGGCCACGCCCCCATGTTAGATCCCAATAGAACTCTTAATTGGTAATAAGACCAAATAAATTTAAATGAATAATCTGTATTTCATGTATAAGTTCATCTATGTAGCTTCTTTAGCACAATATACCTCGCGAATGAATCATAAACGAAAAGTGCGCTCATTTTGACTAGTGACGTACCGGTAGAATTATTGTTAATTGGATCAATGGCAGTATGATTGTTTGTATTTAAATTTAGCCCCGCGCTTGCGTTTCAACCCGTAAAAGGCAGAAAAAAAGAGTATCCGTTCATTCTCCCGCGTTATCTAATGTTTGAAAAGAGGATAAGCTCGAAAAGTTTGTTCGGAAAAAAGTTTTGCTAAGCGCTTTAGGATAATATCGCCTCTCGCAAAAAGTGTCTATTTTCAGCGGCGCTGGTATTATGTACGTACATCCATTTTTCATTGATCAGATGGTAAATAGCGTGTGTTTTCAATGAAACTGGTCATTGTCTGTCGCTGTTACGCAACGCGTTCGTTATTTTTTCATTGGCTTTTTTTGCCAACGGTAAATAACGCAACGAAGATGAATTAACTACGCCGAAACAACAAACGTCGTTTCGTATTTAAATTACGCAAATAAAAAACGTGCACACATGCAGAAAGCATTTTTTAAGATACTAAAAAGATCGATAATTAGGTTTCAGCTCAAAATGAGCAGAATAATGGGTGACGAGAAAAATGGGACATACGCGTTCCCATTGTGCCTCAAAGGGTTAACAAAGCAGCATAATAAAAGAAAAGGAATTCTTTGAAAAATTCATTAAAAGCGATTATGCGCCGGGAGAGGAGAAAATACGGCGCGCGAGACTTCTGTTGCAGCGAGCGTTATAAAGACGTTTTAATAACGCACGGTAAATAATTAAAATTCATTTTCTTTAGTATACAAACAATTAAAAATAAAATAAAATACAGAAATAAGCATACATGAATTTTTTTAAATATTATCAAATAAAGGCTAAAAATAATTCGGACCAAAACCGCAGTTACATAATATTGGTTGAAAGGGAAACTCAATTCTCCGAAGCCGCGCGTGAACAAAAAAAAAGTAGAAATCTTCAATTATTCGTATCTATATTTTTACCCTACCGCATGTACATTAAACGCAGTGCACACGGTGCTGGAAATTATTTTTATTTATGCTGCTAAAGTGGCCGAGGTGCGCGGCGATAAATATAAAGCACGTACACCACGCAGTCGCGTGAACAATCCCAGTTATCGAGCTCGAATAAAAACTTTTTTCTCTCTGTCTCTCTTCCTCGCGCGCGGGTGGATGTATATCATCAGCGCTAAACACGCCTCTCTTTTCAAAGGTCTCGTGTTCCCCCGTGTATATAAGGTGACTCTCCGCTATATACCTATAATATAAATATAATTTATATCTCACTTCTTTTTTTCAGGGATCTTTTCTCTCTCTCTCTCTCTCTTATCAGAATTTTTGTCGCAATCTGGGTCACGCGCGCGGGCGCTCGCGATAAGCATCTCTCAATCTCGTTTGCAAAAAGTGCGGGAGAGAAAGAGGGTAGGTATTGATTTTTTGAAGTTTTGAACCGATGCCACCCCGGCGCAAATTAAGTTTTCTGAGCTTAATTATATTTTGAAGACTCGATTAAATGCAGCTTTGGAAGGCAGACACGTGGCTATAGGGAGTCGGGTGTGTACGTATTGAGCGTTTTTTAATCTACGGATAGAGGTAGCGAATAATGTTTTTATTAAAATTTTGAAGATAAAACAGTGTATCGTCTGGTGTGGTGAATTAGGATAATTTTATAATTGAAGAGACAGACTGAGAATTTTTTACGGAATTTTTATTATTTTAATGCTACTGAAGTAGATTCAAATAATTTAAAGCATATTTTTCTTATAACTTTAAACATTTTTCATCTCTCGTATATATTTCTTGAAATATTCATTTCCACGTTCGCACGTTTTCAACAATATTTTAACAGAGATACGTCGAGTTAGTCATACAAAAAATGAACCTCTGCTCTCATAATTACGGAAGTGTAAAAACTTATCGAGCTAGTATAAAATTCAGCGTGGAAATCTGTAATCAGTACGAGATTCAGTTTTCCGACGGCGTAAATGCTCTAACTCGCCTGAATCATTAATTTCATTCCAACTACCCGCGGGAGCGCAGATCGGAGCATTAGATATTCATAATAGTGGGTGAATCATAATAGGATGATATCAATATTAGATTATTTGAGGATTAGAGACATAGATACCTTACTATACGCTACTTTGGCGTCACAGATTTAAAAGGAGACTGAATGAATATCCACGCGGCGTAAGAATCATTTAGGTTTCGAACTTTCAGAGGATAAAAGGATATGCAATTTTAAAAGCATTTAAGGAGTTATTTGATGGAAAAGTTATAAACTGGTGCATTAAATATTAGCGTCTGTCTCATCTTGGCATGTCTATACCTACTTCTCTACTCAAGGTATATTAATTCATCATTTTTGTTAATTTTCCACTTATCTAGTGAGTCAAACTTTTTCAAACTCGTCGTCTTTTTTCCCTTCATGCCTAGTTCATAGGTTCAATAAATGTGCCGATGTGGATATACTCTTTAAAAATTTTCAATATCTCAAATCATCGCGATATTGAAATACATCTAACATACATTTCAAACTTCTATTTCATCATATCCTAAATATTTAGAATTACATAATAATCAACTATCATTGTTTATCCCTACAGCACAACACCGAACCCTTCACTATCTTATTTGCAATCTAAACTACGAAGTTTGTGAACCAGTCACCGTCAGATAATTGTCCAATCACGTACATCGTTATACACCACTAAAAACAATACACAAAAAAAGCACTACATCCAACATCCGTCCGCGTCGTCATATCCACAGGTACATCACCTAATCCGATTACTCTCATCATCCCCCTGTAAAATAATCATCCCACCGAAAAATCCTCCACACCCCGGCAATAGGCAATTTTCCAAAGCCCTCGCCTCGCGATATGTAATACGGATCGATCCCTCTCGAATCACGAGGCTGCGGCATATACACATACGCGGGTGGCGAGATCGGAAGGAAAAGAAAAGAGAGAGAGAGAGAGAGAAAGAGAAGGCGGAGGAGGCAGAGCAGCGCAAGAGGAAGGCCGCGCTAGCGCACCTCCGGGGCTTCCATAATCCATTTGCCAAAGCTTCAAGTTCATATACCTCGTAGGGAGAGTTTTGAGCGAGACCTAATTCGCCCGGGGAGCACTAGTCGACTAACGAGAAGGGAGAGAGAGAGATAATCGAATTGAAAAATCGCTCACCCGGGTGTGTGTGGGATGTGTGAGTGCAAGCTGAAAAGTTTGGGTTCTTTTTTGCGTGAGAAGAGTGGAGGATTTTTTAGCGGAGTGTGCAAAAGTTGAAAGAGGAGGATTTTATGGATAGGTGAGGGTAATTAAAATGAGAGATCGTGCTGAGCTTTTGGTTGTTCGAGGTTCCGTTTGGCGAGTTCAGTCTTATTAGATTTTTAATTAAGGGTTGTGCGGGTAATGGGATTTAATTTTTTAAAAAGGTGATGCGCGGAGAGTAGAATAGATTCAACATTATCAGAATTTTTTGTGAGCATGCGGTTAATGATTGTTTCAGTGGATCTAAGAACGATGGAATAGGTGATACCAGCATTTTAGGAACTGGAAACGACGATTTTAAAATCTCGGGCACGTTTTATAAAATATTCGACAATGTCTACCGCTTGGTATGACGATGTTTTAGAAGAAAACTGTTCAGTTTTATGGAGCTTCTCTGCTTATCGAGCGAGAGAAGATGCTATTATAAGCGAGCAAAGTGGATGAAACCAGATATATATTTTCTACCTGGGCGAAAGTTCACTGCGGTTTCGGTCTATGACTACGTATAAGAAAAATTGAAATTTTCGGGGCACGTTATTACAATGTGTGGTTTAATTAATTTATTGTACATTTACTTGTTAATTATTTTCATAAAAATAATATGAAAATAAATAATTAAAAGTTCATATAAAGGTTGATAGAATGTGAATAGAGATCCAGTGTGCAAATTATGCATAATTAAGTTAATTAAATGTGTCTGTTGTCCGAGATACAATTAATATAATCAGCCAATTAGACGTCCAAAGTTATGTTAAAATGAAATTTTTTATGTATCAAACCATTATTTTAAATTCTACAATGGCAGGGTGACTTCACCAGTAAATGAACGTTTAAGTTCAGTGAATGAACGGGTCATGGGATATTTTTAATCGCTTAAATAAAATGCTGTTGTAAATGCTAAACCGGCAAAAACTGACTTTTTTCAAAGTTTGAAATTGGGGAAAGGTGCTTCATGAGGCCAGAAACATTAAAAATATATTTTATCCACGATTTTTATTAAAAAATGTTCATTCACTGGTGTCTGTTCTACCACACCACTGGTGCAGTAATCCTAATATGTATATACACATGCATTAGCACGGGCCTCGCTCTAACTTTCCTTATTTCAATTTGATTATTCCCAAGAACATTCCCTAAATTTCCCTACCAGCCGTAACTACGTCTACCGCAATTTTTCTTATTATTTTTTCCGAGAAACTCTACCCCTGATAGTCAAAGTCTGTTCCAGGGATAATATCCACCTTCTTCGTGGCAGAGAAGTCAATCTTGAATGTTCTCAATGAAAAAACATCAAAGACATCCTTCTCCGTCTGAGAACACTGTTGAAAGAGAAGTGACAAACTTCAATGATCGAATGGCCTTGCAACCATCAAGGACTCGATTTTTCAGAACTAAATTTAATACAAAAAATATCTACAGAACCAATCATTAATAAAAAATTGTTACTTCATTACACTTTCATATTACGTTGGCTCTTCTTAAACTCGTATTATATGTACTCATATTTAAATACTAAAAAACGTTTCTTTATCATTCTTTATCTGGGTTACTGAATAAATTTCTGAGAAAAAAAAATACGAAAATTACTCGGGACACGCGATTTCATCTTTATCATACACACGGCAAGGTGGGAATCTAACTTTTAAGAGAATTTTATAATGTGACGTATGAATTGAGAACGTTTTCTCTAAATTTGTTTCAGCGCAAAGTCGGGCCCTGTTATATAGAATAGTGAAATCCACAATCTTTTTAGTTCATGTACATAAACCAATTGTTTGTAAATTAATCATTTTGAATACGCATATAAAACAATCTAGAGAGTTCATTTTCTTTAATCTCCAGATTTTAAAAATTTAACGTCGGATCAATAGAACAATAATAATCGTGTATTCCACCAGAACTTCGACAAAATACTTTCACACTATCCCGAAGAGGGACATATCAAATAAAAATGTCAACCCGCGTAAAAAAAGTTAAGATTACAAAAAGATCGCTTTAAGATATGCCTCGATTATGGCACTATTTAATACTTTTTAAGATGAAAGGTCCCAACGAATAATCAAGATGATTTTAATATTTTTTTTAATCATCGCTACATTCGGCCTTTTAAAACATTTTTAAGATGGGTTTCAAACATACGAAATTCATTATTTAATATCCTTTTAAGATAAATTTGAGATGCTTTGGAAGTGAATTTGAGACGAATTCGAGACGAGCTTTCGTACTGAATTTAAGATGATTTTGAGATTTTTTAAGATGATGATAAGATTAATTTGAGACAAACTTTTATGAGAACTTTAAGATGTCTGAAATATGAATTGATTCCAAAATTAAAAAAAAAACTTTTTATCACTTCTTTAAACCAGATTAAGGGGTTTATATGAAAAGCAAGGCATATATACTCTCGGCGTTTCAATGTGTTTAGGAGTGCCCTGATCGATGCGCCGCGTAGCGTCTAACGACGGTAACAACCGATCGGAAGTAACTGAACTCATGGTTGTCGTTTGCCGCCGCTACGCGGCGCATCGATCGGCGCACCCCTAAGCACATTGAAACGCCGAGAGTATATAAGTCCGAGAGATTCAGCTTTTAAATCACTCTTTATCAAGAGTTTAAACTTCAAGGCTTGCCTTGCTTTTGGTATAAACCCCTTAATCGGATTTAAACAATCGATTTAAAAAACTTTTTAATAAATTTAAAAATTTTTGAATCAATTCATTTATCAGACATCTTAAAGTTCTCATAAAAGTTTGTCTCAAATTAATCTTATCGTCATCTTAAAAAATCTCAAAATCATATTAAATTCAGTATGAAAGCTCGTCTCGAATTCGTCTCAAATTCATTTCAAAAGCACCTCAAATTTATCTCAAAATGATATTAAATAAAGAATTTCGTATGTGTGAAAACCATCTTAAAAATGCTTTAAAAGACCGAATGTAGCGATGATTAAAAAAATATTAAAATCATCTTGATTATTCCTTGAGACTTTTCATCTTAATAAGTATTAAATAGTGCCATAATCGAGACATATCTTAAAGCGATCTTTTTGTGATCTCAACTTTTTTTACGCGAGAGGAAACGTTGACTTATTAAAATTGACTTATTAAACCTCTACAATTATAATTTCAAGAACTTCTACCATTAGTAGCTTTAAAACCGCGTATTCCCTAAAATCAAACTTAAAAGTTCCCAACTTCAACAAATAACGTTCCCACCAACATTCTCTCACCCACCCTTCCCTCTTTTTCAATTTCCTCACCACCCCATACATTCCACCCCCTTCTATACTCACTCCAAAGATCACACACATAACCTAGCGCCGAGAAACCCGATACACTTTTCCCTCTCGAGCAATTTCGCGCGGCCACATTCTTACACAACGCAACCCCTCCGCCCATACCCCCGCAGTTAAAATTAGCCAGCTTCGAGGATTTACAACCGGCTCCTCGGGTACGTACATATATATAGAAGAACTCGCGGGCACGCGCGTGTGCGAATCGATTGCCCGGCTCGTGTGTCGCCGTCGAATCGATGGGAAATTTATGCGCGCGGCCGACTCTTATCGCACTCTCTCTCTCTACTTCCATTCGATTCCGCCGCCTGCCAAGGAAGAAGCGGCGTGCTAGCGCCGGCAGCAGCGACGGGCTGGAAAATATCGAATGTCGCGTTGCGTAATGGTTTGCTTTATAAGCCGGCTCGATATAGGCTGCTCTGCGTGACAATTTTCTTCTCCTTTTTTTTTCTGCGAGAAAGTAGTGGCGAATTCGGTTCTGCGCGCCGTTCGTGTCGAACGTTATTTATACGAGTGGTTGGGGAGTGTGGTGATGAATTGCCGTATTATATGATGGCGTTATCCGATTATATAATTTACGGCGCTTCGGTTAATTTTGGAAGGACGTGGGGCTGTGTTGTGTTCTCGTGGTGGGATTTTTAAAGGTCAGCGTGGATTTTTATTAATATTGATGATTATGGAAGTTGTAATGAAAGATTTTCTAAAAATATCATGTACACAGCCCTGTTAATTCAATACAATAAATACTCGATAAAGGCTCTAAGTAAATGTATAGTTCATTTTCAACATCCACCAGTTTAAGGCAACCTTGGTCGTCCATCATACCCTCTGGATTATTAACAACAAATTCTCCACATACCCTCACTCCACATAAAGAGCCAGCACCTCAACCACCTACAGATGCGCTGGCATCTAAAAATAAGAAAAAATCGATCCCACCCGGGCTTTTCGAAAAACCCTCGCTCAAAGAGATTCTCCCTCGCGATAAAAGGAGAGACCCCTTCCTCCTTCATGAAAGCATCGCTCGAAGGAGGGAATCGATCGCGAATCCTTGGCTGGCCCGAGCATTCTCGCCAGTGGTATGAGTCAACGTTCGCGAGCGAGGAGAGAGAGAGAGAGTCCGAGTGGCGCAATGCCGCAGCAGCAGCAGCAGCAGCAGCGCGCCCAGCGTAAACGGCCGCGGGGCCGAAGTGAGAAAGAGAGAGGGCTGAGTTGCGAGGCTCGTGAATTATGTAGAGTGAGGTTGATGGTGGAGAGTGCCGAGAGGGACGGGAGTGGTTTTCCTTTTTTCAGATGCGGAGGGAAGTGCGTCGGATTGTTATGGCCGATGGGATATGTCCTTTCTTGCTGGGTCCTTTTTTTTTTTGCTCTTTCAGTTTTTTTTTTTTTTTTTTTTTTTCATGAATTTTTGTAATTTGCAGTATCCGAAGTGCTTGAGTAGATTCGGAATAAAACCCAGACACCCCATACAGTCGTTTGGGTTTCTTTTTTTCATCAGATTTTAATCCTGGCGTTTTTGTCAAATTGGATTTTATCAGTATGCGGCTAAAATCTCCCTAAAATAAGGATTCCATCGGTTAACAAGGCAGTTCGTTTAATCACGAAATGGCCACCTTTCCCCTAAGGGCGTAGAATGAATAATTCATTGATTAAATGTTGCTCTTCGTCGCTTTCGTCATTCTCCCTCTCGCTCGTGTATACATCGCGGAAAATTAAATTGCCTGCTACATTTGCGAAGTTTAATCGCTGCCAGATTTTTTAAAAATGATTCTCGATCGTAATCCCCGAAGTCGAATATTTCACGGGTCTTTTTAGGCCTGAGCTAAATCCGTCGTCGATGTATACAGTGGGCTGTATACTTCTTTAACGTATTCTGGCTTCCTTCAATCTAAATGTAAAATCTGAAGGGTCGCATGCACTTGCGCTACGTATATGTACCCTATTGGAATCATATACACACAACGAGCCTTCCGCATCATTCCACCCGATAAATCGTCCTTTCTAAACTGTTCCGATGTATTTCGTATATTCTTAAAAATATTGACCTTATCTTTTGATGCTGAATCATTGTGATTCGGGCGTTTTCTTATATTACAGGAGGATGGATTTACCGGTGAAAATTGCTGCAACTCGTTGTAATTCCAGGTTATTTTAATTTATTACACGGCAAGTTTTTACTCGCAAAAAGTACCGGAACTTGTAGTAAAGATTACAGATTTATGGCAAATATTACCATGTTTATAGCTTAGCTTATCTTTCGATCGGAGTACATTAATTTTGATCAATAATTCATAGCACATGTTCTTATGAAAAAAATACATTTCCGACAACCTCTCACCAAAGAACCCATCCCCTCCACCTACCAAAAAAAAATCCCACCACTCAAGGTTCATTCACCCCACCTCATCACCTCTCAATCCCTCATCATCATCATCATCGCCCACCTCCACTCGCTTCCCTCTCACCCTCTCCCCCCACACACCTGATCCCGATTATGTCAGTGAGTTACACACACCGCATGAGACCTGCACCTCAACAGCATGCACTACTTTCCACACATTATACACTCTCTATACTGTATAACCATTCGCGGACACGCGACACATCGCACACACGAGGTTATACGGCAATGCGGCGCTACTACGGCGGCACACGAAAAATTCCGTGCAGCCCACGAGACACACACACATATATAAAGGGCCCGCCGTTGGTTGCCGCCGCCTATATCGATTGACACGCGCGGCGGCGGTGTTATATAGCGCGGAGGAGGCAACGACGACGGTCATGAAGTCGCCGCCGAAGGGATTTTTCTTCCGGCCGCCGGAAGTGGAGCGCCAAGAGAGACGCATTTCGGGGAGGAGATAAGAAAGCGGGCTGATTGGGGTTTTGGTTGCGGTACCGAGTGAGAGGATGAGAACGGTTCAAGGTGAACGCAAGCGTCGTTACCAATTTCGCGCACGGATAGACAGCTCGCGGAAATGATTACCATATAGTTCCTGGTAACCCGGGGGGTAAAAAAAGTACAATCACGCGATTGCACCCTATTGCTCATAATTCGTTCAAGCTTCCCAGAAACCGTATTAATATCCCTTGAAAATTTCATCACTATCTCAACCCTTCGCGTGTAAGTACCCATCGGCCACGGGGTACTACTACCCCCACAAGCCGCTATCGATCAGCAGCCTCAGCCGAGAGAGAGAAAGAGAGAGAGAGAGAGCCAGGACACAGGCGCTTCCGGAAGTACGAAGCTCTCTCTCTCTCTTGCACCCCCACATAGGGTAAGTCTCGCTCGCGCGCACGCTCGCGCGAAGTTGACCTTGCGCCGTCCTTGCGCTCGGGCGCGACTACCCCTTCCCCATCGCCCGTAACTCCCGGCGCGCTAATAGAACTATTATACCCCCCGCCTAACCTCAAACATCAACGCGGGGGTGGGGTGAGTACAGTAGTGGTAGGAAATAAAAATCAATAACCACCCCTCGTGGACGACGATGATAGTTACCTTGTCTATCGGCATGGCGGGGCACGCGCGGCACAGGTTCCAGAAGGAGCCGATCATGACGGCGGCTTTGTGTCTGTCGCTGCGGAGAGAGGGGGGCTATATGCGTGTCCTCTGCCGCACCGTGCGATGTGTTGGTATAGTGCTGAAGTGGCAGCGGTGGCGGCGGTCCTTCCTCTAATCGAGTTTAGACGGCGCGCGGGGCCCGGCGGCGACGTAGCAATCGATATTGATAGACGCAGCCAGAGAGAGGAGAGAGAGAGAGAGAGAGCTGGACAATATACACACGCACACAGCACAGCACGAACACACACACTCTCGGTGCGGCGGTATCGATTGCGCGAGCGCGCGGTGCGTGCGTGTGCGACACGCGTGTGCAGCACCCCCAGGTGTCTCTCTCCCTCGTATATACTGCGTGTATATATATAGATATATCCTCCTCTTTCTTCTTCTTCTTCGGCTTGTACCTTCTTGTTACTGGAGCTCTCTTGTGTATCCCATGTATATGTGCCGCCGACACACAGTATTATATCAAGGACGACACACTCGCGCGCGTGTGCCTGCAACCGACGTCGTCGTCGTCGAGAGGCGAGCGCCGGGTATGGTGTGTGTATAATGTTGCGACAGAGGCAAAGAGAGACAGAGAGAGACAGACACACACTCACGCACAGAGTGGCTGGCTCGGTCGGTGGCGCGCGACGCCCGTCGCCGAAACCGCCGTGAGCGATACTGCCGCGGTGCCGCCGTCGCCGTCGCGGCGCCTCCTCTCTCCCCCGGCTTTTCGCGACCGGCGCAGGCGCGCAAGCCGGACGAGCCAGTTCGGTCGATACTACCGCACTCGCGCCACTCTGTGTAAGTGTGTAAGTGTGCTGGACGATGTCTTTGATTCCGAGGATTTTTCTTTGTAAGGGGGGGGGGGATTTGATTGCGCTGCGGTTGGGAGGACGAGGAAGGGGTTGTATAATTTGGGAGGTGATTGGTGGGGGAGGTTGATTGTTTCCTTTTGGGGCTTTTTTTTCGGAAGGGGTGGTGGTTAAGGGAGGTCGTTATGTGGGTCGGGAATTTGAGGATTGTTAGGGAGGGTTGTATGGGGAAATGGGGGGAGGAGAGGGAATGGTTCGTGAATAAGTTTTGAAAAGTATTGGGGAAATTTATGGTGGATTGAGGGTGGATGTGTAATACGTTATACTTTTGACGGGAGGTGCAGAAGTATAAATAATTATAATGAAAAGTAAATGAGGAATAGCGATAAAATACAGAAATGCCCATAAACATGATGGAATCTGTAATGCATTCCTTTTTTTATAACAAAGGGAGAAAAAAAAATTGCGAAAATGTCAGCTTGTTCTTTTTTAGCTGAATATATTTACATATTTGGTGAATCGAAAAAGTTCAATTCCACGCAACTTCGTATTTTTGTAGAAACCACATTTCAGTTTTTAAAGCTGCTATATAAGTACGTGGATTTAAAATATTTTTAGGAATGTTTCGTATACTTTTGATTAACAATATTATTAGTTTTTTCTTACTTCTAGCATTACTACAAGGTATATACGTCAGCTTTTGATATATATACGAATCTTGGGTACAACGTATCCGGAAAATAGACGGGGACGACGAAGCGAAAATCACAAGATCCAATTTATATCTATAAGATGGCAAGTTGCGAAATTTTATTTTGATAGTATATGTAATAAACAACTTTTAATATATAACATTTCTAATCTTAATAATTCTATCTATATGCAGGCACTTACTGCAAAACATTTTGCAAAATAATAGCAATTTGTACTATAAATCGTAGTAATTTCCATAATCTCTCCCGCGGTCACTATCAAAAATAGTCATTTTTACTGCAAAATTTCTCTCTTTTCGCAAAAATTTTCATTTCCATATCAGTATCAATTAACTTTAACTTTTCTACCTTTAAAATGTATACTTCGATTAATAAACACTCAATTTAACTCTCCCACAAGAACAAAAGGAAAATTTCACCAACTTTTGTACCCCCAGCATAAAACAAAACTTTCCTCGACATCTGTTCTTTTACTACACGTACCTTCCATAATGCAAACATCGGCTTATTCCCCCCTCCAGCTAAACTAAACCCATCCTCGGCATTCGCCATCCACGTGCACATCATTCTCCCCCTCGAAAAAAAAAAAATAAATAAATAACAGCCAAGACCCAATTTTGTGTAAAAAAACTGCCATAAAAAACACCCCTACCTTCTTTACCTTCTCCCCATTTGCATTTCACACAAACACACACATATTAAACGAGTAGAGGGCGTAAGAAAGGAGATCACGTGCGCGCCCCTCTCGCGACAGATCGACTCCTTCCACAGATGAGCCAGCGGCGCGTGCACGACGACGACGACGTTGACTCACGATAGACGAGAAGAGTGTCTCGTGTGTGTGTGTGTATACGTATTGATAATTCGCGAGCGGCCCAGATGTTGCCGACGAGGCGAGCGCGGTTGCGTCATCGGTGGGGGAGTGTTTTTTTTTTGTTTATGCCTCGTGTATGCGAAGATCTGTGTCTCCGAGCTGAGATTGCTGGTAGAGGAGAGTGTAACGAAGGAAATTATGATACCGCGTGTGTGGTTTGTTGGTCTGGGGAAGCTAGTGGAATGTGTTTGTAAAAAGTTATGATGGTATAGGGGAATCGTTATTTTGTGAAGCAAGATATAGGGTATACTGGAGACTCGGGCTGTGTAAAGTCGCTGTGAAGTTTTCGAAAACTTTGAGAAGATAGTCGAAAAAGTATGTGTCTAGAGGTATATCTTGTAGGTACGGAGAAGTTGTTACCGTTTTGAAAGATAATGTCAAAATTTTGTATTTTGCATTCAACTCAGATATAATAAATGATATAAGGGTTAGAATGTAAGTATCCTGAACTTGATAAAATTAAATAAAATAGAATAATTTAAAATAACTATGGTTTGTTGTATTGTCAAATAAAATATGCATAGTAAGTATGCCTTGCTTCGTTGTCAAAGCTTTAAAATATTTATCAAAGTGACATAATATGTAATCAATGTTACATCACTATTAATATTTATGGGTCTGAAGTTTGCATCGTTGGAGTGCAACGAAATAATTTTTTACAATTAGTTAAAGTTATTAAGCAATGAAAATTTTATCTAAATCTTTGTTATAAAGTCATTTGATACAATAAAACAATAAATCTACACGCAAAATTAATATTAATTATTGTAAACTTGAGGTAAAATCAAATATTTTGTTACTTAGTTGTACTACAACGTTGTAAATTTCAGACCCATTAATATTTAACCGTCTGAAATTTTAAAAAGGGGAAATCCAATACAACGTCACGTGATTCAGCATTTAAAAATTCAGTAGCAGGATGTAAGAGTGTCAAGACCTTCCATTTTATTGAACTATAAAAAAAACTTCATCTTGTTTTCAATAAACATTTTCTCGCCAAGTTTTCATCTAGTAAAGTTTTACTTTATTATACCTAGACCTAAATCAAAAAATATTTTTTCAAATTGTATCTGTATCCACAATAGAGAACTTCGATTTCGTGTTTTGTAAAAGTATTCTAAAATTGTTGCAGTTATCTATTATTTGCAATGATTTGAGGAACAGTGAATGACTTGAGGTGGTTTCAGCGGTCATAGTAGACCTAAAGCTATGAACATTTTTTACAATGATTTATTTACACATTCCAATATCTGAAAACTAATACAACAGGAAAAAAAGGTTGTCAGCAAATTTTCAATGTTGCCAAACTAGATTTTGTCCATAAAGAAATTCAATAAGAAATACTAATATTTTTTGTTTTTCATTCAATTTTAATTTGGAAGGTCTCCTTTTATTCCTTGTTCAATTTCAGGGAGAGATACCGATATAAAAATTGGGAAATTTTCAAAACCTGCAAAGTTATATCAAATTGTTTGTATAAATTTGTCCATGAATTTGCTAACAAAAATTTTTTCATTACGTTCAGAATCCTTTTGCCTGTTATATCAGTTTTTAGATTGTAACATGTAGACATCATTGTCAAAAATGTTCGTAGGTTAAGGTCTACTACACCACCGAAACCACCTTAAAGAATTAGTGAAACACTTTTAAAAAATGAATAATAATACCCTGCAATATTTGAATGTCAGAAACTACGTAATTCCGCATGAATTGGGACATTGAAACGCTCACGTCAATATTTAACCCTTTCAGGTGCACATTTTTTCCGAAAAAAGAGTATTTTTTCACATTGATTTCTTCTCAGAGAAAAGAAAATCTTTACTGTTAATGAACGGACGTCTGGATATGAACAAATGAATCTTCATTTAAAGTTAGACAAATTTGTTAAAAGTTAAGTCACGAATCGTTTGAGTAAACAACTCAAACTTAACTGTTGACGAATTTGTCTAGTTATATAAATGAACATTCATTTGTCCATATCCAAACGTCCGTTCGTTAACAGTAAAGATTTTCTTTTCTCTGTGTTGGTACTCAGGAGTCGTAATAAGTTGTTGTAATAATATATCCATAATAAGAAAAATAATAAAGATAAATAGGTATATCATATATCATATACCGCCCCTCAAAGGATTAAAAACAACATTTACCTACATGCATCTTTCCCACATCCAAAAAAGGGCAGAAAAAATTTCTTATTCACCCACAATCGAACCGATAAAGCCGAACGCCGCGCCAAGCCGCGGCACCGCTCGCGATTTTATTTTTAGCCATCGCGGCGCGAGAGAGCTAGCTAGCTACTCGCACACACAACCTTCGCAGGAATTTTAGTGACCATTAAGACCCGCGATCTATACGCTCGCTACATAACCCGACGACGATGACTATTAACCCAACAGCTTTCCGACGCCCCAGTTAACTGAAGCGCGTGCGCGCGCGATTTCGCGAATTAAGGCGATGTGAACCTCAAAATCAACCCAATTTCATTATTTAATTAATAAACATTCGAACGTTTATTTGGAAAAACAATTCTGTCAGGCGCTCCGTGTATGTAAATACTATGCTCAGATTTTTTTTTGTGCGATTCTATCAGCATTTCCATGAGATACGCTCGTTTTAAAACTGGCAAAATTCGAAGTATTACAGATCCCTACTTATCGACATTGCGGCTTTTATTTAATTAAATAAATTCTGAGTAGATTTTTGGAAAAACAGCTCTGTCAGGCGCTCCGTATATATAAATACTATACTCAATTTTTTTTTTTAGTAATTCTATTATTATTTGCAAAAGATATATATGTTCTAAAATTTGTCGGTAAGTACACATTACCTTAAACCTTTTTTTTACTTTATTTTTTTGTCTCGTTATTGCTCATTTCGCGCGGATAAATATTTACCGGGATTTAATTCGCGCGGAAGCCCGTGAATATGCGCGTCGCGTTTGTTATGTACGTGGGACGTGTTTAATAAACAGACGGGCGAGGTGGTTGTTGTTTTGTTTGATGATGTTGTTGTAGAGGGAAATTATTTTATGAAAAGGGGGATTATTGTGTTTTGGAAGGATATTTCGCGAATGCGGTGAGCGAGTTCTTGAAAATGTTAGTCTTGTGTGTGGATTGTGGTTGGTGTTGTGATGATATGAGAAAAAAGGGTTAGTAAAAATTATGAATAATTTTGTAAAAATTACTGTACTTTCTGGGAAAGCCGCCACAAACTGTAAAAACTCAAGAGATTACCATACTTTATAAAGAATTTTGCTAGAAAGATAGGAAAATTTACTGTAAGTACTGTCAAATTTACTGTAAAGTATAGCAATTTTTTGGGGTTTTTACAGTTTGTGGTAGCTTTATCAGACAGTATAATAATTTTTATAAAACTTTTTTCTCAGTGCAGCAAAAGAGATGTTTTTTGGAAGTTGCATTTTTTTCTACAAGAATAAATACACTATAAAAATGCACGAGGATATCTTATAACACTAAAACATTTTATTTTCCTCTCTTAAAAAAACGATGGCAGGATGTTATGAAACATTTAAATCTTCTCTTAAAAAAACGATGGCAGGATATTGTAAAGCATTTAAAGAAGTGATGTAATTGGTCAATGAGTAAATATTCGGTTTGAATGGCGCCAAAGCCTAAAATGATCTCTGATATAAAATGAATATTTCGATTTAAATTAAGAAAGATTTTTGAATGTGCGTTTGAGTAAATTGATAAAATAATCATTAAGTTATTGAATTAATTCAAAGTTAGTATTAGATAATTTCTTTATAAAATAAATACTGTTTTCATTTATTTTTTAACCTCAAAAATGAGAAAGCATCATAATCTGTTATTTAGTGTAAACATGTATATACTTTCTGAGTGGGAATGTTCATTAAAGAAAAATGCAATCACGAAGTAGAAAATATTTGTTATTGAATATTACTATGTAAGAAAATTGGTCACGCGAAGCGCGCATGGATTTTGCTAGTTTTTAAATAAAATACGGAACAAATATGTTACACTGCAATAGTAATAATCAATAATAACGATGATTATTCTTTCAACTACGAAATTTAAATATAAAACTTGCCTTTTCCCTATACCTAAAACACACACTATACCTATACCAAACTTATAAAAATAAACTTCCAGATACTCTATTTCCACACCGTGTAATAACATTTTTTAATTAACCCCCATCGTAACCAGTCACCCAGTTCATCACCCACAGCCTAACGTTCCCCCTTTATACATATATACCAACACGAGCAACCCATCCACACCCTAACCATATCACCCCCTACACAACATCTCACTCACCCTCTCCCACCCTCTATATATTCCCCTCGGCAACTAAAAATAACCGACCGCCGGTCACTTCACGCACGCGCGGTGCATATAAAAGTTCAACGAACAGTAGGATGTAGAAGGATACGAGAAACGAGAGAGAGAAAAAAATATGAGTTTTAGCCGCGAGAAATCGATGTAACGTGTGTATATATAATCCTTTTCAAGGCTCTCTTTGCGTATTATACTTATAGCGTACGTGCCCGTCAAACGAATTAATAAGACGGCGCGAAATCGATCGATCGCGAGCGCGTCGTTTCGCGTGTCGACTTTATTTAATTAGAGGGGCCGTGTGTAGTTGCGGGAGATTTCGTGGTGGTGGTATTATTGAGATGTGGCTGGTGATGGATGGGTGGGAAAGTTTCAAAAACGTTGATGATAATTTTAGAATTGAATAAAGGGAAAATTGATCGAGCAGGTGTATGAAAGTCGTAAAAAAGTAGATTAGCGTCTGACTACATTCGAAGGGTTCCACTGTCGTCCTGGTAATTTTATCGTCTAATAAAACGGGCCATCGCAACCTACTTTACAAGTAAATAATAATTCCGCGCACGTGTACATTAGAGCACTTATCGAGAATTAACGTGAAATGTGTGTATGAAGCTGGATGAGAATTATATTTTAAGAATTCCGCGAGTATGAAGATGATAAAAGTCGCTCTGCGAAAATCGATAAACGACAACAGAAACTATTCCACAGTGTGTGTCGCTATGTATATTTATAAGCAGCCTCTTGTTGAGATTGCAACAAAACGGATAAGACGAAACCCCAATTGAGCGTAACGAAGAAGATTCTCGTTCCGACTGAGTAAACTGTTCCTAAAAATAAACCGCGAGTTGCATATACATATACCGTGCAGCTTTACCGAGTGGTGCTCTATCCGGAGGACTTTGAAAAGCGGCTACAATTAGATTAATTTCTTCTGAAACTTGCCCGCGCGGAGCATCATTGACGAGAGATCTAATGACGTGCAAACTGACTCCCCGCCGAATGTACATAGGATGACAATTTTTTTTTTCATATAATATACGCAAATTAAAACTAACGCGCGCCGAAACGAGTGGAATTCGCACTCGAGAGCGTCCGGGGAAATTTAATTACGCCTTTATATGAGCGACGTTTATTATATGCCCACGGAAGAAAAGTCGCCGGAGTGAGCGTATACACCGGCATGAATTACGCGCTTCTCATTACTCCGGACTTGACATATTCGTCAAGCGGGGTAAGTGATGCCTATTGTAATTTACGGCCGCCTAGTGCGCTTTTCTCCGGATGTTTCCGTAATTATAGTCCGTTAATTATTGTAAGAGAGAAGTCTGTACTGTGCAGGAAGGTGTTTCGAAAAATTAGCGTTGGAAAAATATTGATTATTCATATATATTCACTCACACTAAACCAATTATTATTAGATACAACGAATCACATCCCTCCCAATCCCTGATAAACTATATTGATTCGAAATCGATAACTCCAAGCTGAGAAAAGACGCACATACACACACACCCCGCAGCATCATTCAATAATAGGAAAGCCCAGCCCAACCTGACATCTCGCTATTTTCCGCTCCGCCTCCCTCCCCACTTTCTCTCGAATCGAATCAACCCTCATCATCCCCGCGCGGCGGTGGCGGCAAATTCAATTCCCCGCCGCTCGCCCGGAGACAGATTCTCGCTCTCTCCCTCATAATTCATCGCCGTTCTTCTCGCTGTCTCCTCGAAGACGAGGTGAGAGGCAAGGTCGGCTGATAGAGAGTAGGTCGCTATAGCTGCTCCTCTCTCTCTTACACAATGGGTTACAACACAAGTGTCACTTGGCGCGTTCCGCCGAATCAGCTCTCTCCTCTCTCTCTCGGCTTTATAAGCTTCAACCGCATAACACAAGAGAGGGAGAGAAAGAAAAAGAGAGTTTATAACCTGTCCCTCGTCGCGCGGTGCTCTCGATCAATATTATACTCGCGCTCGCGGGTGCGCGAGAGAGACAGAGAGCGGTCACGCCTTTAAAAGCTCCTATTTTTAGTGTGGAGAGAAAGAGGGATTCAGCGATCGATCGATCCCCCCAGAGCGGCCAGTTTCGGCCGTCCCCTTTAACTCTCAGGATAGAGATGTATACGTACGTGGACAGGTATGCGAATTAAAGAGGATGCCGCCTCGTCTACTTACGTACGATGGGGCAGAGAGAGAGAGAGAGAGAGAGTCTAGGCTCTTTGGAATAATAATAAGGAGGTCGTCGCGAGAAAGAGAGCAGCGTCCGTCTGGGTCGACGACCCAGCGCTGCTGGCGGGCGCGCGCGCGTGTACACGCTACCCCCCTCGCAGGGCTAACCTAACCTCCTTCTCCGCCCCCCCCATTCACACTCCCCCACAGACGCATATAGTGATGACACATCACGCACGTATATATAATATAAGAAAAACGGACTCACCAGATGGGTCCGGCTGTGATGTAGATGATGCTTCTTGTGCTTGCAGAGGCTGCCGGCGCGCTTCTTCCGGCCGTTTATCAGCAGCGACTCCTTGCTCGGCGTGCTGTGGTTAGACTTGTTCGCGGGCATCCTGAAAAAACTCTGCGCGTATTTGTCTCTTATTCGGTTTTGTCACTGCACGCGCGACGACGACCGCACACTACACCTGCGCGAGCGCGCCTACTTTCCGACTCTCTCGCGATCGTACTCTGTTGTTGTCGTGCGAGAGAACTCGAGAGGTGGGAGCATGCGCGTGGAGGGTACAGATGAGAAAGGAGGGTTTGACGGTCGCGTGTGATGCGCTGGTAAGATGTATAGGCATAAGTGATGATGATGATGATGATGACGAGGGGTTGGAGGCTGCGAAGGGAGAGGGTGAAAGATAGGTGGGGGAGAGAGAGAGAAAGAGAAGGGTACAGGGGCTGGTTTATTGGATGATATAGGGACTGGCAGTTTCTCAGGTTGCTTTGGTGGATATGGACTGGGGTTTTTAGTTTGCAAAAGAGGCTGGTTTTGAATTCTCGGTGGTTTTGGGGACGGTGATTATAACGTGTTAATGGAAAATTGCTATATGTTAATTGTTTAATTATGATTAATGTAAGTGTAAGTATTTTTTAATTATTGTTTTATGAAGCTTATAAGTTAAGGGAAAATATTCGTTTATGTTAATTAAGTGTTATTTTCAATTATAATAGAATAATGAAAATAATTTGAAATGTTTTCAATTGGTATATTTCATGCTTATAAAAGAGAACATTTGACTTTTTTATTTCAGGAATAGGCATTTACATTTTTCTGCATGTTAATCAAATAATGTTTTTTAAGTTTTCAATTAAAATCTTGATATCATTGAATGTGCAAAGAAAAAAGAATATTCCTCGAATAACGAAGGAAAAAATTAACTTTCATAGAGGAAAAAGTCTAGTCCCTATTACAACCGAAACGTTAAAAAAACGTTTTTAAAACCTTCTTTGAAACGTTGTAACGTTTTTCAAAAAACGTTTTAAAAACGTTCTTAAAACGTCGCTTTTTAAAGTATTGGCACGTTATTAAAACGTATTAAGGATGTCTAAAAAATGTCATCAAAACATTTTAAAACTTTTCAAACGTTTTAGAAACGTTTGTCGACTGTTGTAAACACGTTTTAAAACATTTTTCAATCTACATAAGGTATGTTTGAAATAATTTTTTTCGTTTTTAAAACGCTTTAAAAAGTGTTAAAATTTTTCGGAACACATTTCATAATACAACTATGATCGATAGGTGGCGCACGACAGTACATAAGTAAAAATGTTTGGTTCAGGTTATAAGTCAAAGTCAGGGAATAAGGGTGGATGAGTGTGGGAAGTGGTGATCGAAGTTTGATGCTTTCATTTTCAACTTCTTTTTTTCACTAACCATGTCTTTATAAATGTTTTAAAAACGTTTTAGTTTATAATTTTTTATAGACTACTTTCTTTATAATAGTTAAAAACGTTTTTAAAATGTTTTTTAAACGTAACTTCAAAGGTCCAGGATCAGTTTGGCAAGTTTGCGCAACATCATAAAAACGTTTTACAAGTTTCTTAACGTTTTTAAACGTTTTAAAATGTTTAAAAATATTTTTTAGACGTCCTTAAAACGTTTTAAAAACGCTCGAATGCTTCAAAAAGCGGACATTATCCTCGTTTTAAAACTTTTTAAAAACGTTTTTTCAAAAACGTTACAAAGGGTTTCAAAGAACGTTTTAAAACGTTTTTAAACGTTGCGAAGTGGTTCACAGACCGTTTAAAAAGGTTTTAAACATTACAAAGTGTTTCAAAGAACGTTTTACAAACGTTTTTTAAACGTTATGTTTTATTAGGGGTATGTTAATCATTCAATAGGAATCCTATATTTATTTATATCCTACATAGATACTGACAAATGATCGCAGTATATACTTTTTTAATTATGGACTATTTGATGTTTGATACCAGAAGATGAACGAATAGAATGTTTATTAAAATTATTGATTTTTAATAAATCGATAATTTGTCCATAACTATCGATAAATCCTATTTGAAAATTTATTTAAATTAATACAATTTAAAAAGCAAAAATATTTTTGATTTAATTCTTGTTTAAATTCTTAACTCGCGGAGATTCAATCACGTCGCCTAATTAAAAATCTAACGTATATAACGTAAATACCACAGTAGTAACGGACGACAGTATTCGGGCAAGTGTATACGTTAGAACCAAACAACGCAGCGCTTTGTTTAGTTTTGCAAAAATGTTTACAACTTTTTTAGGTTATATAACTCCTGTTTTTGTTACGATAACAATATTCAATACTTTATGCGGTATCACTATTATACTTAGTCGCGCTCAAATATCCAGCTGAAGCCCGATAGTGTAACATAAGAATAACAATAAAAACAATAGAGTATAACGTCGTACTTTATATACGATACAGAAATAAAAAATCGCAATAAATGCTTAACCTTTACGGCTATCGTTCAGAACCACTGCAAACGTTACCAAAAGGCATCCTATAAGAATACCTGAAACCTCCAAAAACCAGCGTAGAAACTTGATATCACACGCAAAAGCCACTGGCAAGTTTGAATTTTCTAACGACCTATTCCTCCACACATCGCGCGCATTCCTCAGCACGCAGTGCTGCTTCTATCGATAATTCGATATATACACACACAGAGCATGCCCATTCGACTATAAAATTATATTACCTTAACGAGCTGACGTCACGCACGCGGCGGCAACCTCGAGCGGGCTGCATCATCATCATCATCGCTACGAACGGCTAGAAAAAAAGACCAAACTCCACATCTCTCTCCACATTATTATAACCGTTTTCTCCGTATGTACGGTACAGCCAGCTGCCTTATCAACGGGGCATACCAGCCACTATATATATACGTTACACGTATATATACATATATATACGTACGATGTGCGCGCGCGGGCGCGGCCCCACCGCCGTGGCATTTAAAGTTAATTCCGCGAGCGGTCGGACGGTTGCGCTCTCTCTCTCTCTCTCGACATCGCCGAGCCGTTCGCCGCTGCCGCCGTCGTGCATACTTATATACACGTCTGTTTGCCGCAGTGGTGCACGGGCCGTAGCCGCAGAGAGAGAGGAGAGGTGAGCGTCGTCGAAGCGCAGCACGACGAGAGAGAGACAGAGAGTCGGAGGAGGATACAGTGAGTGCGTGCGTGCGTGTTCTATAAAGAAGGAAGGAGGGTGAGGAAGGTAGGCCGGTTCGAATGCGAGAGCTACGAGGACGAGAGCAGCAGCAGCAGCAGCGTAGACGACGAGGCTGGGGGCAGCGGTGATGATGATCTGAGACGCGGACGACGTTATCCCGAGGAGGACGGGGATCGCGGCGCGCCAGTACGCCCCTCACCATGACCGTCGACTTTGCCGATTACTTTTGGGTGAGTCGAGAGAGTCTTTTTATATGGGCTCCATACCTTCGGAGATGATGGAGGGCGAGAGAGAGGGTGTACGAGGCAGGAAGGACGACGAGGTTAGCTGGGCGGTGATCACAGCAACAGTAGTAGTATAAGGGACCTTCGCCAATGGCAATCAACGGACGCGAGTGAGCGCGAGCGCGCGCCAGAGAGGGAGAGAGGAGAGGCTGCTACTACTACATACTACACACACACACACTTCCTTTTTGCGCGCCTCCATACATATCTCTCACTCTGTCTCCTTCGTCGTTTATGTAAGCCAGGCAGGTTCGCGAGAGAGAAAGAGGGAGATTTTGTCGACTCCTGCAGATCAACGCCGAGGCTTGCCCCCCTTTTTTTTGTTTTACCCTTTTTTCTCCGGATAGAGCGGATAATGGGCGCTCCGCGAAGACGAGTCCTTTGTTTAGCCATGGGAGGATGATCATGATGATCGCGGTAAGGGGATAGGCTCCAGGGGTCGACCTGTTAGGCTATCGATTGGGGTAATTGAATGTAGTTGAGCATCAGTGGCTGGGCTGTCTCTCGTTGGTTAAGAATAATATGTAATGAATGCTGATTGTCTCAGTAGCTTCTACGATGGCTGATCCAATGGTTACAATTGAATTTTAAGCGTGACAGAGGCCAAGTAACCTAAGTGATTATAACGTGTCACACTGACATGAGCACACACACACGCATAGGTTTACATGGCCTTGCCATTAATTTATGCCTTATTATGTTTAACCTTTAATTGGATTAACTTTAATTACCCAAAGCTTCCTGTTGAGGCGATGCTTTATAAATATGTTATTGTGTACATTATGGAGGATGATGTCAGTTTGCCCAGCTATAGCCTGGCTTGTTTTTTTCATTTCAGGGAGAAAAGAATAATGGATTTGACGTGTTGTACCATAATATGAAACATGGAGTTCTGGCGAGCAAGGAGTTGGCAGAATTCTTGCGAGAGCGCTCAGCTATCGAGGAAAATAATTTTAAGCTTCTCAGTAAGGTAGCCAAGCAAGCAAACAGTAGCAATAGCACACAGGGAACATTTTCGCCGATATGGACAGCACTTAAAGGAGCAGCAGAAAAACTGGCCGGTTTGCATCTACAATTGGCCCAGAAAGTGTCAGACCTCATCAAGGATGTTTCCAAGTATTCTGAAGAACTTCACAAGAAACACAAAGCTGTATGTTGAAAGAATATATTTTATTTATATTATTTATTTATTGCAAGATACATTTTTAAAGTTGCTTGGGAATTAGCTTTTAAATTATTTGATGAGTGTACTAAAGTTTAGAAGATGTACTTCTACATTCAAACAGGTGGTTTATGTAATATTGAATCTATAGGAAACTTTTTAACACAAACAGCACTTTTCTGAATTTTAATTGATACTATGATTGGTAATTTAATAGCTATAACTTGTTTTGCTTATTTTTTCATGCAATAAATAATTCTATTTATTATAATCAATATAAATATTTTTATCAATATAAAAGTTGATTTTCTTAAACAAATTTTGTTTAAGAAATTAAATATTCTATGTTGTAATTTTATTAATTTAATAAAATAATTTTATATTAAAAGCAATTGTTCTATGTTATGCATTTTTTTATTTTTTGAAATATATTCATTATTGATGCTGGTGCAATCCATGTCAGGCTTATCTACATCCGCCCACTGTTAGATTAGGGGAAGTGTCTCTTCAAAGATCACCCAAACAAACGTGATAATACAGTTTTTTCACTATAGATTTTTCTAAATTATGTAATATTATTGCTGTAGGTAAAAGAAGAGGAATCTTCAACATTAGAGGTTGTCCAAAGTATTCAAAGTATTACAATTATTCTTCAAAAGACTAAAGACACATGCTTGCAAAGAGGACTTGAATTAGAAAAACTAAAAAAAGATAATGCAAGCCAAAGAGAATTAGAAAAAGCTGAAATCAAATTCAAAAAAGCTCAAGATGATTACAAGACATTGGTCGACAAATATACCACAATAAGAAATGATTTTGAGACCAAGATGACACAGGCTTGCAGGGTAGAAAGAATTAACTTTTTGTATTATTTATAATTTTTATCTCGGTATAAATAATTTAATTTGAATTTTCAGCGATTTCAAGATGTTGAAGAAACACATTTAAGAAACATGAAGGAATTCCTAAATACTTATGCAGATGTCCTTCAATCAAATCATGAACAAGTTGGACAAGTACATATAGACTTTAAGAGACAATGTCTTGATATGACAGTAGATAAATTATTGGAACAATTTGTTCAAAGTAAATACACAGGATTTGAAAAGCCAGGTAATTTTATTTATATATTCATTCATATATACAGTATTATTTAGTGTACTAACATATAAAATTTATTCTGTAGGTGTAATTGAATATGATGAAGTCTTAACAAGTTTAGCTGAGATGACCAGTCAAACAAGTCAAGAAAAGACTACTGAAACTCAAAAAGAAGTTTCAAAAGGCGCCAATGGAGAAACTGGTGTTGCTGGTAACTTACAGGCTTTAAAAAAAACTCAAGGGGTTAGAAGGGAGGGTATTCTAACTAGCAGAGAAAAATCAAAAGTACACGATAAGGATAAGGAGAAGCCGAGCGAAAGAGAGAATGAGTGTGTTCAGGCTCAGCAAACTAAAGCCTCACGTCGTACCACTTCATTGCTCAACCTTTTCATGTCCAACTCCCAGGGTAGGTTCTTTTCAGACCCATTGCTAATGAAATTTTTGGTAATAACGTAAATATTTTTGAACTTTCGATTAATAATATTGACAAAATTGTTATCAATTTCAAAATTCGCAACATTCATTTTTAATTTTTAAAACAGATTTTACAATACTGTTTTCACTCTGACAGTTAAATGTTATACATCAACTTTCATTGTCGAAATAGTGTTCATAAAATTTTAATCACATCCGTGGCACGTAAATATACACATCACAATATTATTCCACAACTTCGTTATGCTTATGTGATTGTTACGTTGCTTCGCGCGCCATTAATTTAACACTGGTGGAGGTCAATTAAATTTACGATAATCGAAAAAACAACCAGCTATACATAATTCAAAATTTTTTAACGCAAAATAATAATCCGATAAAAAAAATAAATGTGACCGCGCCGGACGTCGTTTACGAAAATGTCGGAGAGAATCTTTCCGAGATCGACCGAAAACGTAAACACGAACAGGTTGGCCGGCGGAAGATGAGAACGTGAGAAAGAAAGAGAAAGGAAAGACAAAGGCGATGAGTGTTGTTTCAGAAAGGCAAAGACAAGCAGGCTCTGGTTCGGCTCCTGTCACTCCTCAAGAAAATTTGTCTCCTGCCGTTCCGACTCCCAGCATCTCCAGGAACCCTCTCAGAGGATCTAAATGTAACTGCTTACATGTTTCATTAGCGTCTAAAAAACGAAAAGAAAGAAAGAGAAAGATGGATAAAATGTCACGACTGCTTTACCTATAACTGTACACTCTCCTTCAGTTTCACGCTTTTACTTTATGGGTTCTGTTCTACACCTGGTCACTTTGGTACACTTATAAAACTCTTCACTGTTACTAACATGATCGACACGTATATATATCTATGCCTTCAGTGTTTTTTTAGTTCTTACAGTGATGGCTTACGACTTCAGTAAAAACACACAGAGTTTTTAGTTGGGATACTATTAGTCACATTATTTATTTATACTATCCTATAATTTATTGATTATTCTTTTTTCTACCATAGTTAGATAAAAATCATCGAGCGACTAAAAAAAAGTGTCTACACTATATATAAATAGTCTCGACGGCTTTTACGATTCCTGGAAACTATTTAAAAGAAATCTTAAGTCTTTTTTTCTTCTTGAATTTTACAGTGGTAGCGAATTTCGTAATACCGCCGCTCTGCACTCTCTTAGAAAATCAACGTAGGTATATTAACAGATCGTCTCTGATAGTTTGTATAGGCCTTCACACGTCGCTACAAGAGCTACCCATATAGAGGCTAGTCTTTTGTGGCTTTGTCGTTCAAGTAAGAGATTGATGGTAGAAACACAAGGACTGGGAAATGCTTGCACAAAGAAAAAAAAATGGGAGAACCTAGAAAGGGTATTTTTTTCACACTGGTGCTTTGGCGCTTTGCATTGCAAATTGTTTTTCTAACAATGTAACGGGGTATTATTGACTGGGCACACTGTTATCACAGTTGTTTTGTTCATTTTTTTCAATGTATGTATGTACATAAAGCATATAATAGTTTAAAGTACACAAAAATGTCGTTTGTCAAGATCAAGTCTCATGTGTACAAATTCATTTCGAATACATCTATCATTCGGATCACTCCACATGTAAATGCGTATACCATTCAAATCATAAATTTTTCAAAATTATTTTTGTGAAATGTCCATACTCCTGTATATGTTTTTGTAAAACTTTTTTTAACGGCTTAATAATTTTAAATACATTTTGTTTTCTTTTAAAATAATTACACAAATAATGAAATTATGTCTTTTCAAAAAACCGCGTGAAATACATTATACAGCACATAAAATAAATATTAGTTGAAAGGGGAGAGCTGGACTCGAAAATAATGTTGATGCACAAGCAAAGAAGTGGCTACTAACTGGCTGAGCCTCAGGTGAGCCTCATTTACTCTTTTAACGGACACTCGGCCGCCACTGCATTTGTGGGCTCATTGCGAGTGCCCCTTTTGTGTACTCTCGTTTATTTTCCAAGTGCAAGAGTCCAGCCGCTTTAGCGTAATGTGAATTTTCTTTCGATAATTACGAACAAAAATAAGAACAGAAAAGAATAGATGGAATAGAGAATAAAGTAAATTGTTAGAAAAACAATTTAGGCCATGAAATTTCATTTGGTGGAGGTGTGCGCCCGGGGGCTATATTCTTTTTTTTTATACTTTGCTGTAATAGTGTGCTAGTAAGCTATACATCTATATTACTTATCTTTTTTTTTTAAGTATATATATACCTGCTTGTTCATTTGCACTTACAACTAATATATACCGAGTTACGATAATTATAACTACTGTTATTTGTCATGTGTATAAGCTAATTTGATGATATTGCAGACGAGGACGTATATATAGTTGGATTAGAGCAGAGATATTCTTACTGGGCCTTGTAAATTCTATTATTTTCGTTAACAATCATTGTAATAACAAAAACTGCACTTGTTCTAGTATTAAGAGAAAGATGCACAAGACAATGTACGTTTTAATACATAGCATTGATAAATTTTTAGAAGCTATATATGACATAGACTGTTGTATACGCCATTGTATTTGATTCACATTGCGCTAAGATATACCATTCACTTGGAAAGTAAATTAAAAGTCGTAGTGTGATGTAGTATGTAGAAAATCATTAGAGATAAATTGTGTATTTTTGCTATACAAAGTAACGATTTACGTTTGGAATCTCTTAAAAATATTCTTTATATACGCAAAAATACACATTATGCGAATCAATCTTACAAGAAGAATGTATTACGGTAATATACTTTTCACTTGTAAAAGTGCCTGCAAACTATTCGTGATATACAACCGATACACCTTCTTCTCAATGTGCAACGTCAAAAACTAAATATCAAAAACTAAACCCGCAATGCGTGTTTTTCTCAGGGTTCCTGCGCAGCAGGCGCGAGAAGCGCAAGGAGAAGAAGGCGAAGAAGAAGAAGGACTCAGTGGAAACTGTCAGCAACAAGGAAGACAAGTCCGACCTGTCAGTATTCGTATGCTCAGCAGACCCAGTGTGGCGCAATATAATTCTTCACTTCACTTCGCGGTTACGTCACGCGCCGCTTGTATAGCAATTCACTTAAATGAAATGCTTCTTGAACGGTCGAGTTGTTTAGTGTTATACATGCTGCCGCGAAAACAAGCTGGAGTGAGAGAGAGTGGAAAATTTTAACTTTTGCGTTCGATTATGATTCTATCTTGAGAATATTAAATTGTTTTTTTTTTACAAATTCACGTTGATTGTTTTACTCTTAAGTCCTACTCTTTGATTTGGAATAATAGATTTATGTTGGTTTCGCAGTTCGTATTTACTATTTAATAATGGAAATTTAATTTCACTTCATAATAACGGAATATCCACTATTCTAAGTCAGTAAGCTTAACGTATCACTACCATACGGCCAATTTCCCCCCTAGTATCATCATTTTCTTCCCGCGTTAAAAATTTGAATTTACGCTAGGTACATCAACCATCCGACCTTCTCTACCTCTATCTTTACCCACCCGACAACTTTGATTATAATGCACTGGGACTGCTGAAGGGCACCCCACGACCAACATCACTAACATCAAATTTATTCTTTACTCTTCCATCGCATCAACCCACCATCAGAGAGGAGAAGGACCAGGACAGCCGCAAATCCGGCACCCCGACGCCGGAGGTAGACGAGGATGGCTTCTGCATCAAGCCGAAGACCGATCCCTGGGAGAACGAGAAGGGATTCTACTCGAGCTCGGACACCGATTCGGATGACGAACGCGAGAGGAAGATACGCGTGGAGATCAAGCCGCTGAGCAACGGCGGTGCACCGATGAGCGCCAGCGTCGACGAGCTCAGGGCGACCGTTGAGAATCTATCGTTGTCGCCCGCACCTACGGTATAGTAGTTGTAGTTTACTGTATTTTAGTCTTGTGGGCAAGAATCTATCTTATTAATTGTAAAGGATTTTTTTTGCAGCATTATGAATATTAAGAAAAATTTTTATTCTTTTTTCTTTTTCGCAAAAAATGATTGTATTGGAAATGCAACGTATAAAATACAATTTCTTTTATTTCTTTTTATTTGTTATTCTATTGCTTGGGTTGCAAAGTAGTTCAATATTCAAGTTAAATTGAATTGCATGATGGAAGAATGTATGAAACTGTTTAGAAAATCATTCGTAGTAGCAAAAACAGACAAGTTCGGTAAGACGGGCCGTACTAGCAATCTTGGACAAAGTATTACATTCATAATTTTATGTGTATAATACCGATAGGCTTACATTAAATTTTATTCTACGTTAGAGTTTATTCAATAAATAATTGCCATAGGCTTATCATCTAGGTTTCAAACAATATTTTAGATTCAAGGGCATCATGATTTTTTAGAACAAATAATGTATTGTATAAAAATTAGATAAAATACTTAATTCCTCAAAAACTTGGCTTGACAAAAAGTAAATATTTGAGAGAATTATAGATTTTCATAAACATTCAACAACTGTTTCCAACATTCAAAAAAGCACTAGAAACTCTTTAAGTAATAATTGCTTTCAACATTTATATTAGTAAACTAATTCGTTCACTTTTTTTTTTATCAGGGTCGAAGAGGATCGAGTACAGATTCGGACCATCACATGAAACGATCGCAGTCGGTGTCCCAGCAACTAGGTGTGAAGCCCAGCTCGGATTTGCTGAACCTATTCAACCCCAGCAGCACACCGTCAAGCGCATCCACGCCTACTGGTAGCCACCCATACGCTCCTCTTCAGAGTCCGCCCGGGCTCTCTTCGTCACCGGTGCCGACTATGCCACCACCACCTCAATCAGCGCCACCTAAATTTCCAGGTACGATTCTTTCTTTTTTTTCACTACCTATTTTAACGGAAGGTTTGATAATAGAAGAACGAATAAATTTCGTTGCAGAGGGAGATCTGTTTTCCGAACTGAATGACGCGACCCCAGCGCTGCCGCCGAAACAGTCGGCGACGCCGACGAGTTGCATAGCGATACCTCGGCCACCCTCGCGACGAGGCGACGCTATAACGAGGGGCAGAATGTCACCGGCGACGATATCGAGGGCGGACAGCGTCGCCAGCCTCGAGTTCCGCACTGCCGGCATTGGAGTTGGCTCTTCCAGAGGTTCGACTATTTTCCACCCTAAATATTCTTGTTCAAAATATTCGGAGAGTATGCTTATTCTAAAGGTTGTATTATGTTGTAGGGCCGTCTCCGTTGACGATCGGTTTGGCAGACACTATACCGCTGGCAGTGGCCTTCCACGAGATCATCCACTCGTATTTTCACGGCAGCGACGAGACCCGCTGCCAGGTGAAGCTCTGCGGCGACATGTTGCTCTCCTTTCCCGCTGGCATTGTCGCCGTGTTGGCGAATAATCCGAACCCGGCGAAGCTCATTTTTCGACTGCGCAACAGCAATAGACTGGAAAGATTGGTTCCCAACAGTCAGCTAGTCAGCATGTAAGGACACATACTTTGAATTTTTTGTAATAATTTTGATGATTGCGTTGTTTTATGAATTAATATTTTGGCTTTTGCTTGTTTTCTTAACTTGAAATAGGGACGTAACTCAAGCGACAGCTGACAGTACACTATTTGAATTTAACATGAGTGCCTTAACTGCATTACTGCGACGACAAGCTGAACAGAATCCGGCCGCCTCGTATTTTAACGTGGATATTCTTAAGTATCAAATCAAGACTAAGGAGGGCGCGGGCTCCTGTCCCTTCCAAATAGTCGCTTACTGGAAATGCAATCCGACTCATACTGACCTCAAGGTGTGTTCTTTTTTCTTTACATAATAATCAAGCACATTTCAAGAGTCAAGAATACCTGTAATTTTACATCAATCTACTACTCGTAGGTCGATTACAAATATAATAACCGCGCAATGGGGACACCGACGTCGTTGCTGAACGTGCAGGTTTCGGTGCCGATAGACGGTGGCTTCAAGACTGTACAGAGCAAACCCAATGCACAGTGGCTGCCAGACACAAATCGTCTCCTCTGGAAGTTCACCGAGCTCTCGCAGCACACGGAGGGCGCGGGCGTTGGATCGCTGAAGGCGCGCGTCGAACTGTCGCGCGGACCAGGCAGCCAGCAGACTATTTTCACGCAGTTCAACTGCGAAGGGACCACCCTATCGGGCGTGGAGTTCGAATTGGCGGTTCCCGGGTACCGAGTCAGCTTGATTAAAAAGAGATATGTATCTGGTAAGTGGAATTTCTTTTGTTTTGTCTAGAAAGGAAGATAGATGGAGATGTATAAATCTGTAATGTTTTTGAAATAGGAAAATATCTTTGTGATGGAGACGTCGACATACGAACTCGCTACGCCGCGCCGCCATCGAACGTTGAATAACTTCACTCACTCTCTCTCTCGAATTCCGAGTAGACTTGTAAATAATTTTTTTCATATTAAAATTCTTTTTAATATTATAAGAGATTTCTAATTGACTCTGCCATGTCCATAAAAAAAGTTTCATTTTTAACAAAAACTAGAAATAATTATGTCCCGTTAGTTTTTTGTGATAAAAATTTTTCTGCATTAGTAACTTCTATTATAATCAAAATTCGAAAACTTTCCCTTTTTAACTCAAACGCTGTTTGTTCAATGATAATTACGAAATACGACCCTTACGAAACAAGATGTAGATATGGAATATGTGACTGAAACCACGAAGGTCTCAAAAAGACCTTAAATTTTTTGTAAAAATGTATATTATACAAAAGAAAATAAATTTTTTATATCCTTTAAATGAAAAAAAAAATATTTTAATTTATGTATTTTTATTCAGTATGACTGAATTAAATTTATTAAGTTTATATACAGTTACTGAAGTGCCTAGTAATGTTTTGTAAAATTAGCTTATTCAATCAAAATAAAGTTTAAAATATAAATCGTTTAAAAAAAAGTAAAAAACGAGTACAAATTTATTTTAAGACATATTTTTAGCTTTTCTTATCTTTTGTTATCATAAAACATTAACTTTATGTAAAATACGATGATAATTTCAATAATTCAATTTCCAATTACGCTTTTTTTAAAAAATTACTAAAACAGGTATATTATTTGTTAAAAGTATATTATTTATGCAGTATGTAAAAGTTGTCTATTCTAAGTTCTTTATTACGAATATCAAAATAAACTCATGATTTTTACTATAAATTATGATTATAAACTCCACTTTTGCATGTAGTATGATATTTTAATTGTCATAATGACCCTAGGAACTTGTTTTCGCGATAGCGTTGTATTTATTACTTGTATACGGTTATTTCTTTATATCGAGTTTTAGAAAAAAAGAAAAATTAATGAGTTAACTTTAGAAAAATAAAACATTGCTTATTTGTATCATGTATATATAGAACCAAAGAGTTTTTAGACTCAAAGATTTAATATAATGTATGATTAACGAAAATAAAAGTCATATTAAGAGAAATTAAAATGCATTAATTTTTATTTAATCGACGTGATTCCTTTTTATATTTTATATTATATATTATGACATTATACATCGAGGCATCTTGTATTTCTGTGAACTTCCTGTGAAAGATGAGAAAAAATGGAACCTTTTTTTATTATCAGTGTTACGAGAAATAGAAAATTATTACATCGACGAAAATTTTAACTGCTTACAACAACGTCTTGAGGAAACATCCAGCATTCCCTTAATTCACATTCCTTATTTCGAAAAAGTACTTTTTTGAACACACAAAAATATAAAGCATGATAAAAAAAAAAAACGCACACATTAATTACTGTTAGCGCTATTGATAATAAGCACAAAGTAGAGCAGTAATTAAAATTTATTTAATCCACACCTCATCGTGTCATTTTTCATAGGACAGTTTTTTGAAGGCTAATTAGAAAAACAGTGCTACTTTTTCTATTCGATAGTACTTCTAAATTCAATTAGAATGAGTAAAAGGACACGATCGATTAAGTAGATGTCTTACATTGTGTCTACACATCCATACTTTTTACAGAGAAAAAAATCACAGTTACAGACCAGAGGTGTTAAGCTTAGAAAAAATATTGTGCATCAATTATTTTAGACTTTAAACCCATTATCTCAACTTTTTTCAATAAATTTTAACATGAAAATAAATGCATAGACATAAACTAGGTATGCATACAACTTTATGCGCATTAATAACGTTAATATCAAGTATTTATACCAACATATACAGAGAAGAAATGTACAGTTAAGAAACGCACTGACTAAAATTTTTTTCTTTATTCATGACATTAGCACGTTAAAAAATTAAAATTGCCATTATCGTGCGTTCATGTTTCGACGGTATTATAATTCTTCATCAAAATCATTAAACATCACTACAATTTAGCGACAAAAAATCGAAAACACACTGTCCATACGGTACGGTTTTGGACCATACGGTCCAAAAAATTATATTTTACCTTCACACGCATTTCTTAATATTATTGTAGCATTACGCTATAACATGAAATGTTACACCAAATTTTTTATACAGTGCTAAAGAAACTTTCACTATTTGCTTTAACAAGATTTTCAGAAAAAAATCTACTTGCATAAAAATTGTGTACAATTGTTCTTATTAGAAACACACTTTTTCGTAGTTTTGACATACAAATTTGTCATTATTTGCTTGCATAATAGCATCTCATTCCATTCTAAAAAATAAAAATGTTATGTATTCGGGGATAATCAAGATTTCCTTGATTAAGCATTTGACAATCATCACATCTGTTCGATTGGCACGAATGTAATAAAAAATGAATAAAGGAATTGGCGTGATTTATTATATGAGATAATTATTGAGATCACAAATACTGCAGTCTGATTGAGCAGTAGCAGTAGCATTATTATTTATTGAATTTTTTCGTTCTTTATTAAGTGGTTTACAACTACAGAAGATGCTATTCTTCTTTTTTTTATCGTAATTATTTGCTTTGAATGTCTATACCCGCTAATACATCTTACTATACGTATACAGTGATACAGGTTCTTAATCGTTTTTAGATGCTTACGTAAACAGAGAAACCATTTTAACAGAATTTCAAAAATAAAATTCCTAAAAGGCAGTGTGTGCTCTAATCTGAGCGTATTTTTTTTCTTTTTACTTTATTTGAACGTTAAAATTTTCCATAGAATCTCTACAATACTCGAAAGCTGCTTATATTGAGCATAAAACTTTGCTTGAATATAAAAAAAATAATAAAAACGTGATTAGTAAAGTAATATGTACAAAAGTTAGAAATAAAGTCGAAATTGCAAGGAAAATTTTCTTTTCTTTATAAAACGCTGAAACAATGTATGTACTTAAGTTATAAGAAAATAAAATAATTAAGCGCGATACATTTAAAGTGCTGCCATTTTACTTTCAATATACGTATAGAATTTCATTATCACTTGCAATTCAATAATTGCGCTATTATTATGCTTGATTAACTCGATGATTGCCAATAATAATAGTAGTAGTAGTAGTAATAATAATAATAATAATAAAAGGAAAAAACTTTCGACCAGATCGAAAGCATCGTCAGAGACGCGCCCGGCCGAATTTAGCGCACTCCGGCCGAGCCCATTAGCGAAATGTACTCGAAGTCTTGTAAAAGATCTAAACCGTTGCAGCTTACGCAATAAAAACATGAGCCGTAAAAGGAAAGATTATATGTATATACTCCATCGTCATCATCATCAACAACGTGTGATACTTATTTTATTTTTATTTCTTATCATCGGGCGACGGATAATTATTATCTTCCGAGGCACAAGTGCTGTCCGACTTGACTCGACTCACGACACCGAAGCTCGACTTACGCTCCTCGTCGCCACCGCCGCTGTTCTTCCTTTGTACATCGTAACTCTCGCACAGAGATTCGTTTTGAATTTGCTTGACTATCTTGTGAACGACCTCGGGCTTACCGGGTAGAACAGACGCTGTCGTGTTGTCCACGAGATCCTTGCTACCCGTCGGGGAGTCCTTCTCCTCGGCTATCCTTGGCAGCTGGCTCGAATTCGGCATGGACATCGCGACGTTCGCGATGTTGATCGAGATCCCATGGCTCAGCTTCGAGTAATCGTTGCCGGCTTTTTGCGCCACAGCTTCCAGCGACGACGACTTCTTCTCGAGCTTCATGTCGTCTTTCGCTTGTGCACACGACGTCGCGTCACCGCCCTCATCCGAGCTCTCCGGATACGTACTCTGGGCGATGCTCACGCGCGGTGTCACTTTCACCACGTTGTTCGCCAGCGGCGAGATCGACGTCTTCGTCTCGGCTGAGCGTGGGTGCAGACGGTCCGGACTTAAGGCTCGACGGAGCAGCGGTGAACCTGGTTCCGCGGATTTTGGACGGCCGTACGTCTTCTTCTGACTGTTTGGCGTTGATAGCGAGGCTCCTAGAATAATTAAATGTATATTAGAAAGCAGCGCGAGAAGACCTATCGGGATATTGTATTTAATTTGTAAGTGAAGGAAGATTTGCATACAAACTTTTAAAGCTTCTATGAAACTGTGCTCTGACACGCGATATATTTTTTACCATTGTAAAAAATAAGTAAAATCAATAAAATTGCTAATTTTAATCAAAAGTCTACGTGTTAACAGTTTTTAATAATTTTAATATCTTTTTTATATATACACGCACGCACGCTCGTACACACACACACACACACACACACACACGCACGCACGCACGCACGCACGCACGCACGCACGCACGCACACACACACACACACACACACACACACACACACAACATATAACTATATCAATAATGGGCGACTAAAAATAATAATAATAAAGAAAAAAGGGAAAACAAAAATAAAAATATCGACTAGTACATAATTTTACATACCTAGCTTCTGACATTTTTTAAAATTAATTCTATGGATATTCGAATGACATTGTAATATAAAACAAGGGTTTCAATTTTTTTTTTAAATTGACCGATTACCTTTTACATTTTTCATTCGATTTGAACTTCTAAGAAATGTAAAAAAGATTCAACGGACTATAATAATGTTCTGCATCAGCTAACTTTTACGTACCATTGCAATATTCAATAAAATCAAAAGATCTCACGCACCTGGACTATACGACTGCGTGGTATTCGAGCTCCCGGGCTGATGTCCCGTAGGAAAGGCTAAGGGACTTGGACTGCGAGTGGGGCTCGCAGGTATAGGCGAGGGGCTGGGCGTCCTGGCGAGCGGTGACAGTGGAATGTGACCCACGGATTTGCGTCTGTTCGGCGAGTGAATATTCTTCGCGGCGGTATGGAGCTTGTGCTTCAGCCCATGAAGTGTACTCGGCCTCTGATAGTGCGCTTGGCTGCCCAGGTTGCCATTACCCGAAACACTAGCACCTGCGCCATTACCGTTACCGCCAAGCGAGCCACTCGAACCCGTCGACGAGGAGTTCGGACTGGAGCACGGGCTTGAGTTACCTGTGCAGAGAAAGACAGATTCGTTGTAGTCGTGAATTTGGGTTGATGAATATGTGGCAAGGTGTTATCAAGTACCCGTCGAGTGGTAAGAATCGGAGCTAGGACGGTTCGTCGGTGGGGACGGACTAAACTGCGGCAACGAGTCCTGCTGCTGCTGTTGCTGCTGCTGTGCCGAGCGGGTGAACGACTGGAAGGAGCGCGACGGCGTCACCATTGACGGGGAGCATATACCAGCTGCCATCTGACAATAACGGTTGGTGTAACGTTAAATTTAGAAGTAGTGTTAGTGTAACTTTATGAATTTAGTTGTCAACGCTGTACTGTGATCTCTGCTGTACGTCGAGCCGAAGCCAATATAATAATAATAACAATAATGATGATAATAATAAGATGCTCATGAAAAGAATGCATAACGTGATAAAAATCATAAAATGAAAAACGTAAATAAAGCGTACCATAAGAGGTGGTTTGCTGTCGCTGGGTAGTATGGGTGCTGACAAGGGACAACTGATAGTTAATGGCTGCAATGAAAAAACAAATGAAAAACGCACACTAAGTGCTGCTGCTAATGTTGTCGTGACGGTGTTGTTGATGTTGTTGTTGCCACGAGGTAAAATCATAATAACAATAACGATAATAAAACAATATACGAAATTCAAATGAAATCAAATCAACATTGCCGTGCCGACGTATCGTTTCTTTTTTTTCTTTCATTTATCATTTGTTCGCTCGCTACCTGTTGCATCTCGACGCTAGCCCGTTTTGAGCTGATCTTCCGGAACAGCGAGGTCTTGCGCTTCTTGTCTGAGTGGTCGCGTTTCTGCTTACGCTGACGCTGGTGTAGCGCTCGTCGTGCCAGTTTGCTCTGTGCGGGCTCACGTTTTCGTCCGCCTGTCTTGATGCTCGTGTTCTCCAGCGGTGTGCTCCGAAGCGTCACGTGATCGCCGCCGCTGAGCATTAACTGGAGGACCTGCGTGTGGTATAGCCCCTGTACTGCCTCGCCGTTTATGTGGGTGATCAGATCGCCTGGGCGCAAGCCCGCCTCGAACGCGGGACTCGATTGATCAACAGCCTACAATTGATACATTAATTTAAGTAAAATATATTAACAATGCATTTTTAAAACTCAAGGTTGATTGTAGAATTTACCATGACTAAGTGATGCATCGTATAAAAATCACTGTCGCCGTAGTACACTCTTATCGTGTGCACGGTGAATCCAAATCCTCGAGGGCCTCGTCGGATGATTATCGGCGGTTTGAGACTGGTTACCAGAGGGCTGAGTTCCCGACATGGTGACGTATCGCGTGACGAAGCCGTTGATGAGCCGCCGGGTGATTCGATTGCTTGGTTTACAGATATGGAGGGATCAACTGTACAATCACGATTTTATCATCAAGTTTTTTATTAAAAAAAAGGAGTTGTAATTGTAGAGATTGATCGGTATTTTTACGTACATGAAAAGTCTCCAGTCGGTATCACCAATGACAGACCGCTCGTCGATGCGGACTTGATGACGGAGCGTGATCTTTGTTTGCCAGCTGGTAGTACGGGCAGGGCAGTGTAGGACTCGAAGGAGTCTGTGCTAGAGTTGTGCTTGTCTTCGGTCATATCCCTATGCGCTGTCGTCAAATCGAGCCTGAAATATCAAAATACCGTCACTTCTGCACGTATGTTGTCAGACTTATAGAACACAGAAAAATCTATTTTTTTAATAGCAATCTAAAGCGATGAATGATAAATGACCACAGGGATTTAATAGTTTTGACGACACAACACAAGCCAGGTAAGAATAATAAGAATAATGAGAAAGAAAACAGAAAACAGAAGCTGTCTACTGCCGACGACTCACGTGGGGTTACTGTCATCATCGAAGAAAATACTGAACCTGGGAAGCTTGTCTCGGGAGTGAGCATGTCGCTTCCTCTGGATTTGCGGACTGATGTCGTCCGATTCAGTCTGCGAGCTGTCCGGTGTGCTGTGGCACACGCCGGAGCTGAGCCGCGTGCCCAGCGGCGGTGTCTTCTTCACGGTCATCTGCGAGTCCGAGCTCTCCGCTGTGCCTGGACTAGCCGTCTTGTTCAGATCGTCCGCCGTGACTTTAGACTTCTCCTCGACGGTTTCCGAACTAATGATGGATACATTGGTGCTTGCGTTCGGTGTGCTCTTGTCGGCTTCTTTCACGGACTTGTCAGCTGTAGGTAAGAATTTGGGTAGGTTAATATTTTCATTTAGTGCATGAAGAAGGATGTTGGGGAGATTATCGTACCACTCTCATCTGATTTCATTGGAGATTGTACGGGCGAATTCAAAGATAACTGAGCAACGGTTCTCTCAAGCTCATTCCTGAACAACTGCTTCTTCAGAGAATCTGACTCGGAATCTGGGTTCAGATTCGGGGGCCGCGTTTGAGAGATCTTGCGGGACTGAGGCGAGTATGATGAGAAGGAACCAAACAGCGGAGAATCGTCGGTGTCGTCGGTGTCGTCACCCAAATCGTGGTTGTAACGGTCCATACGAGCTAAATAATTATACAATTTAAGTATTTGCAAGTCAGTTTTCTCGAATAAAAAATAAAAAATTGTAAATTAACGCTTACTGTCAAAATAGCTAGTATCTTCATCATTCGTTAATTGAGGAACGAATTCCGCTTTCTGCCTGAGAAGACTATTCCAATTCACTGAATAGAAGTATGGATGATCTTTGACCTCGTGTGAACCACCAGTCCCTAGCCGATCTCGAGGACTATGTTGCAGTAAAGCTGTTATTATGTCCTTCGCTTCATGTTGCACAGCCCAATCATCGTCATCCGGCCATTCAATATCATCTACAAGTAAAATCGTTTCTATCTTCTATTACAGTGTATTTTCTTAGTAAGAAATAGTAAGTATACTGACCATTCACAGTATGCGCAAACAGTTCTTCGGGCGTTTCCCCAAAGAACGGAACACAGCCGATTAAAAATTCATACAATATGATTCCCATGGACCACCAATCAACTGGTTTACCATAGCCTTGACGGAGAATTACTTCAGGAGCAATGTATTCAGGAGTGCCGAAAACTTGTTTATCAGAAAATTGTCTAGTATCTTTTTCAATGTACCCTTCATATAAGTTCGTGGCGACTGAAAATTGGTTTTTAAATGAGTAACACTTTTATAAATAAATAATAAAGATTACAGGTGTTTGATGACTTACGCGACATGAGCCCCATTTTGCTCAACCCAAAGTCTGTGAGTTTTATGTGACCCAATGCCGTGATAAGCAAGCTAAAAAACAAAAGGCAATTATAGATAAAGAATATTGACGCAAGTTTCGAAGTAATTAAAATAAAGAAATTACTTGTCGGGTTTCAGATCTCGGTGGACTATTCCATAGCTATGAAGGTACTCTACAGCTAAAACGGTTTCCGCAAAATAAAATCTCGCCATATCAGGAGGCAGTGGACCGATATTTTTTAATAAATTCGCACAATCTCCACCTTCGACGTACTCCATCACCAAACACAAATGTTTCTGTAAAAAATATATAGAATTAGTATGTTTTGAACTGATCGACAATTTCTTTTGCTTTAAAATAAAAATATTTACTTTCGTTTCAAAACTGCAATACATAGAAACTACGAACGGATTGTCTGTAAAGCTCATGATATCTCTCTCCGCGAATACTTGTTCAACTTGATTACGGAGCATCAAGTTATTTTTATTAATTTTCTTCAAAGCAAAACGCTGTCTTGTTGTCTTCTCTTTGACTAGGTACACAGCTCCATATGCACCGTTACTTATTAATTTTAATATCTCATAATCACTTTCACAAGGAACTCGTTGTGGTGGTCTCTCTTCATCCTTCTTATTAGGACTTGAAGTAGCTAACATTAAATTACTATCACTAGAACTCGCTGAATCTTCCAATTTGTTCATCTCTTCTTGTAAATCTAAAAATACGAATATCAAATGGTGTTAATAATGCAAAGGTCACGACACAAATATTCACAATCATAATTATTTTTACACACCTGAAATTGGATCACGATTCAAAGACAGCTTATTGATTATATATTGCGGAATATCCTTCTCTATTCCAATTGTTATTTTCGCTTGACCCTCGGCTTGCTCAAGAAGATGGTAAAACTCCTCTGGATCGAATTCCAGACACTCAAGTAATCGAGCTGGACGTGATATAATCAAAAGTAGCTTTTTTATAAGCCCCGTTAATCGCGTTGCCGCTTCCAATGACTTATCTTTAGTCTGCAAGTAAGTCATTCCGCGGTTATTATCACATACTTTAATTAAATTCAATATTTAAAAAATTAATCAATTTAAATTACTACAACCTCTATGAGAAGATGTTCTAGATTTTCACTCATCTCGAAAAAGTACCTAGTAGTAATGAGTTTTTCTTGAGATTTTTGCAGGCAATCGCGAGCAATTTCGATAACCTGATGATGAACGAAGCGTAATATCGGCAATGAATCTGGGGCCAGCTGATTAACTATTTCATATTCATCTATGTCCCTATTTTCATTAATGAAATTTGTTAGTCGCTCCTCCATTTGTTGGGTGGCCTGAAAGTAGCAAAATATTATTTTAAAATAAATAGAAATATCTAATTTCTAAAAATAATTCAAATTTACGACGAAGTGTTTCATTACCGTACACATTATTCCTTCTTTAAAATTAGAATACTATGAATATTATGTTCACTATGCAAGTCCAACAACAAACTATAGTACTTTACAATTTTGTCATCATTCATAGTACTTGTTTCACGATTTGAATAGACAAATAGTTTGTTTTCCCTCATAAATCAAGCCGACGAAACCGCTAACCAAACAAAAATAAAATACACGTTTCCCCTCAACGAAAAAAAAGGAGGCCATCAGACTATGTTTATGTTATTCCGCCACAGTCTCTGTTTTGTGCCGGGAGTCGATCGCCAAGCACGCTGGCCAGCTGCCAAGAAAATACATACACACAGACGCACGCGATTACGTACCTTGGGAAAGCGCTCCTTGTACAGGGTGTTCATCATGACGATTTCGCTGTCGAGAATGGGCGAGCGGCTAGGACTGCTGAGACTACGCGAGCGAGGCCGATGCAAGGGCGATCGCCTGCCAGTCTCGTCGTCCAGCATCTGGCTGCCAGAGATGTTGGCGCCGGGAAAACCCGGATGCACAGATGAGCATGGGGTACCCGGCTTCGAGAAGTGGCAGGACAGCATGCGCAGCTCGTCCTTCGTCGGAATGTTCGGAAGCTGATGGAGCCGTTCTTGGCTTGAGCACTGAGACTGTTGGGGTAGTGAGGATTGATTAGTCTTGATATAGTTTCAATTTGAATCAAATATTTTTAATCGCAAAGGTTTAACAAAAATGGCATTCTTATCAAAATTGGATGTACTGAAGGATGAATAACTTACCGAAACATTGCTTGATCCAGGTGTGGTTCCATATCCACTGGAAGGTAAACTAGCCACAGACCAGCGTCTGCCGTCGCCTGAATTAGTTGCACCTCCACCAATCCTGCTATTTATAGACAATAATTATTTCTCACTCTCTATGCTCCAATTTTTACTGTCAAGATATTTGTATATATTTTACGTGAATTAATAAATAGAAGGATTAGACAGTGAAGTACCTTTTAATTGGAACAAAAGCAAAATGTGGACTGGATGACATCCTAGGACTTTCCAAAGGACTGCCTACAACTGGAACAAATGCTAGGAGGCAAAAAATAAAAAATACTAATAATAAAAAATACTATGGCTTTTTGGAAAAAAAGTATGAAAGCAAAAAACTTGCTCTTGTTCTCTTTGAACTTTTAAAACGTTAATATTGCAAGTGATCATAGTGTTGGCATACACTGCAGAATCATGATTGTGAATTAATAGTACTTGCCAAAAGATTTACGAAATTTTGTCACACTACCAAAGCTATAACAACATGCTATCTATTGACTTCTCAAGGTTATTATGTTATTCAATACATTAAGAAAAAACCTCTATCGATTTCTCCTTCTAAACTAAATTACAAAATACCTGACAAGGGAGAATGGCATCGAGGAAGAGTTGGTGATGTAGTTGAAATGAAGGACTTGCGATGAGATGCCTTAGTTGGTCGTCGTGACACATTAAAATCTCTCTACAAATATTACAATGGAAGTGCTTAGTAATCTGAATTAAATTTATGTATATTAATTGCATTGACACATACCATATGAATAGACAAAGATGGAGCAGATTTTCCTATTGCTGAGTTCCGCATACGTACCAGATTTGAGAGGTCTGTGCTTACTACAAATTTTTAATTTAATTAAAAAGTTGTAACAATTAAAGATAACTCCTTTTTGACATTTAAGATTGATAATGAAAATAAACATACCTGGCCTAACCGGAGCCTCTTTACTCTCAATTTTCAGAGTAGACAATAACCGTCTAGGCACATCACTTGTGTTTGGCTCCATTTTAGCAGCAGCAGCACCTTGTTCTGATTCGGCTTGATCGAATACTAAGACACGAGCAGAGTTACTAGGTGTACGCAATCGTGGCCTGCTTGGCCTATTTTTCGTCTGATCCATGGTTTAATAAATTCCCTGTAAAAAAAGAGGAAATATTACTCAAATAGATATCCACTTAATTTTATTGCCATTATCAATGATAACATTTTTATTTCACTTTTAAAACTTTGATAAAAAAAACTTTAATGATATTGCTAATTATTAATTAATTATCAATTTGATATAAAAATGATATTTTTCATTTACCAAAACAAATAAAAGTGTTGAAACTTAGTTATCTTTGAATATAGAATGACTCTCAAGTAATGTGTATTAATAAATGTGCTTTTAAAAGTATAATAAATAAGATAACAATATTACTCATAAAAACTGTTTGTGTAATATAAACTTAGCTGTTTTTAAAGCATTCAATAAATGGATCTTGATTTGCATAGTATCAGAATTTAAATTTAAACAATTTGACTTGGGTTTCTAGAAGGATTGAAAAGGAAATGAAAATATTAGAATAAAATTAAGAACAAAGCACTTTTTGCTGTATCAACTCCAATGAAATTGAATCATGAATAATGAGAACAAAAGTATCATAGAATATTTAAGAACATGAAGAAGTAATTAATTTACAATAAGTAAAAACAAGTTTAATTTTTCATCAAACAATCAACATCAAAACCAGCCACCTATAAAAGTATTGAAAACTAGATTGAGGAACTACTTCATCACAAAGTAATATAATAGAAGTCATTCAAAAGTTTTATACTGCTTCCTGCTTACTAAATCAATCATCAAGTAGATCTTTTAAGGCAAAGCAAATGTTTCTCTTTGATCCGTGTTGTATCACAGATAAAATGTAGTGATTGAAAAATGTGCATGGCATAAATTAGTGTGAGGCATTATCACATAAAACCATCTCACCAGCTCTTCATTTCTCTCACCCAACCTGTTATTTTTATACAGATATTGATTTTTCACAGCCTTCCAAAAAAAAATTCCTGTTCCACCGCAATCACACACACACACACACATACATGAAGGCCACTTCCCAATCTCCACATGTACACTATTTTCCAAGAAAACTCACAACCAAGATAGATGATATTATGTATTTGTTTGTCCGTTGCTCATCAATCAAGCCGGCTGTTGTCACTATTGATAACATTGATAGACCTCACCCACCACTGGCCAGTACAGACCAACATTCACGCACATCCTCCTGGAATGACAAGTCTCGGAAGACAATAGCAGAAAGAGAGAGATACAGAGAGAACGAGAGAGCCAAAAGGCATGCCAGCTCACGCGCGCCCGTTTCGAGCAGCAGCCGCATCAGCTCAAGCTTGCTTACATTGTTTTCATCGACGGTGAGACAGCCACACAATCGTCATCTGCGTGTGTAAATAGGAAGAGAGAGGTAACGCGTGCGTAATCTAATCAAGCCCCGCTCGTTCGTTCGCTCGCTCGCTCGCCGAAACATAAACACACTACACACATCAGCACCCTGAGCAACCAGCTAACTACCTAGGTATATTCTCTCTCCCTCTCTCGCTCTCATTCTTTCGCACCTCGTGCCCCATCGATTCCCGCGTAGGGCAGCTGCTATTCCGTAGGTGTACCTACATGTACGTACGTTCATACATACATATACATATCGTAGCTACCAACGCTTGCGCGCGTGCCCGAAATATATACGCGCGGGCGCGCGCACCGAGGAAAGTGCTCTGTATACATAAAAGTGCAAGTGTGGGGGAGGGGCGGACGTATAGGTATTACTCATTCGCTCTCACCTGGCGATATAATGGAGAGAATTGCCGCCGCTCTCTGCCGATGACGATGATATGGGCTGCAACGCACAGACTGCTAGTGGTGGTGGCGGCCTTTGCCGCGGTTACTAAGGGCGAGGGCGGCCACGATGGCCGAAGGCCCCCACGGGCGAGGTCCGACGACGAGGAGGACGATGGCTCGCTGCATCGTCGCTGGGCATAGTCTTCTTCTTCTCCTCACACACGCACGCTGCTGCTTTCTGCTCTCTTCTTTTTCTTCTTCCTCGCAGCTCTCACTCACTCATGCTCTCTCTTCGAAACGGCGGCCTCGACCAACTCACTCGCTCGCTCTTAGTCTCGTCTCGCCTGTCAGGCCTCTCTCTTTCTCTCTCTATTACGGGTGAGAGGAAGAGAGAGTGCGATCGCTCGCCTAGCGCGCCCCCGCGCGAGATACTCTCTCTGCGCGCTCTAGGACGTCCTCCGCGAGCCGCCGAGGTAGCACTGACGATTCACGAATCCCGAAGCTGCTTCGATTCTCCGAAGCAGTTATAGTGTCATGGATATGGATCCAGCGTATACAAGCGGAGGCGCTGAGAAATCACTGAATTATCGGCGGAGCTGGTTATTTGTGTTATCCAGTGGGGAAGCAGGTGCGCGCGGTGGCCCGCGAAATTACATATTATTGTGGGCGTGCAGCGCGCTGCTTTGGTGCACGTATATAGTGATTAGTTCGTGTGTATGCATGTGTATAATTTGTTATTTAGCGGCTTAGCCAGCTGCAGTTGTCGGGAGGTAAGGCGACGAGGATGGTGTTGTTTTGCGAAGCGGGATTAAGCATTGTTAAGTAGTAGGGAAGCTGGGTGCGCTCAAGGTAAGTGAGTTATCTAAAGTTTTCTGATTTTGAGAGGTAGATAATTAATTAGAGAGGCTATATAAGTGAAGTTCATGGACTAGCAGAATTATAGGAAATAACGTTATGAGCACACGTTATGTGCGCATAATTTTATGTAGCGAATTATGTATATGCGTATTGCTCCGATCAGAAAAATCTATTAAATTCTATCATGGAATTGGAGTTGTGCACCCGACTCATTCTATTTTTTTAAAGACATGATAAATAAGTTTTAAATAATATATGTATAACAATATTTTCTGTTCTTGGTATTTACTTATGACGTTGACACCTTTTTTAAATACTCTGTTTCCATACCAATAAAGTCAACAAAAACTTGTTTCTAATTTAGTTTTCCTCGATAACGTATCTTGCCCGTGCGTCTGCATTTGCTCAGCGTATACTTATATATACCTACTTATAATGATATTATTATATAAATAATATTATTACTATAGAGTTCGACACGCGCGCTTCGCGCGCTGATTGTTTTTTTGTTAAGTTACAAAAGAAGCTGTATAATTAATGAACGGTTTCTTTTTTATTTACAAGAGAAATATTATTATTCAATTGATTATTTAAGGTTGTATGAGCTATAAGTAAAAAATAATGTCAGATCATAGTACATTTCGACACGGGTGGGGAAGTCGATTATTTAGCTGGTGTGACTTTTTGCACGAGCGAAGCGAGTGCGAAAAAGTCACACCAGCTAAATAATCGACTTACGCACTAGTTTCGAACGGTATTTTATACCACGAGCGCCGAAAAATCATACCAAAGTTGTGATTTTGAGGTTAGAGTGGTATAAATAAAGTTTCGTCAGTATAGGTCAATAATATCATTATAAACGTCTCTGCTAAATTTAAATATGATTTGCGAGCTAGTTTTCAAGATACTGTAGTTTAAAATTAACGTGGGTTCTTATGGAGATTCTCTGAATATGGCTAGACTCGTCGTAGTTATTGAAAAAATTAAGTTGAAAAAATAGTGTTTATAAATTTGTGTATACGTAAAAGAAAACCTTTGTAATCGATTGCAATTGAAATGAATTGCTTTTGCGACCTAGTATTAAAGTTATAGCATAAAAACTGTGTAAAATAAGACGTACAGTCATACCAAAAAGTGAAAGAAATGAGCATTACAATGTTTTAAAACCGATGTAAAGTTTTCTTCATAGTTCTAAAAAACATTTTACATATTTGTTTACTCTTAGTACTGTAGAATATTAGTGTTTTCGACGAATTATACGACCAAAATAATTGTCTTAAATTTTTTAATGAGACCTTACGGCTAATACAACCTTAATGCACTTATTTTGAATTTATTTAAACATTATAACGTTTTTCATCAAGCTGTATTATAGTTTTATTGACTAAAAAATGTATGTATGAAGAAGTATTTGTTATTTTAATATATGATTTGTCTTTATCTTTTGAATTTAGTTCGAGTGATTTATTCCATTCCATAGTTCCCTGCTTTAAAAAATTTAAAGGTTCATTCAATTCTATAGTATCAGAATGTCACTACAATGTTAAAGATTAATCAAGTTCAACTTCATGTAAATAAGCTCTTTTCATGTTGTGATTTTGTTCAATAAGTAAAATTGCCACTAAGATAGATAAACAATAACATAATTATGAAAATATGTTTTCTGTGTTTAATAATGTTAAACATGTAAAAAGGTAAAGTGAAAGTATAAAATTCAAGATGAATATTTTTATATTGAGGAAACAATGTTTTTAATTTTAACTAAATAAAAAGATCCTTACACTAATCCCACCATCATCACTACCCGTATGGAAAAAAAGAAATGTATGAAACCGTATAAAACCGTACAAAACTGTATAAAAACGTATAAAACCGAATCTAAACATTGGTTTTTGGACAAATTTATACGTTTTAATACGTTTTGATACGTTTTAATACGGTTTCATACGGTTTTTAACATTTTAATACAGTTTTCTACGATTTGCAACGATTTTATACAATTTCATATGGTTTTTTACGTTTTATAGAATTTATAAATTGTAAAAAACGGAAAAACGTAATTACATTTTTATAAACATAAAAACATAATTTATTTATTTTTCTATTTATTTTTTTTTTATTTTGTATGAAAATGTATTAAACTGTATAAAAATGTATAAAACCGTATAAAAATGTAATAAATTTGAAAAAATCTACGGAAATATACAGAAATATACATTTTTATACGGTTTCCTACGTTTTATTACATTAACCTTTTACAAACTTGACATGGAAGAATTTCTGAAGTGTAAGAAAATGTCTGAAAATGTATTAAACTGTATAAAAATGTATAAAAATGTATAAAACAGTATAAAATATGTCCAAAAACCAATAGAAAGATTCATTTTATACGTTTTTATACGTTTTCCTACGGTTTCATACATTTATTATTTCCATACGGGTAATAAAAAACCGCTCCCAATATACATTGGCACTTAGCTTCCTCAAACTAATGTATTTATGCCTCTTTTTAATTTTTTATATGACAACAATTAATTGTATTATACAAAATTTTCTCTATCTATCAAATATTGTCTGAAAAACGTTATTCGAAAATATTTTTAAAAAATTTTCAACTTCAACCTTGCCAAAAAAAAATCAGCTGATAAATCAGATGATTTGTCAGATGATTTATCAGCTGATTTCTCATCTCAAAAAGTCACCTGAGATTCTGCCCGGATGCTGCCAAAAGTTTACGTAAATAAAATATCAGCTTATTCAGTATTGGAAATTGCCTATCAGGAGGTTTTACCCCCCAGATGAGTTCAAAAGTGCACGTTTGGAAGCATTTTGCACATTTTTTCAAATTTTACAGATTTTGTACATGAGATATCAGTTGAGAAATCAGATGAAAAATGAGATGATATTAATTTAACCGCAGATTACTATCGTTATTTATTGCTAAATCTCAATTTGTTCGTTAACGCATTGCTACACGGGCGCAATTATTATTTGTTAAAGTTAATTAGTTAACGAATTCAGTATCGCTTGTTTATCATCAATTTCTATTCGAGTTATCGTTAATTACTTGTTTATAACTTGGTTAATTAACTAAACAATGTATAGATTAATCTTTGGTATTTATTTAAATTCTTATTATTTATTTGTGGGAATGTTCCGGAATCATTGTAAGGTGACCCTAAATACAAGGATACTTGTTCGCGTGAACGCAGTTCATAACATTAGGGCCTTTGCACGCTAAAAGCATAACGCGAAGGAATAAGGAATAAGAGGGCATAAGGTGGACATAAGGTACTTATGCTCCGCTTACTCCTCTTATGCCCGTGTTGTGTACGCAACGAAACGTGCATAACCTCTTGATTTTTTTTGGAGTAAAGTTTTCGAAATGAAATAGCTTACTGTAATTATTAATTGACTCTAATGGTTACAATGTAAAAAGTTGACAAAATAATAAAACTTGAGGGGCTTTTGTATTTTATCATTTCAACGTGCAGAAGTGAGAAAAGTTTTCTTCTTAATCATTTAGTGATTATTTTTATAATAATTTATAGTGTAGACATTTTTGAACAATGGATGAAGAGATAAATGTTTACTTACAATTTATTATTAAAAAACTTACTCCAAAACAAGCAATTTAGGGGTTATGTACGATCCGTTGCGTACACAACACAGGCATAAGAGGAATAAGCGGAGCATAAGTACCTTAGGGAGCATGTACATAAGCGCTGTGCTATGCAATGCTGTGCGATGCCGTTCGATGCCGTTCGATGCCGTTCGATGCCGTTCGATGCCGCGCGGTGCCGCACGGATTAGTGCTGCATCCGATCCGTTGTCTAAATGGTTCAAAATAAATTGTAAGTTGTATCTCTGCATTATTTATTTAACTATTTAATTTAAATCATGCAGAGATACAACTTACAATTTATTTTGAACCATTTAGACAACGGATCGGACGAAGCACTAATCGTGCGGCACCGCGCGGCATCGAACGGCATCGTACGGCATCGCACGGCATCGCACAGCACAGCGCTTATGTACATGCTCCCTAGTGTCTACCTTATGCCCTCTTATTCCTTATTCCTTTGCGTTATGCTTTTAGCGTGCAAAGGCCCTAAGCCCACTGCACATGCGCGCGAGCAGCAGACGCCGCACGCCGTCTCTGCATTCTGCAATAATATGCGGCTGTTGCGGCCCGGGCCGGCGGTATCGACGAACTCGCGGAAGTACTGGGAACCGTAAGCAAATATATGTATAGTATACTGATAATATTTATTCTTTTCAAGATCACTGAAGGCACGTCTAGATAAATGGTATGGATGTGTACGTCGATAAAGTATCACCAGTCGAGGCCAGAAACGTCTTCTTTACGTCGCTAATTGTAAGTTGTTTTTGGGATCTTTGAAATTGGCTTTGAGGTTACTCGAACATGTGAAACATTTTAAATTGTTGTGTTTATTTTTAAATGATGGATATATAAATTTTAATGTTTACATAATGATAAAGTAGTGCTGTCCTTTTAAAAATTTGATACAAATCAAAAGGAGTAGTATTTTTATGTCATAATTTTCATTTTTAGGCTGGTGGATTAGCAGGTACCTTTGTTGACATTACACTTTTTCCTATTGACACGCTCAAAACTCGTTTACAAAGTGAACATGGATTCTTTCGGTCTGGAGGTTTTTCAAAACTTTACAAGGGTATAACTCCAGTTTTACTAGGATCAGCACCTACTGGTATTTTAACATTTCCTGATTATTTTTATAAAAATAATAGTACTCTCTAAATATTTAATATTCTTATTCATTTTATCATTAAAAATATTACTTATGTCGACTGCAACTTACTATCAACTGATGAGAATTTTTCCATCGGTCTTACAGTCTTATAAATTAAATTAAAATTATTCATTTTAGCTGCTTTATTTTTTGTTACTTATGAAAGCATCAAAATGATGTCCATCCCAAGGGTTTCTAAGGAGATCCTTTGGTACTCTCCAATGGTACATATGGGTGCTGCTTCCTTTGCAGAAATGATATCTTGCCTCATTCGCGTACCTGTTGAAGTTGTTAAGCAAAGAAAACAAGCTCTTTTACCAGATTATGATAGATTTAGTATAAGATTGCTTTATAGAGGGTATTGGAGCACTGTCTTAAGGGACATGCCTTTTAGTATAATTCAATTTTCAATTTGGGAATATTTTAAAATTGCCTGGTCTATCTATGCCCAGAGAGAGGTTTATCCTATTGAAGGGGCAATTTGTGGAGCTGCTGCTGGAAGTATTGCTGCTGCCATTACAACACCCTTAGATGTTGCAAAGACAAGAATAATGTTGTCTAATGGAAACGTCTTCAAATCTGATTTGGATGTAGCAAAGATTTTGCGGTCTATTTATGCAGTAAATGGAATACAAGGGTAATGTATTAACTTTATCAATATGCTATGTGATTTACATTTTAAGTTTTTATTTTGGTTTACAAAGTTATATTTTGTACTTTTTACAGATTATTTTCTGGTATAGTACCAAGAGTATCATGGATCTCTATTGGCGGATTTATTTTCTTTGGAGTATATGAAAAATCAAAAGCATTTTTAACTGCATAAGTATTAGTTAAAATATAATTATTAATAATAGATTATATGTTAAGGTATCTTGTTATGAATTTTTAAAAAAGGTTTTTATACTTCAAAAACTAATTCATCTTTGTTGAATTGTCTAAACATATTTAATGGGTATTAAATGGGTTTAGATTATATTATTTTATGTGTGAATGTGATATCCAGATTCTGTACATAATGAGCAATTGAAAAAAAGTTACGAAAGGGAGTTATATACAATAGTTTATTTTTATTTTGATATAAAAACTGTTTGACATAGAAAAAATAATTTTTGTACAGAGCATTAATATTGTTCTATTACTTAAGCCCATTTTTTCATTCTTCCATCAATTATAAAAATCACTAAAAACATTTTTACTTGATTTTAATAAATGTTTTTATAAATATAACGTTTTATATGTATGGTTTATTCTTGTATCACAGCTTTGATTTCAGACTACTCATTAGTTTCTCTAATTTCATGGCATGTTGGATATTGCCATTAATTTTTAATTTGCCCATCATATAAGCAGTAGCAGGTTTCATTTTGCCTAAAATGTAATTAATTAAATATTTAATTCTACTTGAGTTCAAAGTATTGTCTATTAAATTAAATTACCGCTAAACATGGCAAAGAAATTTGTTGCATCCATTGTTAGTGTTGTATCAACTGGGTGGCTTGGTTCCTGTTTTCCAACAGATCCACTGCCATTTTTAAGGTCCAAATACCAAGTACCTTCTTCATCCCCTAGTAAGTATCGATAAGAAATTAAATTCGTTATAGTTACATTTTAAAATTTATGCTATTTTTTGTTTTGAATTGCATTAAATTTCGATCTATTACCCTTCACATTAAATTGGTAAATAGCCTGAGTTTTAGTTACAAGATCAGAATTAATATTTTCTTGAATTGCAGAAAATATTTGAGTAATTTTTCCACCTGCTTCTACAGGTTTTGACATTTTACCACCGGCGACAATCCTTGTATCAGTGCTGTTAATGTCCACAAAGGCATCCAACATCAAATTTTTAACATTTGCTATAAAAAACATAAATTAGAAATAATAAGTACAACATAATGTAATAAAATAAATTTAGAGAATATATAGTACCTGGATCACAAGCATACTGAGTGAAATCAGTAATACCTTCCTGTTTTAATATATCTTCATCAAGAAAGAAATTACCAGTAACCTTCTTACTGTTTCTACACATCAATGCATACGCTGCATCTGATACAATATCAGGCTTGCGACAGACCTTTTGAGAGTCTGCACCTGCTAACATTTCTACAGCTGCAGTGTAAATTGCTGAAACAAAAGAATACACATTCATGATTACTCAGAGTAAATTTAAATTATATTTAAAAACATTATAATCGTACCAGTTTTTGGCCATAAAGCATTAACTGCAAGTCCTTGATCTTTGAATTCTTCTGCCATACCTAATGCACACATTGACATACCATATTTGGATATGGTGTAGGCAATATGATTTTTAAACCAAATTGGGTGCATGCTTAGTGGTGGGCTCAGATTAATTATATGAGGGTTCTTACTTTTCAGAAGGTGAGGTATACAGAGTTTAGAGCTGAAAATAATAATAAAAATTACCTTTTTCTTAAATAATTCAATGAATGAAAATAAAGTATCTTTAACAGAACCTACACTAGAAAAGTTCCCCTGGTATTAATGCTATTCATTAAATCATATCTTTTCATATCTGTTTTCAAAGTGCCTGTCAAGTTGATTGCACTTGCGTTATTAACTAAAACATCAATACCTCCAAATTTATCAACTGCATTTTTAATCGCACTCTCCACTTGACTTTCGTCTCTAACGTCAACAATGCATGGTAGAGCTTTTCCACCAGCTTTCTCAACTACAAAAAAATAATTTATACTTTATAACATGTAAATTACTTGAAAAAGAAAGCTTATAAAAATGAAATATGAAGTCACCTTCCTCTGCAGCTGAGTATATGGTACCAGGCAGTTTGGGATGTGGTTCTGCTGTTTTTGCAGCTAAAACAACATTTGCACCATCCTTGGCTGCTTTGAGAGCTATGGATTTTCCAATTCCCCTTGATCCACCTGTTACAAAAATAGTACAACCAGCAAGTTTCCTAAAATTCATAAATAAAAAAAGAATTAAACTCAATTCTAAAGATTATTCGTTTTTAAATCAAAAATAATAATAATTAAAATACTTTACGTACCCTGTATTAATCATCTTAGTAAGATAAAATTACGTATTATTTCGCTTATCAAATAACTTTTCTCTTCGACGACTTCGACCCACTCCGTACGAGCGACCAGTTCAGTCTGTGACACGATAAAAATTTGCAACTCACTACTGCCGACCACTCGTCTTCCAGAACTGCTCGAAGTAGGGGTCAAAGTACATTACACATTATAATAAGTATGTATTCACAAATACATGTGCATTCACACTCAAAAGTGGTGCATTGGCCTGTAACGCTCTCAAGGGAAAATAATGTTGGTTATATTTATATATGTGCATGCATGTACATTGTACAAGGTACTTACACACAAGACTATAATACACGTTGGTAGCACAAGCACGGTGTGTTCCTAGTAAGACAGTGTGTACCGTTATTAGTGACAGTGTGAAACAGTTATTACAGCTAATAATATGCTTCGGTGTGATAGTACACGCGAGTTGAAGATGGTTTCATCAGAAAATAGATAACTTGTTATCTATATGATCTACGGCCATGTGATATAGCCGTATAGGTCGATTGTTGTTATTAGATTATCTTGCATTTAATTATCATTTATCAATTAATTATAGTTGTACGTATAAAACGAACGTACCTATAATTATATACAGATCAGCAGCGACCATAGTGATTCGTAGCACATTTATGTGAACTACACCCAAGATTCTTATTTATTTTGACCCGCTAAATCCAAAAAGCTTGGGTGCATGATATGGAAAATATGTATGGAATAATAAATGTATGATACCGTAGGAAAACGTATAAAAAAGAACCTTTCTATTGGTTTTTGGACATATTTTATACGGTTTTATATATTTTGATACAGTTTGATACATTTTCAGACATTTTCTTACAATTTAGAAGTTCTTCCACGTCAAGTTTGTAAAAAGGTCGATGTAATAAAACATAGGAAACCGTATAAAAATGTATATTTCTGTATACTTCCGTAGATTTTTCAAATTTATTACATTTTTATACGGTTTGATATATTTTTATATACAGTTTAATACATTTTCATACAAAATAAAAAAAAATGAATATAGAAAAATAAATAAATAGTGTTTTTATGTTTATAAAAACGTAATTACGTTTTTACGTTTTTTATGTTTTATAAATTCTACAAAACGTAGAAGACCGTATAAAATTGTATAAAATCGTTGCAAATCGTAGAAAACTATTAAAATGTTATAATTAGAAACCGTATAAAACCGCATTAAAACGTATCAGAACGTATCATAACCCAGGCGAAAATGATCTTCTATAATAAAAGTTTAAAAAAGTTTATAACTGATATTGGCAGATTATAAAGTCAAGATTTGAGACTTTTATAAAAGTTTAAAACTGTTATAAATAGTTATTTACTTTCATAAGTTTTTTGGATCGTCGTACAAATTTCAATATTTGATCAGTAAAAAAAAGTAAATAACTATTAATAACTATTATAAATTTTTAATAATTGAAAATAATGATTTTAAAGTTCAAATTAATAATGATTTAATATAATAATGATTTAAGAATGATTTTAAAGTTTAAATTCATTCAAAACAATTTAAAACTATTAATAACTATTATTATTAAGTAAAAAAAGTATATAACTGATAATAACTTTTAACAGATTGATTTTATGGTTATGCACCGCGGCCCAAAAAAGTAAATAAAAGTTTATAACTGTTATAAACTTTTTTTACCCAGGCAGAAATGATCTTCTATAATAAAAGTTAAAAAAAGTTTATAACTGATATTAGCAGATTATAATATAAATAGTTATAAATAGTTTTTTAATTTTTTTAAGTTTTTTGGATTGCCGAAAAATGTGAATATTTGATCAGTAAAAAAAAGTAAATAACTATTAATAACTATTATCAATTTTTAATAATTGAAAATAATTATTTTAAACTTATAATTAATAATGATTTCATATAATAAGAATTTTAGAATGATTTTAAAGTTTCAATTCATTCAAAACTATTTAAAACTATTAATAACTATTATTATCAAATAAAAAAGTTTATAACTGATAATAACCCTGGCGGAAGTAAAAACTGCACATATCTGCACATATTTGCACATATATGTACAATTATGTAGATTTCTGCACATTTTTGTAAATTTCTGTACATTTTTGCACATTTCTGCACATTTCTGCACATTTCTGCACATTTTTGCACATTTTGTCCACTTATTAGACTTTTGTACAAAAATATGCAAAAATGTGCAGAAATATGCAGAAATGTGCAGAAACGTGTAGAAATGTACAGAAATGTACGAAAATGTACAGAAATTTGCAAAAATATACAAAGATGTAGGTACAATTCAATATAATTATCAGATGAAAAATTAATGAGCTTCATAAATGTATAAAAACTTTGTTAATCATTAATATAAATATTTCGCATGTTCATTAGAAATTGTTTATTATCAATTAAATTGCATTTTAATTATCGCAGAAAAAATCTTACATAAAATTTTCTCTCTGACCGAGAATCGAACCCACGACCCTTGGGTTACTACAGTTACTACACACGCACGCAAACCGTTACGCTATCGCTCGCATTAAAGAATTTGGGCATTTTCATCTACATAAGGTGCATTATCCGTATTTAATTGATATTACATTTTGATTATTCATCTAATATATTAATGATTTTTAATAATTTTTTATATTTACACAATATTTTAAGAAAATGAATAACTTAATGATAAGACATTAATTATAATTAAATTCGATTTACTTAACAAATTTAGTGCCGGTAAAGTAGAAATCAGACCAGTACTGAAAATATATTCTCTAAACTTTCTTCTTTGGTATTAGCTTTATTCTAGAGTGTTATCAAAAAAGAAGTTTATATTTTTCAAATTTTCGTTCTGTAAATAATTTCTTACTTTAAGAAAATGTTTTTTGAATTGAAGAAAATGAAATTCTTGTTTCGTTTAGTATGATAAATAAACATTCATTTGTACATATTAGAGTACATTTCTGTACATTTCTGTACATTCCCGCACATAACCGCACACTTCTGCACATTTCTGTACATTTTTGCACATTTCTTTACAAAAGTCTAATAAGTGGACAAAATGTGCAAAAATGTGTAAAAATGTGCAAAAATGTGCAGAAATGTACAGAGATGTGCAGATATATGCAGTTTTTACTTCCGCCAGGGAACTTTTTACAGATTGATTTTATGGTTATCCACTGCAGCCCAAAAAAGTAAATACAAGTTTATAACTGTTATAAACTTTTTTTAGCTGTTCATAACAGAAAAAAACTGTTGATAACTTTTATAAACTGTTACTATAGTCTCAAATCCTGCCTTTATAAACAGTTATTAACAGTTATAAACTTTTTTTTAAAATTATAAAAAATTATATTTTGTTATTAATAATTATTTGCTAAGTTTTATTTCCGCCTGGGAACCTATTAAAACGTATTAAAACGTATAAATTTGTCCAAAAGCCAATGTTTAGATCCGGTTGTATACGTTTTTATACAGTTTTGTACGGTTGTATGCGGTTTTATACGTTTCTTTTTTTCCATACGGGTGTTTTATCGAAAAGTGGTGCCATTAATTGCTATTAACATTTTTTTAAAACAAATTGTAATATGCAAATTTTCGTCCCGGAAACACTTGTTTAAGCTAAATTGGCACATTCTGAACAAAAAAGGTCCTTACAAATTTGTTTGTAAAACTTTTCGTTTTTGAGATAATCGTGTTTAAAGTTTGGAAAATCGTTTTTTGCAGAATTCAATCACCTACTATTACTTCGAATAAAGTCGATTTTTCATTTTCAGAGCTTAAACTGTTCGTCAAATATGGAATTTTGTAAATATGTTTATTAGACTTTAAGGTTCCAATAGTGCCGGTTCCTGGGAAACCCTGAAGATTGCGCGTTAGGGCGCGCGAACGCAGATTTGTCGTCTTCGCGCATCGATGTTCACGCACCCTAAAACACGAGGTCTTCATTTCAGAGTTCTCCAGGAGCCGGCACTATTGGAACCTTAAAAAACCCCGATGGAAATAGAAAATGTATATAAATATAAAAAATGTATTTAAATTTATTAAATTCCATCATTTATGACATCAAAATAAAAAATATATTTTTATAAATAAACATAAGTTTTTGTAATAAAACATATATAAATGTAAATAAATGTAAGTAAATGTCAATTCATGTTCCAATTACGACCTTCACATAAATTTATTTACATATTTGAGGGACAGTTTGAGTCCTGAATATTAAAAATTCACTTTATTGTATCGAAGTAACAAGCGGTTGAATTCTGCAAAAAAACATGATTTTCCAAACTTTGAACGCAATTATCTCAAAAACGAAGAGTTTTACGAACAAATTTGTTAGGACCTTTTTGGTTCAGAATGTGCCAATTTAGCTAAAACAAGTGTTTTCGTGCCGAAAATTTGCATTTTACAATCTATTAAAAAAAATGTTAATAACAATTAATGGGCACCACTTTTATATAAAACACTCAAGTTTTTTGGATTGAGCGGATCAAAATATCTAAGAATAACTTGGGTGTAGCCGTTCACATAAGTGCTACGAATCACGATTGTGGCCGCCTGGACTAATAGGGAGACATTATGACCTATTTTACTGCAATAATCGAAAGAAGCATACCACAAAATATACGTAAAAAAATAAATGAAGGAGGTAAAGCCGGTAAAGCTGTAACTAAAAATGGTGTATCCAACGGACTCAACAAGTGCACATGCACCGAGCATCCTATATAGTATACTGACCTTTTTAAATGCATTTGTTTAACCTTTAGAGGACGGGGATTTGGGTTTACTGTTTTCTCTCACTTTTCTATAGAAATCGAGTTTTTGTGATGTCTCACATCTCAAAACTAACACATGTAAAGGGTCGATCATGGGCATGGCCCGTATAGGGGCCATCCCGTCCTCTAAAGGTTAAAAGAAGGTATTTAAGTAATACACACTGAATCAACTTTGATAACTGCATCAAATTGGCGCAAATTTTGTGAAGATTTTAAATTTAACTTACAATTTTTAATACATGTAAACTAGATAATCATGAAAAATTTTCATCTAGAAAAGTTTTTTTTTTTATTACATAAGTACATGTAATCACATATTTAAAACTTCTATACATATGTACAATGCATATAAGAATTATGAAGTAACAACAAACAGCAGTCTTAAAGATTGAATATTACTTTGTACATTTTGCTTTAAGTTGAATTCCATTCCATCGCAGTTGCAGTTTCAAATAAATTGTCAGCAAGCTGTTGGAACTCTGAAGATCCTTCCAAATGATGCAAAACATTGGGAGAAATCTTTTCATCTCCATAATAAGCACCAGCTATTGCTCCAGTCATGCTACCTATTGTGTCCGTGTCTCCTCCCAGACTTATCTAGATGTAGGAAATAAATTTATGTATTTAAAATCACAGTAATGGTATATGAAAGTAAAATAAAAATAATTAATGTTTAGCTTACTGCATATTGGATTGCTCTTCTAAATGGATTGTCTGTTTTTATTCCATAAATTGGCCTCTGAGCTCGAAGGAAGCAAAATATTGCTGTTGGCACAGATCTCAAGCCACTGATATCATTTCCTAGATATTTGATAACTTTTTCATCTTTTGGCTCTTTGTCTCCTTGGTCTCCTAGCAATTCTTTTAGTACAGTTAATTGGTTTTTGTATGGCTGTGTTTCTTCAAGATCTAAACTATTACATGAATTCAGTTTATGAAATAATTTGAAAAAAATAATTTCACTTATAAATTCATATTTACCCGTCATCTTCCCCAACTTCTATAAAATTCATTTTGTTTAAAAGCTCGTCAACAAATTCTATAACATTAATATTATCTTCAGGATGTATATGCATACTTTGTTGAACAGCAATAGTCTAAAGAAATAAATTTATATATATTTTTAAAATTCAACTCAAATTTTCTATTTTAAGAGATAACATAAATACAAGTATGAAAGAAATTCAATTACCTGCAGTATAGCCCCATTTACACCTATTCTATGAGTATGTGTGAGTTCTGATTGTTTTCTAGCCATCTTTATAAGCTGTCCATAATTGTTATACCAAAACCCAGCAATAGGTGAGATTCTCATCGCAGCTCCATTTCCATAAGACCCTTGACCATTGAATTGTTCTCTTGCAGGTTGCAAAATATCTGCAAACTTTGATCCTCTAAGTTTTTCAAATAGCTATAAATCATTTTTAAAAAAATAAAAGTTACTTAATTTATATCTTATTTAGTGATTCCAAAATATTATACATTGTACATACCGTAACAACACCAGCACCATATCCACGGTTTGGCTCTTGATAGTAACCCTTTACAAACCTTTTAGCTAAATCTATCAGATCAAGATCCTTTTTTGCAATTAAAGATTCAGCCAGTGCTTTAGTCATTGCAGAATCATCACTGTACTGCATAACAGGCGCTGAAAATTGATAACAATTTAAAAAAAAAACTAAATTACAAATGGTGGATATTGAATTTATTTTAAATACCTTTGTATACTGGTCCTTCGAGTTTATCGAAAGACTTTTGTAACACGAGCTTCGTACCAGAACTTAATTTTTCATTTTCATAAGGACTTCCTAAACAGTCCCCCGTTAAAGTTCCCAAAATCGAACCGCGAAATTTTCTACGAAATAGTGATAAATCGATTTTCGTCATTTTTATTTACTTAAAATTTGATATTAGTCAATACTTTAAATATACTGTAATTTATGTAATGAAAGTAACATTTAATTTTGAGAGCGAAATTTGCGGTAAGTACACCGGTATAAGGTTAATGTGATGTGCTCATGTGCTATTGTCTGTCGATATCCAGGGCCCTTATTGATTATATTCTCTTTAAAAGAGCTCTCTGATTGGTCTAGACTAGACCGCTTGTCTCTGGGTCATGCGTGTCACTCGGTGAGATAGTTATGGAATAAGCCCGCAGTTGGCGCCGTCGACGGCAAGTTTTTCATAGGTTAGGTTCTAATCAGCTGATGCGAGTAACGAACCGTGTTTGTTGATAGTTGGGCACGGGCAAGAGTGTTGCAAATTTATGCAAGTTGTTTTCATACGTTGTTTAAATATAGTTACTAATGCAAAAATTAATTCAAAGAATATAATTTTTATAATTTGTATCCAGATTTAGTATAAAAAACGCTGTGAAAATGCTTCGAACGCCGTTGAAAAACAGTAAAAACGTAAATAAACCGTTCAAATCTCCATTTAATTCTGTAACACCAAATAAAGAAAAAGTCAAAACTATTAAAGAAAATGCAAAGCAAAACTATACACCAGGTTCGTCTCCATTATCTACAAGGTTTGTTTTTCAATAAAATTTTTTATAAAATATATTTTTAGTAAAAGATAACCAATAAAATAAAAAGTCAATTTTACATATTAGTTTATTGTTAAATGTAATTATTGTATCTTTTTGTTTAGAAATGCAGAAGCAAAACGAATATTGTTACTAGATGAAAATGAAAAAGAAACTAAGAAGCGAAAAATATCAGAGTCTAATGATCAAAACACTCCCAAGAAGGTTTTTCAATGCTCACCAAAACAATTATCTGAAAGTTTAACAAAATCAGATTTACTACTTCTAAAAAGAAAAGTTTTTGAGTTGAGACAGGAATTAGATTGCTTAAAATCTAGACAACAGTGTACAAAGAAGGTTTGTTTAACTAATAAATTTTGTTATAAATATTAATTTATCAATAATTACGAGTGGTATATGATAAGAATTCTTTCAAAAAAATATGTGTTTCTTTCATAGCATGATCCTGGACAATTAAAGGATTCCATAGATAAGTGGAAAACAGCTTGTCAAAATGCACTTGAGATAGTGTGTTCTGAAGTTACAGAGCGAAATGGACAGAGTTCTACAATTACAGATGTTTTAAAGATGCTCAATATACCAGAAGAAATAGTTGGTTACTCAGAAAAAGAGGATGGCTTCATTTAAAAATAAAAAGCTGAGAAAAGTATCTATTTTAAATTACATCTAGTGTAAGAAGTTGTAATTTTTGTTTAATTACATGTAATTTATCCTAAATCATTAAATGATAAATTCTTGTTATGTAAATACAAAAAAGTAGTTTAATTTTTATGTAATAAATATTTATAAACATAAATGTATGTTTCATAAAAGTAATGTTTTTTTTTTTTAACTTACAAAATTACTTAAAATATTCTTTTTTTTAATTTGTGTAATTTGTCTACTCTAATCTTTCCTTAATATTCGTCAGATTATTTAAACAATTGCATGTATTAAAAAAACTATTTTTAATATTTAAATTATTTTCCATACAACTTAATAATAATAAACAGATCACTATAATAGTTAAGAATCAACATATTTTTAGAATTTTGAATTAGTAAAATGAAGTAAATGGTTAATTTTTTAAAACAAAATATTATTTTACAGAATAGCTAAAAACTAAATTTTCTTCTAAAATAAATGAGAAATTAATTTTGAATGTGGAGTAAAGAAAAGGAGTCGTGGTTGTTTTTATTCGAGCAATCGCCATTCTTTATTGGTAAAAAATATAATTATCGTTACAGCTATAATTGTACGATAACGCAATGTCGATATTTTAGTGACTGTATTTTTATCAAATGTCAGATTATCGCTAGGCATCAATTATAATTTGTGTATATAAAACGTGACGCAAAAATTTTTTCCCAAAATCGCTATTTCCAATTCAGAATATATCGAAATTATTATTATTCTTTTTCCATCGTCGAAATCACAATATACATATATCTTCGAAATGAATAATCGTATCAATTAATATATTTCTTCAATCACATTTCATCATTGCTTTTCAGAATCGTTTCAATTTTTTTTTTCCACTACTACACAAATAACATTTAAAGAGTAGAGCTTAGTCGGCACGTTATACTTTCAAAGAAAACTATATATTATACTGGCAGTTATAGAATACACATAAACTTATAAATATATGACGCGTTGAGTATCTGTGTGAGAGAATCGATGTAAAAAATAAAAAAAAAAGGAACTTAAAAACGATGACAAAGATTTAGTCCGTATATTTAAATGCCACCAATGTTTTTACATAATTTACCTAATTACACAATCAAAACTTTGCGCAAACCCTTGATTTTCCATCATTTCCTCCTCAAAACATACAAATTCACAGATACATACATCATATCCATGATGATCGACTATCCTCCACCCTCGCATATTATACATACGCAATCGAATGATGATAAACCGCCAGCAAACCTGACATCCCCCGGGCCACAATGCGATAGATCTACTTACACAGAATGACAGCCCCTCCAATATATGCGCATCGTATGCCCCGGATCGGTTGTACTTATACTCGCTGAACAAAAAAAAACCATCGGGATCTAAAATCCCATACTATATGCGCGTGTGTATGTGTGTGAACGTGTGTGTGTATCTCGTGTGTAATATACGCTATAATAACGCGCGGCGCACCGACCGCAGCAGCCTATTTACAAATTGCGCGCCAGCCAATAAACGTCGTCGTCGTCGTCGCTTATCACAATCGCTCGACTTCCTCCCTCTTCCGCTTCGTTTATTTATAATTTTCTCGCTCGCTCTCTTTCTCTCGCTCGCTCTCTCATGCTTAAAAAGTCTAAATTGCAGCTACTTATAACTCGTCGCGCAATTACCGTTTGTGGAACGCAAATGATTGCGGCTGTTAAAATACACACAGCGCGCGCGCCTGGAGAAGATAGTAGTAGTAATAGTAGTAGTAATAACGTATCACCATTAGCTTCGGTCGCACGCGGAACATGCGTCTTTGAAACGCAGCAAAGTGCGTGTGTACGTCATATATATAACTTCAGAGGGTGACGAGTGGTATTCTATTATAGAATTGCACGTTTCAACGACGCACGCTTCAAGCTTCTCGCTCGTTTTGTATCAACATGGTATACAGCTTCAATGAATCCGGTGTACATATATAGAATCTCGTATGATTTTTAATCGAAATGTGTTTTACAACGTCAAATTATTATAACAATCTTGTAGTACGATCACGAAGCAACTTTTTAGATTCGTACAATAATAAAATCATACAAATAAATCATCTTCCATAAAATAATTTCCATCCAATTTAAATTCCCCCATCGTTTATTTTTTTTTTCTCTGCGGCGATCTACATATTTACAATTTTTTTTTTCTTACACGCGTCCCGCTCATATTAACCTCATCGCAATACACCTCCCAGCCGAACGCGAAAAATGCACAACGCGGCTTATTATACTTTCGCGCGCCGATTTTATTAACTGCATCTGCTTATGTACAGGTCGTCGAATTATGCGTACCTAATTAACTCTACCTACTTGAGCGTAAATCGACTGAAATCCTGATACTTTTTCTGCGTCATTACTTAGTCGGAAAATCAATGTGTGTAAGGAATTATCTATGCCCCCGCTCCTCGCTATTGCCGAAGAAATTACATCACGCGCTAAAACGACTTCAACAATCTGTAAAACTTTGATATTAAGTGAAATGTAAATCGTAAATGCAATGGAAAGCCCCTACTTAAGATCTACTCGAGTACTAAATATCTCTTTTTTTTTTGTTTTTCTTTACGTCTAACTCGATAATATAACATGTAAAAACAAACGCGTCGTCCAACTGTTACAAGTTGACCTGCACTCGTGGTTTTTTTTTCTTCTTTTTTTTTGGTTTTGCACGAATTTACACAACCGTGTGTTTCTCCTCGTCGTCTTAAAAAGTATAGAATCAACCGAAAAGTGCACTGAAAAAAAAAGTACAGGAAAAAGTACTAAACGTTCAATAAAAATTACCATCTTGTGCAGGGAACGCGACCACAGACTGTAAAAACCCAAAAAATTACCATACTTCATAAGAAATCTTACCAGAAATATAGGAAAATTTACTATACTCTATTGTAAAATTTACTGCAAAGTATGGTAATTTTTCGGATCTTTATAGTCTGTGATAGTTTTACGAGACAGTATAGTAATTTTTCCAAAACTTTTCTCTCAGTGTGGTACAAAATATAATATCATGGTATCTATCGTGCAAAACGGATGATCTTCTTCTTCTTCTTCCCGTGTGAGCTCAATCAATATATTGCTAAAAAATACTCGACTTCGACTGGTTACATCACTCCTCACCACACCCGAAATAAACATTCGTTTTGTCGACGACTCCATGTGTACAACCTTTCGTTCGTGCTTCATTTCTCCTAAAGCACGTCTAAAATGCGCTTTTCGGCACGATACTTGTATACGAATACGATATAATAATGATAAAACGATCGGCAAATATTACGGTGTGTATGCGTGTGTGTTTATACACGCGCGCGGCGTGATACCTATACGCGCGGCGAAATCCCAGCGCAGTCCAAACTGATTGTCTGCCATATGTGCCTGTAAGCCCTGTCGATTATTACCGATTTAAAGTCACAACAACGTACTTATATATACGTTCCTCCGTATCTGCGCTCCGTTGCCGGATATTGCGAGAACCGCGATGAATTGACAGCATGATGTGTGTTTTGTGTGTAAGTAATTGATTTCATATATACTCGAAAGTATTACGGAAAAATGAATGAACACATTGACGCCGGGTCGAGAGATACGTCGTCCCGTATCGGTTATTTGGCCTGTATAATCATTGAAGACGGTAATATATTTCTCAAGTCTTGTTAATTAATTGAATTAATCGTGGTACACGAACCTAGTTTAGTAAACCTAGAGTTTAACTCATTTATACGGTTATTTCACCGCTGACAACGGGTATAGAGCCCATTCCAGTTGGAAGACCCCCAGAACAGATTTCTATCTATACCATGTATACCATTAGCTACCTTTCTGATCTCACCTGATTTTACTGTTATTTAACTGATATAACTATACTAACCAATTACATCTGCCCATGTCATTAAATCCAGTTGACATCAGAATATTGACAATGGCATGACATGGTACTATAACTCAATCCATCACCTCATCCTCTGTTCGGAATGGAGCAGATCGCAGATCGGCTTGTCTAGTACGGCACGTGAATATCCCTCGAGCTGGACCTCTTCTTGCACATGCGGCACGTGCAAATCAAACAGCACAGTCCTACCAGAATAGCCAGTCCAGCACCCAGTCCAGCCCCAGCCCATCCCGTCGATCCAACGATATCCGTGATGGAGGTGTTGACGTCCCTACCAGACTCCACTGCCTTTCCACAAGTTTCCTTGGACTCGTCGTCAGGTTCTCGCAGGGTCGAGTTGTACAGGATCCCAGGAGGCTTGGGACAGTTGACAACTCCGTTGCAGAGGAGTCGTTCGGGTATGCATCCCGCATCACCAGGACACTGGAACGCGCAATCTTCTAGCTTCTGAACGTTGAGGTTGCCGGATGTGTCTCTAGGCAAGTGGTACAGCTCCGTCCAGGCGATCTTGAACTCGGCCCTAGCCAACGCCATCGAACCGACAAACTGGATTGTCACACCGGGCGATGCATTGGACTCACCAGGATCAGCCGGGGCTATTTGAGCAGCGGTGAGGATGGGCATCTCACGGGTAAGACTGACATTCTCACCGCATATGGCGATGTAGGGATCGGGGGAGTAGCCACCAGAAGCTGGCAGGAAGATCTCGAGCTTCCCGTCCTCACAGCTCCTTGACGCGAACTTGGTCTTGACAAAGTGCAACCAGAGGTCCCGCTCCACGTTCACCTTTAGTTCCCATATACACTTGATGGACCTCGGCGGTGTTACGTAACTCAACGCATCGTAATGCGGGAACTCTAATTCCCCATCAGTTGTGGGCTCGAGGATGGCTGGACCGCAAAGCGGACTGTGTACAAATTCGTAGCTGGCCTCGAACAGTGGCGCGGGCTGCTTGAAGTAGCTCGACGCCGCATGTTCTCCGTTCACCAGCATCTTCAGCTCCAGCCTCTCGCCTCTGGATATCATCCTGATGGGCGGATCACCTGGGCCTAGTTTGCACTTACAGTGGCCCTTGTTCTGATTCAACTGGGATAACCCACTTGAGAGTAAGTTACCAGGATTACTTTGATCGTTGGGGTTGGAAATCTGTTGAGGCTCGTAGAGCATTACGCGGTCAGCACGACTGTCCCAACAGTGGTTGCACTGGGAGTACGGATGGTCCTTGAAATTCACTGATCGCAGCCGTACAATCACCCGGGCAAATAGCCTTCGGTCCGTGACGAATGTGTACGTGCACGATAGGTCACTTGGTGGATCTCCAGGTCGCTTGTACAGAAGTGTATTCAAAGGCGAGCGAAACTTGCCGGACTGGCTCTTCCACGAGGAGAACACCTCGTCGCACTCTGTATTCGGCACGGGCTCGCCAAACTTGGTCGCGTTGAAGAAATCGAAATGCGCCCAGTAGTACAACGAGCTCCCCGAATAACTACCCGTTTTGCTTTCGAACCTCACGAACAGGGCGTTCGACGTCGACACGAAATCGTGCTTCTCCATCGGCTTGCTGAACGTATCACAGAACGTCTTGATGATCCTCGCGTCGTCCGGCCAATCAGCGTCGTACAACGTCAAACTCTCTGCGCAATCGCCGTCGAAGGGCTGTATCGGTGACTCTATTCTGTTCACCCTGAAACTGGGAAAGTACAGCCTGGCTATCTCGCCCTTGCGCCCTTTTAGCAGGTACGTGCAGCTCGTGTGGGGTGGATACCAGTGGGCGACTGAGAGGAATATACCCTCCTCCTTGGCGGGCAGAGTCTCGCTGCTCAGGATCCAGTCGCAGCTGCCGTTCTTCGCGCTCGCCGTGTCCACGTGGCCCGGCCAGTTGCCCACGTTGAAGTGGAAACCTGTGTTGAGCAAGGGACCGGCTGGTGAGGAGACGAATTCGACGTACAGGTCCTTACCTGTACCGATGATGCTGTAGGGGAACTTGCCCATACCTGAAACAAAAGGGGAAGGTTGTGAGTGACTGATTTTTTTCATAGCTTTAATTGGATTGAGGAAGTTTTTGATTTGGCACAAGCGGATCTTGATCGATAATTGGTAACGGTAATTATTTAAAAAAGATGTTTGTTAATAAATTTATCAAAGGTCAATGTCTGATTAATGTTGCTTTATATCTACTTTAGCTTTTTAATTATAAATCAATATCCATCAATTTATAGTGATGTTAACGTACAATATTTTCTCACAGGCTATTAAAGATAAATTAATGTTTCAAATAAATTTTCAAAAAATTCTTTTGACTCGATAAAGAACATCTTCCTTCATATAGTTGGTTTATTTTCAGCTATGAGAAAAACAAGCTCTCTGCGTGTTATATCAATAAAAAAGAGAATATCTCTATTTTGATAGAAATTTCGACAAGGCAGCTAAAAAAAAATAGAACCACTTTGCAAACGGGAACAGATACATTGACGAGGAAATATCCCCGGCTATCATATGTATTCGAAACCGAATTTGGCTTTGTCAAATTTCGTTTCGCCATTATGAACGAGCTCTATTGGATTTTTCCTCGATGCAAATAGACCTCTGCTGCCAAATGGAAACGTGAGTATCTGTATACACATATTCGCCGTAGTAGCCTTTGAAAATCAGCAATTTCACGATTATCAATATGCCAGCGTCGAACAATAATTTCGTGCATAAATACGGCTAATTTCGGCTTGAATATATTCAAAATTGTTTACCCGTCGTCGGCATACTGTCTGCATATTAACATTTATTTACTACAAATTCTGGAATATCGATTCTACACGTATATATATGAGCAATTCTCAGGATTTCCTGCAAAAGAGGGTCAAAAAAAAAAAAAAAATTAAAAAAATGTTGAGGCACACTTCTGTTATAAGTTTTTTCTCGTTCTGTAGGTCATATCGACGCTCCTTACAAAAACTAGCACGATTCATATTGCCACGAAGACTAGCCCATTTCAGCGTTTGCCGCGAAGACTAGTACGCCCCATTGATTCGCGTCGAAGACTAGCACGATCCGCTTGACTGCCACGAAAACTAGCGCGATCCGCTTGACTGCCGCGAAGACTACCACGATCCGCTTGACTACTGCGAAGACTAGCACGTTTCACGAGGTTGCCACGAAAACTAGCACATTTGACGAGGTTGCCACGAAAACGAGCACTTTTCGGAAGAAAACCTGCATTTTTATATTAGGTATATGTGACAAGTCTAAATTACGCGCGTGATAAGCGGAAACACTATGTATAAATGGTAATATGACCCACTGAGCACATTTTTGAGGACTATTTCGGTGTAGGGTGACACGCTCATGCCCAGAAGATAACTTCCTCGCTAATTTGAGTGTACCTAGGGAGTTTTTCGACCCGCGGAGTAATTTAAAAAATGACTTACTATATAAATTACTGTTTGAATGCGCATTTCTTTCCACCGGCTTCGAGAAACTGTTATACCAATAAGAAAGATCTGCAATTTTGCAAATATTGTAATACCTCATTTTTAAAAATATGTTAATAGGTGATTTCTTTTACTTACAATCATCATCGTTATCCATTTTATTAATTTTTTGTTACATCCAGCACAGAGTTAGAAAAACCGTTTACCAACTTAAATATTTCGAAAGTTCTACCGTGGTTAAGGGTGCAACAGTTAGAAAGGTATCTGCGTTACCAACATTGCTATTAAGTTTTTTAAAAAGAACTTTTCAAAGATATAGGTAAGAAGAAAAATAATTATGGACTCGCAATAGAAAAAAAGCGCCGTAGTGAGAAAAGTGCTAGTTTTCGCGGCAAGCTTGCGAATCACGTTACTTTTCGTGGCAAACTCGCGAATCGTGCTAGTTTTCATTACAAAATAGCGAATTGTACTAGTATTCGCGGCAAAGTAGTGAGTTGTGCTTGTTTTCGTTACACAGTCGCGAATTGTACTAGTATTTGCAGTTTTCTGAAATGTGCTAGTCTTCGTAAGAAGGCCAAAAAACATGCTAGTTTTCGTAAGGAGCGTCGATATAGTATACAAGAAAATTTTCGAACAGTCGAAAACGGTCTTGTGACACCGTTTTAGAAAAAAATCCATTTTTCTTATGGAAATTTAACATGGGAAAAATGGACGAAAAGTAGTCACTGACGATGAGCCACTAGTAAGCTTTTAAATGTGCCAACAAATATTCCACAAAAAAGCTATTAAAGTAGAAGGAAATGTGAAAAGTTACGTACAAAAATTACCAAAAATGGTTGAATTACGTGGATTCGGGAAAAATCGCTCATTTTTGGTAATTTTTCGCGATTTTTAAATGCACGTAACTTTGCACAGAACCGACCGATTTTAACGATCTTTAGCTTAAATTAAAGACCTTTCCTTCTACTTTAATAGCCTTTTTGTTGAATATTTATTGGCACATTTAAAAGCTTACTATTGGCTCATCATCAGTGACTACTTTTCGTCCATTTTTTCCAGGTTAAATTTCCATAAGAAAAATGGATTTTTTTCTAAAATGGTATCACAAGACCGTTTTCGGCTGTTCGAACATTTTCTTGTGTACTATATGACCTACAGAACGAGAAAAAACTTATAACAGAAGTGTGCCTCAAAATTTTTTTAATTCTTTTTTTTTATCCTCTTTTTTGCAGGAAATCCTGAGAATTTGCTCATATACAAAAATATACCTTTTTACAAAATAATGAAAAGCACGCATACGTATATTAAAAAAAAATGTACCCCAAACCTTCTCTTTTCCACACCATTAATATCAATCCCAACTTTCCCCCCGAAAAAGCCAATCTCCCTCCCTCCCTCTCTCTCTCTCTCTCTCTCTTTCTCTCTCACTTTATCGGAAAAGCTTAATTTGACCCCTCGTGACACCGCGACGGCTGCATCCGCGCGCGTCTCGCCTATATAAGACGCGAACTGGAACGCGCTCGATCGATCGGCCTCGCACCACCTACATGCGAAAAAAAAAGGAAATAGGTCACTTCCACGCAGTATGTTACTACATGCACACTCACCGCAGAAGGTGCCAATGACTGGCGCGGTCTCGTTGAGTCCGTCGTATATCCTGATGTAATCGTAGGGGCAGTGCTCGGCGCCGGAGCTGATCGGCCTCATGGGGCAGGTCATTATGTTCTCGCATCTCTGCCCGTCGATGTTGAACTCCTCGTTCTCGATGTAGAGCTTGATGAAGGGCAGCCGCGTGTTCAGCCGGTACTTGCAGTGAAGCGCGCGTGGATAGATACCCGGGTACGCCGGACTCTGGACGTAGCAGGTCTGCAGCCTGCAGTCCTTGAAGCTGCGCTCGCAGTAGGTGCCGGGTACCACCTCGCCACGACGGTTGGGATACAACTCGGGATGCTGGCCGTAACGGAGGTAGACCTCGTATTGCTGCTCGGCACGAGAGTCGAAGCTGAAGTAGGTCTGGTCGGTGAAGTTGTCCGTGTGGAAGAGCACGCGCACGAAGGATGTTTCCGAGATGAAGGTTTGGGGCTGCTCGGACTCGCCGCAGAAGACCCCAGGTTCCTTGCGGTTGTTCACCTCCGTTTTCGTGTTGCCGTCCGTTATCTGTGCGGGAGGAAGAGCGTGAGGATTAATCGATCGATATAATTTCGTCTAATAATCTACTAATAATCTAATAATCTAATAATATATAGACCTAAATTTCAGTATGTAAGCAATATATTTAAATTTTGGGAGTACCTATAGACGAGAGAGTACAACGGTGAACCGGCTTTTCCTACACTGTTAAATTCTGCATGAAAATTAATGTATGTACTTGAAGCAAAATTTCATTGCAGTACATTAAATTTAATGCAAATTTTATTAAATTTAATGTACGGAAAGCAAAATTTTATCTCAGTACATGAAATTTAGTGTAAATTGCACATTAAACTTAATGTAAATTTTATTAAATTTAATCTACATTGCATTAAATTTAATGTACTACGATGTAATTTTGCTTCCAGTACATACATTAATTTTCATGCAGAATTTAACAGTGTAGTATTCGAAAATACTTGTGGCAACCGATCGCAATCTATGCTTCTAATTGGCCAGTTGTAAAAGCCTTTCGATAATAAAGAATTGACGGAGCCGCGGTCCACAGTTCAGTCTCAATTGTACTTACTCCAAAACCAACCTTTATTAGTGATTTTTTCGTAAGTCCAAAATAAACCAACCTTACCAGATATTCCTTTTATTAAGTATTTAATGGAAAAATTATTCAGAGAAGAAGAAAAAATAGGAATACATATATACGTTTCAAAGTCGGATTTCTTGTACCCGACTAAAGCTATTTAAAGACAGTTTTAAACATTGACAGAATATCACCGTGTTTACTTTGCATTAGTGTGGTTTATATATATACACACACACACACACACACCGGAAACCCGCGCTGATGTTACATAAACATGAAATCGCTTTAAAATGCAGCTTATATTTGTATAGCCGACAAAACGAGCCAAAGTTAAAAGCATAGGTAAGCTAGATCGTGTTTAATCAGGCAGCGGTGGTATGCATTGAATATTTAATGCCTGTATGTACCTCGTGCATCGGGAGCAAACTTCCACTTTTGAGCGGATAAAACGCAGTAATGAAATAAAAACGTCGAGCGAGTGACAAACGAGCGTATAATTACCTTAATGCACATGACCTAACTTTTCGCATCTACTTAATAATGCGCTTCGTTGAATATTTTATCAAGCCAAAAATAATGTACTTTACTTGGACGCTTCGACTGTTGAAAACGAATTTTAACATTTTAAAGGTGACATATACGTATGACCTACATTTTACAAATTCTTGTAAATAAATAAATTCGATAATTCTTTTATTCTCGAATTGTTTTCTCCGACTTCACAATGCACAGAGCAAAAAAAATCATTGACTCCATTGAAAGATCGTTTTCGAATAGTTAAAAAAAAAAGTTTTATTTCACTCTACGCAACAGCCTTTCCGAGAGCTGTAAGCCACAGTTACGCGAATATTTCGAGAACACGCGTACGTGCACATAACCGTTTCTACCCCTATAGAGAAATTGACAAAAATCACCGCTAAAAGTTTTCCCGGATGCCGTTCTATACACCCAGAAACATCAAACGACCACTGTACCGTAAAAAGTGGTATACAACGCTATACTAAAAAAAAATCCTCTGAACCCCATTAGGCAGTGCCATTACACGGTATGCACGTCCGTTCAGCCGCGGCTCGTTTTCAATCGACTTTGTACGTGCGTTTAAAACTAATATAACCGATCAGAGGCGGTCCGCTGTTTGCGCTCGCGGTTAAATAAACAACTGGTGCGTTAAGGTTCGAGTGTACGTGTGTGTACAGGAGGAGGGGAGTATTTGTAAATTGTTAAGGGTGCGAGTGTGCATAAAAGGTGGGCTGACGCACACAGCTGTCAAAATGTCGCTTTGATATTTGGGTTGCTTATTGACGGATGTATATAATATACGTACGCGGATGTGTTATACGGTTATTTATTAACGGATATAACGGATGTACGTGTATAGCTATAGGATTTTCAATTAGCGCAGGAGTCAATAATTAGAACGTTTGTACACGTTATATATGTACTCGCATGCTGTGTTTCCAAGTAATGATTTCTGTGCCAGCACGGGATCGCGCTGCGCGTTTAATAATAAATAATATATTCCAGGTCACAGCAGGGCGCGCGACAGGACCAGTTATCGAAACGTCTAGCGTGTGACGTGTCGTAGATGCAAACGTGAGAATAGAATTATCGATTTCTACGGATTAAATATCCTATACCTATTGTTCGTGGAAATAATGCGCATGCTCGTGACTGCTCTTACTTGAATCTTTGACTCATTCCTAGTAGAAATCGATAAAAGTAAAAACTACCCTAATAGAACGTAACGTTTAAAATTCGTTTGTAAAACGTGCTTTGAAAAACGTTGTAACGTTTTTAGAAAAACGTTTTTAAAACGTGGATAATGTCCGCTTTTGAAAGCATTCGCATGTTTTTAAAACATTTCAAGAACGTCTAAAAATGTTTTGAAAACATTTTTAAACGTTTATTTGATGTAGCTAAATCTGGTTCCTAGTTTTTGGAAACGCATAAAAAACGTTTTAATAACGTACTGCAAACTGGAAAACCTCCTGCTGGACCTTTGCAGTCACGTTTGAAAAACATTTCAAAAACGTTATTAAAAATTTTTAAACAAAGTAGTCTATACAAAATTATAAACGTTTTTAAAACGTTTCTCAAACTAGTTTTTCCACTTATTAAGACATTAATTAATAAATGGAATAAATAAATGGAACAGGGTAGCCAGTTTCCCTAGATATAAAAGCTGTCAAATAAAAAAAAAATAACCAGAAATTGGCCAAGAACGGGCTAGTTTTTCTTTTCGATTTCTACCAGGATATAATCGACTATAATACTCGCGCACTTACCCTCCCCCTGCAAACCGCATAAAACATCGTAAATTTCAATACCAAACAATTGAATAACTGCAGAACTCCGCGCACGCGCGCAGCCGTACCAACACAACTCTTCCTAATCCCCCAAAGCACCAGGCCGAAAAAACTCCCCGCCCGCGCTGGAGCAAACGCAGAATTATTTCCGCCCCGCGCGTAAAGGAAGACGTATACTACCGCGCGCACTGCGCGCACTATACACTCGTAATTCACCGGCGCGGAAAAACTTTCGGCTCCCGCGCGCGCGCTGTTATATTGTTGTTGATGCATGGCCTCCCCCGGCTTATTGTGATTTTTTCCCCGCGCGCGCGCGTTTCAATACGCTAATGCACTCGCGAGGAAGGAGTTTGCGTTTGCGTGTGCGTTTATGGGGAGGCATGGATTATTGTTTGCGAACAATACGGGATTTCGGGGTATGTACGTGTGTGGGTGGGTTGTGCGTTTTGTTGTAATTGGGAGACGGAGTGGAGTTTGGTTTAATAATTATTTCGGACAAAGGGAGTTATGGCGGGAGTTGATCACATTAAGGTTGAGGCTTTTTTACTCGTTGGCCAGAGATCAATAGTGTTTTTTAATTAATTATAAGGGTCGCAGTGGTTGAATCGAATGGTCTGATGTGATTATATAACTCGGAGTAAATGTACAATTAATTAATAAAATCCATCGGGAGATTTGGTTTGGAATCGATATCGTTTCATCAATTTTCAAAGATATTTTGTCGGGCTTTCATGCGCTACTCGTGGTATTTTCTTATTTAAATATTTGCATTCGTTATACACATTATAAACTTTTATACAATTAAAATTTCCAACAAGTGCCGCAGGTAAAAGTATTTTTTTAGCGTACATTTTTTCAGTGCTTTCGTTGGATTATTGGATTAATTCCAAGAATATTTCACAACGGTCGAAACAAATTCACGCTGGATAAATATAATAATTTATTTACATTCACACTCGCGATGAAAAAGTTAATTCTTTCTTAACTAATTAAATCTCGCAAAAAGCGAGCCCTCATTTTTTTCGCTTTCCTCTGCACCCCCTTTCCCCATTCCAAATAAATCAGCATTAACATGATAATATCTCTTTCAGAACATTTTTTACAACTATGTAAATGTTACTTACAAAACTTTTACGTCCAAATATCGAAGTATATATGTAACATGTTATTCGTATTGTTTACACACTGCAAAAACAAAGCTATGCCCTTTTGCTCGTCTATACAATAAAATTTTCATGAATCCTCGACACTTCCGCTATAAATATTCCATAAATTCCTCGCGAATATTTCCCCCGCAAGGACGAAAAAAACCGCACAGTTATTAAACAATTAATCCTTCTCTCCCTCTCGCATCCCTTTCCTCTATACACTTCCACAAAATTTTCCTACCCCTACCCCAAGACAAGCATTAACAAGTCACCTCCGCGACCCAACCACCTGCGCCCTAAACACACACGCCTGAATACTTCCCCTTCCCCTCCATAAGTACCCCATAGCGCGTTTGCGCAGATGCGCCTCCTCCGCGGCGGCATCGTCTCGTTAATATTAACGAGCTGCGGCGCGCCCGGCCAAAGAGCTTGCGGTCCGCGTCTTACTACTTAATCAGGTCTCGCGGCTGCCTGATGATCGTGCGAGCAGCATCGGGGTGGAAGCGTTTTGGCGCGTGTTGACAAGACTGAAAGTGCCATTTTGACATAAGATGTGTAGGCTTTGTTGCTGTTAATCGTTATATCTATAGGTGATTTGATTGTGTTTTGGAATGTATATATTTGGTCTGTGGGATTAAATGAAATGAAATAAATTATATTGCCATTGTCCGACTAAAATCGTATTGTATTATTATCCACATCCATTCATTGCGGTTCGCTATCTTTAGCAAAGGCCGTACCGCTTTGAATGCGAATTAATGCGGTCGTTTATTTGCAAAACTGTATGAATTGGAAGCTATATAAGTTGCTTTAGTGTACTGCGATTAGAGTTTTTGTATAAGATTTCAGTTACAGTTTTAATAGTCAGTAAACTAACTTACGACTGGCGTGCCTGTATTAAATGCCTAGAAATATCTTTTTAGGCACGACCGCTACTTGGAAGAGCCTTAATTTTTTCATCATAGGGAAAATGGTTACACTTCGAATACTAAAAATTTATTATATCAAAAACAGTTTCCACCCAAAATTAGTCAATTTTAAGCATTTTACGAGACGTATGATATGTTTGTGCATCAGCGTGTAATCAAGTTCCTCAATTATTTCAGCGAAATTTGGACAGATCTAAATGAATTTTTTCTCAGATACTCGTTTAATTATAAGTACCGGACGGTCCTATATTTAGCTGAATCCATTGCAAAATAAAAAAACGCCAGAGCAAATAAAAATAAAAAAAAAATCAATTTTCAAGCATAATGTATAAAAAAATTAACTTTTAGTAAAAATCTAACCCATCCCTGGTAGAAAATAACCCAACCAAAATGGCTTAACTGCAACGGTTCGCCAATCTTTTAGGCTAACGAATAACAAAAATATTGACGAACGGTTGGCCAGTGGATGGTGAACTATCGATAATTAAAAGCATCGAATGCGTGGCCTAGGTTTTTGGGGTGGCCGATGATGGACTCCAGGTGGTGCGCTCCGTAGTTTTATGCGTTAAGATCTCAGGGTGAATCTAATACGTGGCCCAGGTGTTCGGGGTAGCCGATGACAATGTCTAGATGGTCTCCGCAGTTTTTTGCATCTAGGTGTCGGAATGCATTCCATGTGTGGTCTAAGTGGTCTGGGTAGCTGATGACGGAGTCTAGGTGGTGCGCACCGTAGGTTTGTGGCTGTAGGTGTTGGAACTTATCGAATGCGTCGTCTAGGTGTTCCGGGTGACCGATTACGGAGTCTAGGTAGTGCGCACCGTAGGTTCTTGGCTATAAGTGTTGGATCTTATCGAATACGTGGCCCAGGTGTTCGGAGTAGCCGAAAACGATATCTAGGTGGTGCGCTCCGTAGTTTCTTGCATCTAGGTTTTGGAACACATCGAATTCGTGGTCTAAGTCTTTGGGGGAGCTGATCATGATTTAGGTGGTACGTTCCATAGTTTTTGGCTTCAGGTGTTGGAACGCATCGCAAACATGGTGGACGAGGAAAACTACGGATTACCTAGACACCGTCATTGGCTACCCCGATCACCTAGACCACGCATGGAACACATTCCGACACGTAGACGCAAACAACTACGGAACGCACCACCTAGACATCGACATCGGCTGCCCCGAACACCTGGACCACGTATTCGATGAGATCCAACACCTACAGCCAAGAACCTACGGTGCGCACCATCTAGACTCCGTAATCGGCTACCCCAAAGACCTAGACCACGCATTCGATGTGTTCCAACTCCTACTCTCTAAAGTTGAATTAGTGAAAATTGCTCCACCATTTTAATTAGTAGAAAAAACTTCTAATTTATTAGCGAATATTCACTATTTCATTTAGTATTTTATTAAAACTACTATTTTGATTAGTAGTTTTTACTAATTTAATTAGTAGTTTTTAAAAAACCACTAATGAAATAGTGAATATTCACTAATAAATTAGTAGTTTTTTCTACTAATTGAAATGGTAGAGCAATTTTCACTAATTCAACTTTAGAGAGTAGATGCAAAAAACTACGGAGCGCACCACATAAATGCAAAAAACTACGAAGCGCACCACCTAGACTCCGTAATCGGTCACCCTGAACACCTAGACGACGCATTCGATGAGATCCAACACCTACAGCCAAAAACCTACGGTGCGCACCACCTAGACTCCGTAATCGGCTACCCCGAACACCTGGACCACGTATTCGATGAGATCTAACACCTACAGCCAAGAACCTACGGTGCGCACCGCCTAGACTCCGTAATCGGCTACCCCAAAGACCTACACCAAGCATTCGATGTATTCCAACACCTAGATGCAAAAAACTACGGAGCGCACCACCTAGGCATCGTCATTGGCTACCCGGAACACCTAGACGACGCATGGAATGAATTGCGACATCTAGATGCAAAAAACTACGGAGCGCACCACCTAGACTATTCCGTGACGAAATAAGCGGTAATTATTACCAACCGTTGGTTAAACGGTTGGCCAAACCTTTGCGATTTGGTGAATGGAGAAATTCTGCAGGACCTGCAGTCGGATTCTCAGTTCCTGAGAAGTATTCAACAGTACGACAGACCAATAGTTGAGGTGCTTCAACAAGCCGTTTACGAAGAGTCTTGGTAATATACTTCTGAAGAATCTCAGATGGTACATGATTCTATTGCACTTTTTAGAGAGAGAACTGGAATGACGAATCCATCCGAGCGCTACACGTACGATAGCAGTAGTCGCACGGTTAAAGTTTTCCTGCTCTTTCCAAGCTTTATTTCATCAGAAATAAAAAACTGATAGATCATTCTTGTGTAAAATTTTACGCTCTACCACTTTTATTTGGGTCTTTTTTCAACATCTCTTGTCCTTCTCAAGTTACGAGCAAAAGACTGTTTTCGAGGGTGGTTTTTGCCCAAATTAAGGGATAATTATCCATTATTTTGGAAACTTCATTTTCGACCATTGCTTTCAGCCGGTGTGTCTTATATCAACAATCAAAACGCAGGCGGAATTGCGGCAACTAGTCGGTACTGGGCTAGATGATCCATTAACATTATAAAATAATCATTTCCAAAGAAGAAACCTTTTCCTACACAATTTTTCACCCACCAAGAATAAATAAAACCCCCATCTCGATTCTCTTAAAAAACTAACAACAACAACAGCCCCAGGATTAAAACTATACGCCACACGCGCGCACCGCCACACTACTCCCGCGCGTCTTGATTAATTCAGCGCCCGCGCGCATGCGTGTATTTAATCGCACACGCGCGCGCGAGGGCGGCGGCAGCGCGCGTCATTAATCATTCGCAGCAGCTGCAGCCGCGCGCCCGGACGAAATTACGATTCCGGCGACTTTTACGGTGCGCAGAAGCTGCCGCGTGGAGGGAGCGAGAGGAGACGCTCGATATAGTGAGAGAGGGAGAAAGAGGTTTTATGGGACCTGGGAAGTTGGTTATATGGATTTACTAATATGGATTTATGAAAAAATTTACTGGTTCGGTAAGATAGCTCAAGGTGATATTATACTTGCCAGGTTACAAGAGGAATGTGGGCTGAAAGAGCCAGTGCAAAGTTATTTACTGGGTTTCTTTGCAGCGCGTGTGGAAACAAACCTTGTAGTTTTACTTTAGTAGGTTTCATATGGACAAAAGATTACTTTTATTTTAAGTATTTCAGGAGCTAATTATACAAAGAAAAATGTTAAAATACCTCGGTTTCCTATTGTATTTCGAGCGCACGACGCGGATCGATAGCTGAAAATTAGTAGGAGTGCTTGAATATGGATGACGAGCGATGGGTTCCGCCCGAGACAGAAGGTTTTACGGGTTTTTGGTTTTAGATTGACGATTCGAAATGTCGATGTGTTTGCTTGCAGCTTTCATCTATATAGATGCCTGTATGTGGAGTCGTATAGGGGAGTTTTTTACGTTTTGCCAAAAAATTTTACGTGGTTCCGCAGATGGTTTTTAGTGCCGGCTGAAACAAAGTCTCCACCGAGTGAGAGGGAACGAGCGGCGAGCGGATGGTAGCGAGAAGAGGTAAAAATAGAATGCACTTTTGCGCGGATTTTAGTAAAGGGTAGTTTTGTGCTCTTTAGGGATCAATGAAAAAAAACCACACATCTTTTTTGGATTACCGTTTATTTTTGTTGCATTGGTTCTTTATTATATTTATTTAAACGCATCGAAAGCTCTTCATCCATTATTTAATCATAATAAAAGTAAACAAAAATTTCCCTCCTTTCAAAGCTCATGTAAACCTCGCACGAGCATCGCAAAATCATCGTAACGATGAACTTTACAAGTCATAATTCACCCCTGGTACGCGCCTTTCGCAGCTGTTCATCATACTAAATTTCAATCACATCCGCCCTGAAAAAAAGCAAAAAGAAAATAAACACGTTATGCCAACACGAAAGGTCCAAGATTTCCCGGTCCCCGCGTGTCCGTCAACGCGCAGCGCCTTTTTTTTTATTGCCCCGTGCGCGCGTGCCGTGGAATGATGGATCGTGAAAAAAAGCCGTCGCGTCACGGTGACGCACGTGAAATCGGCCTGATTGATTAAATAGCTTTTTGCGCGAGAGCTCGGAGGGAAAAAGGAGAGATAAAAAATGTACCCTGGGCGGGTGAGGGTGTATATATATATAGGGAGAGAAAATAGAGGACTCTGGGAGGGTTCAAAAGGTAATTGCGATTTTGGGTTTCGTTTCGTTGTGAGAGAAATCGCGTAGTCATGGTTAGAGTCGGCGATAAAGTTTTCTTGGTATGTGAGAGCATCATCAGAGCTGGAAGCTGATGTGAAACAAATTGTTTCTTTGAAACTTGATCAATTATGTGATATATAAGGTTGAATTAACTTTCTTTTGACCGATATCATTGAATAAAAAATAAAATCTACCTTCCCTAGCGGAAATGAAAAATGTTAACAACTATAAAAAACTGTGAATAACTGTGAATAACTGTAAATAACTGTAAATAACTAAAAATAATTGTTTGCTTTGAGACGTAAATAACGGTTATTTTCAGTTATTTACAGTTATTTACAGTTATTTACTGTTATATACTGTTATTTACAGTTATTTACAGTTTTTTACAGTTATCTCCAGTTTTGTAAAATAATAATTGTAGAAATGAAGGTACTGATAACAGTTATTAACAGTTATTAACAGTTTTTTACAGTTATTTACAGATATTTACAGTTTCTTACAGTTATTTACAGCTATTTACAATTTTGTTGATGCGAAATAAAATTGTTATTATAGCTAAAAAACTTAAATGTGTATAACTGTAAATAAATGTAAATAACTGTAAATAACTGTGAAAAACTGTTAATAACTGTAACTAACTGTAAATAACTGTAAATAACTGAAAATAACTGTAACTAACTGTAAATAACTGTAAATAACTGTAAATAACTGAAAATAACAGCAAAGAACCATAAATGATTATTAATAACTGTTCTTAGTTCTTTTTCTTCTACAATTATTAATTCACAAAAGTGTAAATAACTGTAAGTAATTGTAAATATCTGTGAATGACTGTAAATAACTGTAAATAACTAAAAATAACCATTATTTACGTCTCAAACCAAACAATTATTTTCAGTTATTTTCAGTTATTTTCAGTTATTTACAGTTATTCACAGATATTTACAATTACTGACAGTTATTTACACTTTTGTGAATTAATAATTGTAGAAGAAAAAGAACTAAGAACAGTTATTAATAATCATTTACGGTTCTTTGCTAGGGCTTATATAGATTTCTATTTTTAGTGAAGATCGAAATCTTCATAATAGAACCTGCATTATTAATCTTTCAATCCGACGAAAGAAAGAATTTCCAATCAATATTCTCCAACAATATAGATTATTCACATCTAAGCAGAAAATTTCCCATTGAAAAATATACGAAGTCGATAAATTTTACAGCTAAAGAAATCCAGTTAATAATTCCGCAGCATAAAATACAACCCAGCCGAGCTGCAGCACACAGCACATCAGAGCAAATAAATTTCCACTTTTTTCTTCTTCTTCTCATCCAGATTACTCTTTAACAACTAAATCACCCCCTACATTTTTTCCTCCCAGCGCACTCATTCTCTCACACACACAGGGCGAGAGAGAGAGAGAGAGAGAGAGCTGGCAAACTCGTTTACGAAAAAGTCCCCCGTCCTCGCGAACAAAGCTCTCTCTTTCTCTCGCGTCGGCAAAAACGCGCCGGCTCATTATCCCCTTCTCCTCCTCCTCCTCGCATTGTGCGGGCGCAGAGGGATAATGAGTATCCGCCGCGGCACAATGACACGCCAATTAATTAGCAGGAATTGGCCTCAAGTCTAGTGTACACTTTTCGCGGATTAGTGGCAGCGTGCATGCGCCGCCGAATAATTAATCGATCATCGCGTTTAATAATTAGCCGTGCGGCGAGCCGTCGCCGCGAATCGATCATTTATGTATATAGAGGGTGAGTGGCCCCGATTACAGTAGAGGGCCAATGAGTAGGTACACACGTCAATCTGTATGCGTGAGTGTGAAAGGAGAAATTTCGCATTTTTAATTATTTATACGGGCGCTTGAAATCCGACGTGTAATGTAAAATTGATATTATTTTGGACGTAACGACCGCTGTACGCGGTCATTTATAACGTATATACACGCTCGATCTTTGTTCTTCGTGTATTATAGGTGTGGAACGAATAAATACACCGATGTGTATAAATGTCGCGATGATTAAGTTAAAGAGCCGGTATTTTCGCACTCGTTTGTAAAACATATCGATGACAGGTTATATATTGCTCGCGTTCACTTCTGCCGCGTGCTTTTTCCAATATACGCGAACGCGCGCGGGAATATATATCGGTTTGATTATAAGGTCCGCGATGAATTTCGGTTCATTATTGCCGAACGAGCGATAAATAATAGATTTTTATGGCACATTGATTGCGGAGAGTTTGCAGAGTAAATATAAAGTGCTCTTTTTATTTTATTTTTTTCGCAGTGTAATTTGTTGTTAGTTAACTTTCAGACTCATTTGCAAAGCACTTATAGAATTCAAAAATATAGCAACTGCTGAAAACGTTTCAGAGGGAGCAAAATAAATTGCCTCTACGTCGCTTTGGCGTTTTTGCCAAAAATTAACATTTTCACCGTGGAATTAAAATTCGAGGAATTTTTTTCATAAGCGAGTAAACAATTAGATTCCGCTGCAAGCTGTCTCTCTCGTCATACTCTGAAATTTCGCACGAAAAATGTTTACTACATAAATTCCTTTCAACTTCGAACCGTAAATGCTCGAAATATCCGGCGAATTCCGGCGCGTTTATGAAACAATTCGTGCATGCAAATCTCGCAAACTTAACAGCCAAATTACGCTAATTTCCCGCGTTCCATTCAAGGAGAAGAGAACAAAAAATCATATCATTACCTGCATGTAGCCGCCGAGGCAGTGGGTGGCGTTGGCCAGCGTGCCGACCTTGAACTTCTTGAAGCGCACGCGCAGGATCCAGTCGCGCGGCGTGCCGCGGAACGCGCGGAACCGGTACCAGCAGGTAAGAGGCTTGCCCCAGGTCTCGGGCGACACCGCCGGGCTCGACACGTCCTCGTAGATCTCCACCGTCTTGTTGCAGCGCTCGCGTTCCGCTGGAAGAAGATGAAGTAGATGGTGAGGGTTAGATGGTGCATGTTAAAGGTTGTACGTTTGTATAGGTTTATACGTGGGTGCGGTGTTGCATGTAAATATGGAGTAAGCAATCGATACTTTCATTTCGAGTTGCGTATTTTTTTTTAAAGGATATAACATTGAATACTTTTAGTATATTGCAACAATAGTTGAACAATATTGAGGCAATACTTTAACAGTATCAAAATTTATGAACACAACGTTAATCGGTAGCCTTTTCAACTTATATATTTAGTAAACACGATATTCGGGATCTTCTACGACATAATGTTTTTAGTTATAATTTTAAGTTGAGTTTGATAAGTCAATGTTGGATAAAAATCGTTTGGAAACTATTGTCAGTGTAAATAAAATATAAACTAGAATAATAGAACAGCAACGAGGCAAAAACACCAAGACCGTCGTAATAAATATACACACAAAAAATAGTTTACATGTACCTAATTGTATAGCAGAGCATTCAAATTTCAGATAAAGAAGTAGATTACAATAAACGACTGATTTCCGAAACGTTACATACAAATATACACAGTAATACAATTAAAAAAATAGAGGAAACACGAAATTCAAAAGTATTTTATACCACTCTAACCTCAAAATCACAACTTTGATATGATTTTTCGGCGCTCGTGGTATAAAATACCGTTCGAAACTAGTGCGTAAGTCGATTATTTAGGTGGTGTGACTTTTTCGCACTCGCTTCGCTCGTGCAAAAGGTCACACCAACTAAATAATCGACTTCCCCACCCGTGTCGAAATGTACTATAAAAAAAGTTTTATTAGAAGTGTTCGTTAAAACAATGTTAACAACACCGAAAGTATGTATCTTTTGACGCCGCTGGTAAAAGATGATTTTTCACCAGCAAAGACCAATGCCGGGTAAATATTGATAAGTTGGTACTGTCGCTTTTAGTTTTGACCATTGAAATTTCAACCTTTATGTTTTTATATGTTAGTTTCACAAAAGCCTAAAGTGCTCAGAAAATCGTCCGACGAGATACCTCTCACATCAAACGTATTTATATTCTATTTACACCGAGCCCCCAAATTGTCAACATTGACTATCGAAATTCGAGAGTGCTAAAAAAAAATACTTGTATTTTACAAGGTTTTTCCAGCAACCATTCCAAACCCTTGTGTTTGAACCTATTTTTTTTTTAAAACTCTCATGCATTCCGTTGTAACGAAACGTACAGAACTTTTCCCAGCGCTAACGACCACCACTGACCACTTGTTCGACCCTCAACTCTAAAATATTTGAGCAATTTAAATGAACATACGCGGGAGCCAATTAAGCGGAAAATGACGCACGTATATTGGCCGATGTTTCTCTGCGTCAAAATAATCGCCACGGAAGTTGTATGGTCGCGTCCGTTTATTTAATTAAATCATGTCGCTGGGTATACGTATGTACAACCTTCTATACCGTGCCGATGCGCCAAACTGGAAAAGTCGTTATTTATTTGTTGCGCGTTATTATTAATTTATTATTATCGCGAGCGCTGTAATTTTCATCAGAATTTACTTTGTCATTGCGGCCCCGATATTCACTTGTATATTTTAATTTTGGCGTTTCATTTGTGACGCGAATAACTCGAAAACATTAATACAAAATGAAGGCCAGAAATCGAAATCAAATGAAACGTTGATTTTACGATTACGAGATTACTCGCGAAAGAAAATTACGTCTTTGTACATACATTGTAATGGAAATGTCGACGTTTTCAGTTTCAGTTAGGTCTCCGTTCCCGTTATGCAAATATTTGAAAGCGTTTGAATGAAATGGGAAATTAAAAATAAAATCGCGTTGTTTAATCTTTTATACTTTTTTTCGCTGAGGAAACATTTATAATTCCATCTAATTCCGCATTGATAATTTAAAGTCAATATTGTATCGTTTGTAACCTTTCCTTTATGAAAGCGATGAATACTTGAAATGCTAAAAATTCAATGCATCAATGAAAATTATATGATTAAATATTCGGGTTGATATTTTCGTCGAATTGTGATTGCCAATAAAATAAGATCGCTTTGGCATTCAATAACTTATTTCAAAGCAACTATTAATAAAATAATTGAAGCAATTCGTAAAGAGTTGAATTTAGAAGAATTTGATGGATATTTTCAGGTTTCGAATATAAGACTTGAAATGAAATAATTTGTATCTTCTACTCCATTAATATTATATATTTATACTTTATAAATATTATCTTTGAATGAATCAGATATATTTTTGTGTATATTTGTATAATCTTTTTTACAATTACAAATATTTTTCAACAGCAACTAAACATTTCTTGGTAATAATTCTACCAGCCAGTTTTAAATCAAAACTTAGCTAACGTTGATTTCTAATATAATTTCTACAAAATTCGAAAAATCTTTTACAAGAAAAAAAAAATGACCGATCAATACTCGCTTTAACCACGTTTTCCAAAATATAATCAGAACCTACCGAGACGTTTAACTTCACCAAAACCTCCACCAAGCCAAACTTCCGTCTGACCGAAGTTCGAGAAGCCTTATAAACAATGTAACGATCTAAAACTTCGAAGCTCCTCCCCCCCTCCCGAAATTAGAGAATCCGCTGCGCATCGAAAGTTCGCAGAATCGTCTCGTCGCACATAAGCTTTCCCCATCACCGCAGCCAAACTCCACCAAAACTAACATTTTCACGCTCCTATACCTCCCCTCCCACCACGTAATCTAACCCTCGTTTTCAATTCCACCAAAAAAAAAAAAAAAAAAAAAAGAAAAATCTCATCCGCTCTTGACCTCTCGCATTCGCTACCTCGGCACCGAACCCAACGTCGCGTGTATATTCTAATAAGATTGCCCATCGCCGCGGGCGGGAGGAATTAGCCGGTACGCTCGTGACCGAGAGCTACTTTTTATTCTTCTTCTTCTTCTTCTTCTCCCTTGGCTTTGTCTCGAGTAGTGTACACGTCGACGGGGGAAGGAGGAAACCAGCCAAGAGGGCCGCGTCTACTGAGAAAACGAACTGAACCGCCGGCTTGCCTTTCACGGCACGTTGCCGACGCCGACGGCGCGCGGCCGAGAGAAAGAGAGGAAAAAATGCAGGAGGTATAGGTACGAGGGTTTTCGACGTCCAGGGTCGACGATTTGTTGGGGGGGGGGGGGGGTGCGGTGGGGCGGCGGAGGTTCCGGATTAATTGTTGAAGATTATGATATTGTATGATGGTCGTGGGATTGTTGTATTTGGAGTTCAGAATTGTGATTTTTTTTTTTTATGACAGTCGTTTTTCTGGGATGTACTTGAATTATTGTACAACAAACTGTTTTTATATGATTACATGAAATTATTTTACTGTAATTACAGTTATTTTTGTAAGACTTAAATATGCTGCGCGGTTTTCCGTATATAAAAGAACCAACGCGATAAATCTCGAATTGACAGAGTAACGTTTTTATTCGTGCTCTTCAATTTTCAAATGGTCAAGTTTAAAATACACAGGACCACGTGCGCGCGCATCGCGTTGTCTCTACATGTCATTTAATTTACAGATTTACTTACAGTGAATTTCAGTGCTGAGCATTATTTAATTATCAAAATAGTAAAAAGTTTATTTTTAGAAATAAATTCGCTGCAGCGGCAGCTACAACCAAATTAACAAATTAACGGGGGAGCCCCGAACGAATGTAAATTCGACGGGACAACAAACGAAATTAATTAGTTCTCCCTAATTAATTGGATTGCCTCTAACGTGACCCCGCGGAGCTGATGTAAAAAAGAAAGAAAGTAAAGAACGAGAGAGCAAATGCGCGCTGTCTTTTAATTAACATGCTTACGCTACTTCAAACTATAGTCATGAGCGCTTTTCTGGAACGCCGCGGAGATAACGCTGTAATGTAATCGAGACGCACTTAAAGTTAATTAAGCTATCTTGTACATCGGTTCTGTTTACGACGCAGCTTCTTCGAATTCTCTCGATCTCGCGTAAACCCTCAAACCGCACGCTGATAAATAAAATCCGAGAGATAAGCTTCCTTCCAATCGTACAATTCGAAACTCTCTCGTTACCCCCATCGATCTTTCACCTCGTGAGAGAAAATATTACCTCGTAGCTCCCACCACCTAATGGATTAGAGAGCGGCGCTATCGGCGTCAATTACGCCGCGGCGGCGATCGTTCGGAGTTCGCGCGGAAATTCAGAACAGTTTCTCTCCCTACTTTCTCTCACTGGTGGACTCGCCGACCCCGAGGAGATCTGATTAGCGACCCGCGCGAAAATCCCACAATTCAGCTCGCACAGCGTAAGCGAGTTATCGGGTTGGTAAGTACGCTCGAAATCGCCGTTTCTCTGAGAGAAAGAGGAGAGAGAGAGAGAGATTTTCCTTTTTGGGGAAACGAGGGGGTATGGGAAAGTTTATTATCGGTGCTGTAGGGGTTTCCCGATGATAAAACGTTCGTTTGGTTTGTTTGTATAAAGAGATGTACGTGGGGTTCGGTTGTAAAGGATATACCTGGAACTTTTTTACGCAGCCGTATTGATGTTACGGTTTGTAAAACTTTATGTTGGAATATTAAAGAGGTCTTCTTTCTCAGAATGAATATTCAAAAATTATTTAATTGAGTCATCTATGTCCTATATGAAAAAAAAACTAGTGTAGGAAATTGTAATAAATTATATGAAACTGTAGCAAACCGTGAGAAACCGTATGAAACCGTACAAAAGCGTTTGTTTTCGGACAGTTTGCATGGTTAGTTTCTACGGATTTTTACGATTTTGTACAGTTTCCTACGTTTATTATTTAGACAGGAAAAATTTATTATATATATACGCGAAAAATTTACGAATTGTAATAAAATGTATGAAAGTATATAAACCCGCATTAACCTGTACAAAAACGTAAGAAAACATAGACAATCGTAAGATTCATTAAAACTTATGGAAATGTACGTTTTTGTACGTTTTCTTACACTTTCTTACATTTTCTTACGTTTTCAAATTTATGTTTTTACAGACAAATTTGAGAAAATTTATAAATAGTATGAAAATGTAGAAAACCATACAAAAATGTACAGAACCGTACAAATTTTGACCGATAACCAACAGTTTCCTATACGATTTCCTACGGTTTTCTACAAGTTCCTACGTTTATTATTTCCATACGGGTAGGTCCTCAAAGAATCGAACATATTCCAATGTAATAATTTTTTCATCGTTTAACATTATATGTAATTATATTTAACGTTACATTGTCAATAAAAAACACGTAAATATCTTCAGTTCTCCGAAGCTACTTCTTCACTCACTAAACCAACAACTACTTATATACCAAATCCCTTTCGAATCCTCAACCGAACAAAAATGGAACATTCAATATAAGACCCGAATAGCAGCAGCTTCCTCCCCCCCGCCCCCGTCTTTTATCAACAGGATTTGCATAAAGAAACAATCCTCCTCGTTCCTTTTTACACCCTTAAAACCAAAAGCCAAAACATATATAACAATTCCCCCGCAGCTACACCTCCGTTCCCGAAAAATCCGCGCTGCAAACTAGCATAAAACAGCAAAAGTACGCGGCTGCGACCTTTCCTCTTTCTTCTTTTCTCCCCGAAAAATATATATTCCATCTACGCTGCTTCCTTCCTCCCTCTACACACGCAAATCCCTTTAAAGAAACTGCCCCGCAGCGCACTGCACACACGTACAAACGCGCAAAACACAAGAAGACACTCGCGGCACTCCGCCTCGCAGCACCAGAGAGAGAGAGAGAGAAGTTTCGGGGGCCGCGCGCGCAAGTAATCGATACTCGACCTCTCTCGTACCCCCTTTCTTTAATTTTTCCCCTTCGCGGCGCCTAAATAAGGACTTTTTCGAGCGAGCGCGCCTCTTTTTATTGAGCGACTTTCTCATACATTTAAATGAAAACTCGCGGATTCAATCTCGACGGCCGTGTGTTTTTTTATTGAATCCGAACTCTGTGTGCCCGCCGGGTCTTTTCGATTTTTTCTTCTTTGTTGAATGAGGGAGGTGGAGCGGTGCGGTTGCGCAATGCGACGCCGGCGGCTCGTTGAAGGAAGTCGTAATGGCAATAATGATGATGATAATAATTAAGAGGGAGATAATGTATATACGCGTGATGAGGGGAGAGAGAGAGAGAGATGGATAATTGATAATGGAGATGATTAATGCGCGCGACACATCGTTGTGTATAATATCGATCCGCGACTGTGTAATAACCGGGACGATTAAACGCGGAAGTTGGATAATCTTTTCGTAGTAGTATCCTAGCGAAAATGATCTTCGTGGAAAACTGTTATAAACTGTTATAAAAAGTTTGGTTTGAGATGCATATTTCAATTTATAATAGTTTTTAACAATTTATAACAGTTTATAACAGTTTATAACCATTATTTACAGTTACTTACATTTTCGTTAAATCATGACTGCAGATGTAAGGGGGCGCGCAGAAATTATTAATAGTTTATTCCAATTTATAACAGTTTTTAACAATTTATAACAGTTTATAACAATTTCTTCATCATCCTCAAGCCGGAAGTACGAAAGTGCAAAGCATTTTCGTACTCGATGGAAAGCGTGTTCGAAAGTGCAAAGGAATTCCGGACTCGATTGCTGTAAATAACTGTAAATAACTGTTAAAAACTGTTAGAAATTATAAATAACTGTTACAAACTGTTAGAAACTGTAAATAACTATTACAAACTATTAGAAACCGCGAGTAACTGTTACAAATTGTTAAATAATTATTAATAATTTCTCCGCGTTTCTTCGTTTCTGTTTAAAGAAATTGTGAATAACTGTAAAACTATTATGAACTGTAAGTAATTGTTATAAACTGTTATAGACTATTTTGAACTGTTATGAACTGTTATAAACTGTTAAAAACTGTTATAAATAGGAATATGCGTCTCAATTAAACCAAACTTTTTATAATAGTTTATAACAGTTTCTAACAGTTTATAACATTTCCTAACAGTTCATAACAGTTGTTAACAGTTATTTGCATTTATTCTTTTCGTTAGGGTAGATCGTTGCATAACGTACTTTACGTCTCGTAATTATATAATTCTTAGAAGGTGAAAGGGCATCGCTGAATAAAATTTTTCTTTTCGTATATTTATTTCGCTTTGTTACACGGGGGATGTATTATACCGCCCGAGTGTGATATAAATTACTCCAAAGCATAAATTCCCGATCAACTTTGGGATATAAAGAAGATAAACGTCTTTCTCGAGCTTCTCACACTTCGCGCATAAATTCGACGTATTTTCACATCGAAATATAATTTTTTAGTCCCATAATATATATGATTTTCAATTCCATCATAAACCTCACATACATTATACAATATAGTCGATAAAACTATCTATACCTCATCCCCCCCCCCATCAACCAATTCGCCGGCACTCAGCCCCTAACAGCCGCCTATTACACCCACACGACCGCCATTTTTCCTCCTCCGTACTCACACGCAATAATCGCACGCCGATGAATCAACCCCCCTCCCTCCATTCAGATCCAATCACGGCGCCTCAAAGAAATGATCGCCGCACTTACTTACGACGGGACGCCGATAAGCCAAAAGTACCGCGATCGATCGATATATACACACACACACACACACACATACGTCGAGAATTGATACCTATTATATGTTATATGGAATTTGCGGTATAGTTCCGGAAGTTGCGCGATTGAGACGTTGTTGTTGTTGCTGTGGTGCTTAGTTTTGACGGCCCGGCGGATTGCCAGGGGAACAGTTCACAGCCAACTGCCGGTGAACTAATCAATTAGAAGTGGTAAATGTTTAGAGTGCATTGTTGCGCCATTGCAGTATCTGGAAGTGCAGGCTGACGTAGTATAGAGTCTATAGCGAATGATTGGGTTGAGAAACCTTTACCCGAGGTAAATGAATATATTCTGGAGAGATATCGGCCTCCGCATCGATTTTTAAATCCGGGCAAAGTAGCTCCGCGATAAAATTTACGTGGCCAATCTCTCATCTCTTAAACAGACGTGATCTTGATGAATAACATCAGCTGCGTATAATACTTATATTCCTCTCGATACATCCACGTGCCCGCACTCACAACGCAAACACCACAAAGACGTTTCAATCCTCCACGGCGGCGGCTACTTCCCCGAGTAAAATACCCAACTCAAACGCGCACCTTCCCACGAATTTTTGCCCTCGCGGGTGCAAAGTGCCGCGGCCCCGCAATTACCTCACCAAGTGCACACGTGTATACTTACCTATAGGATATAAAAAAAAGAGGCGCGTCCATCGGATCCCTTTGCCGTGTATAAAGAGGGATGGAGAGAGAGAGCGTCGACCTCTCGGAACGGGAGCGTTATTAACGCGGCGCATCGAGCACCACTTGCCTGCACCGCGAGACAACAAACGCGCGCGCGCGCGCGGCTCTATTACCTGCGGTTGATTTCCATGCGCTCCGCTGATGAGGAGGCAGTGTGGGTGTGTATAATGTACGCCGTTATGCTTTCTTTGTTGTTGTTGTTGTTGTTGTTGTTGTTGTTGGGAGTACGAGAGGAGAGGGCTCTCGAGGTTGGTTTCACGCTCCGGGAGTGGGTTTTCAGAAGATTTCGAACGAGCTTTTGAGGTTTTGCGTATTGCACGCAGGTAAGGATGTTGGGCTGGGGATTTTGTTTTGATGATAAGCAAGGTTCTATGTGATGTTTTGGAAGGGATAGTTTTATAAGGAAGTAAGTAGATTAAGCGCGATTTTAGTCAGACGTATTGCGTGTTCGAATTATGGAATTTTTGTTTGATAATTTAAACAGTATACACTATATTTATGGGTAAATTTTAAGGTATACATATTAATTTAATGAATGATTAATTTAATAATTGCGTGTACACGGAACAACTGCTCTACGCTGATATGAAAAATCAATGAAAGCGCGGCTATACTTAGCCTGCTGCTTTTTTTTTATATATAAAATATAGTTCTTTTATGCTGCAAATAACGGCGTAACACAATTTCCGCGAAATTCATCTCAACCCCGTTCTATTAAAATACTCTAAAAAAATAAATCCATAAAAGGAGATGCTTAAAATACTACAGAAGCATCTATTCACTAAAAATATTTAACTCCTCTTCCGCATTTTTTTTTCCCATCCCCATCTACCAGATAACTACACGATTTTACGTAGTACCCCACGCGAAATTAAAATCCACCCTTTTTCACTTACACAGCTATCACGCAATAAAAGCTACGCCTCCTACGCCCCCAAAAACACACACATGCAGCGGCCCCGTATAATCCATTTGCGTGCCGGAACGCACGAGACGCGACGGCAAAAGCTCCACGCGCGCCATCAAGATTCGCGCGAGCTTTGTTGAAAGCGTCGCTCGCATAATCTCCCCTTGGAGCGCGAGCACGCGCGCGCGCGCGCCTGGGATTGTGATAAGAGTCTTAGGCGCGCGCCTTTGCGCCCTGGATTTTGGATATTTTTCTTTTTTTTGGTGGAGTAAAGATGAAGTGGGGAATTAGAGGGGATCATTGGAGTTGTAGGGTGTTGTTATGGTTGGAAAATAGATATAAAAAGGAATGTTGTATATTAAATTTGTATATGTGTAAGGTGTAATGGGTAAAAAAAGGTCCCTGGTAGAAATGGTAACCAACCGTTTACCATCCGTTCACCAAATCGCAAAGGTTTGACCAACCGTTTCACCAACGGTTGGTAATAATTACCGCTTATTTCATCACGGAATAAGCCTTGCGGTTGGCCAATGAATGCTATAATAAGAAAAGTGATTTCTTGATACAAATAAATGGCTCATTAGCTTCGTAAATGGTGGCCGATGACGGAGTCTAGGTGGTGCGCGCCGTAAGTTTGTTGCTCTAGGTGTTAGAACTTATCAAATGCATCGTCTACGTGTTCAGGGTGACCGATTACGGAGTCTACGTGGTGCGCTCCGTAGTTTTTTTGCATCTAGGTGTCGGAATGCATCCCATGCGTGGTCTAGGTGATCGGGGTAGCCGATTACGGAGTCTAGGTGGTGCGCACCGTAGGTTTTTAGCTGTAGGTGTTGGATCTCATCGAATGCGTCGTCTAGGTGTCCAGGGTTTTTGCATCTAGGTATCGGAATTCATACCATGCGTCGTCTAGATGTTCGGGGTAGCCGATGACGATGTCTAGGTTGTGCGTTCCGTAGTTTTTTGTATCTAGGTGTTGGAACACATCGTATGCGTGGTCTAGGTCTTTGGGGTAGCCGATTACGGAGTCTAGGTGGTGCGCACCGTAGGTTCTTGGCTGCAGGTGTTGGATCTCATCGAATACATGGCCCAGATGTTCGGGGTAGCCGATGACGATGTCTAGATGGTGCGCTCCGTAGTTTTTTGCGTCTAAGTGTCAAAATGCATTCCATGCGTGGTCTAGGTGGTCGGGGTAACCGATGACGATGTTTAGGTGGTCGGGGTAGCCGATGACGATGTCTAGGTAATGCGCTCCGTAGTTTTCCTCGTCCACCACGTTTGCGATGCGTTCCAACATCTGGAGCCGAAAAGCTATGGACCACGCATTCGATGTGTTCCAACACCTAGATGCAAAATACTACGGAGCGCACCACCTAGGCATCATTTTCGGCTACCCCGAACACCTGGGCCACGTATTCAATAAGATCCAACACCTACAGCCAAGAACCTACGGTGCGCACCATCTAGACTCCGTAATTGGTCACCCGGAACATCTAGACGATGTATTAGATTCACCCTGAGATCTTAACGCTTAAAACTACGGAGCGCACCACCTAGAGTCCATCATCGACTACCCTAAAGACCTAGTGCACGCATTTGATGCTTTTAATTATCGATAGTTCACCATCCACTGGCCAACTGTTCATCAATATTTTTGTTATTCGTTGACCAAAAAGATTGGCCAACCGTTGCAGTTAAGCCATTTTGGTTGGGTTATTTTCTACCAGGGGTTGGTTTAGGGTATTTGATGTTTCTGTTATTTTAAGAAATCTTACGAAAAAAAATTGCGTTTGAGAGATGTTTGGTTTAAGTTTCGTTTGGTTTAAGTTTGGGAAAATGTATGCAATGAGAAAATGGCAAACTCCCAATTCATGATAGAACGTTTTTGAAAATTTTAGCAAACGTTTTCCGAGCTTTTCGTCAATTAATTTTTTTAAGTTAATTAATAAATGAAGCTAATGGCTATTACGGGCAATCGATAAAGGATAAGGAAGGTGCCTAACTTATCAATCATCGATTTTATTCTTTTTACATGTGTATACTTACACATCTCTAATTATTCTAAGCTATTAGAGTAAAACAGTCAAGGATACTAATGCACAATTATTTTAATAATTTTAAAGTGCAGTCAAGAATTTTTAAAGGATAGGAAAGGAAAGGTAAACGTATAGGATGAAAAAATGAGAACGAAAAAATAACGGCCCAGGTCGAGATCGAACCGACAACCTTCTGCATACCGGGCAGCTATGCTACCATTTGCGCCACTGGGATGACGATTCAATTGATAAATTAACATTGTCTGCTTTGGCTTAATAACGCAGACGGGGGGGTTTTGGGGAAATAAAAAATTGAGAATGATTAAGAACCGGTTAGGGTCCTGATAGAATCGTCATCCCAATGGCGCAAATGGTAGCATAGCTGCCCGGTATGCAGAAGGTTGTCGGTTCGATCCCGACCTGGGCCGTTATTTTTTCGTTCTCATTTTTTCATCCTATACGTTTACCTTTCCTTTCTTCATCCTTTAAAAATTCTTGACTGCACTTTAAAATTATTAAAATAATTGTGCGTTAATATCCTTGACTGCTTTACTCTAATAGCTTAGAATAATTAGAGATGTGTAAGTATACACATGTAAAAAGAATAAAATCGATGATTGATAAGTTAGGCACCTTCCTTATCCTTTATCGATTGCCCGTAATAGCCATTAGCTTCATTTATTAATTAACATAAAAATATTCGGACATTAGCTTAAAAAAAAAAAAATTTTTAAGTGATGCAATTTCGTAAATGTTTTCCGAAACATTGGACAAACTTTATAAATGTTAAGAACAACTTTGGAAAAGTTGAGAATAACTTTGGAAAAATTTTTTTTTAATTTTTTCAAAGAAATTTTCACCTGAGAAGCGATTTTGAGTGTCAACTTAAGTTACAATTTTACGTAACATGTAATATTTGATATACTAGCTACATTCAACGCGCTATTATTGTTGTTATTATTGCTTTTCTTTTTTTTTTTTGAGGTTATGAACATGACCATGTTAGTTTCAATTTAAAAGTTTGTTTTAATCAGTTTAAATTATACGATAATAACATAATTTTGATAAATTAAAATAATGAAATTTTTCTTATACTATTTTAAGTATTCCATTTTTTAATTCTCCAACTCAAAAATTTAATCTTAAAATTCAAACACATTATATTTTGACGCCTATTCTTTATAGACCAACAACCAAATGGGTCAACAACAACCAATCAAAACAGTCTTATTGTGATGACAGATTTCATCCATGGAATATAATATTTTTTCTGAACGTTCAAATGATAAAAAATTCAAAAATACGCTAAGCCAGCGCCGCTACGTTCGTATTCCCACCCATCCCCGTCTTTTTCATACTGAATCCCCCACCGCAACCAATCCATTTCCATTCATAAATATACCATAATCGCCCTTATCGCACAAAAAATTTTATTCATCCTTCACCACCACATCCCTCCCACTACCGCGCGCTCGACTCTTTAACTCACAATTAGCATTATTACGAGGGGGCGGACGGGTTTCCGGGAGGAAAAAGGAATCCGCGAACTTTCGATCGCTGTGTCGCCCGAGCTGAAAAGGGTCTTAACGAGCGAAGTGGTATACAGATTACTCCAGCAGGGCGCAAAAAAATTTCTTTGAACTCCTGCTAATGAAAGCGTGTCGCGCGCTTTTCAAAGGAGCCTATACCACTCTCGTTTGCTGATTGGGGGTATTTATGGTTTAATTCGATTCGGTGAATGATTAATTAACGGAAATGGGGGCCGGAAGTGTCTTGAGAGCAATTAAGGAGTGGAGAAAAAAATTTGATGGCGAGGGTCGCGGAATTGCCGGGTGTCTTGAGCTGCGGAGTTTAACGCTTTGATCGGTTAATATACAGAGAAAAGAAAATCTTAACTGTTAACGAACGGACGTCTAGATATGGACACGAATGGTTTGAGTTATAAACAAATCAAATTTAATTGTTAACGAATTTATCTAACTATAAATGAACATTCCATTTGTCCATATCCAAACGTCCGATTATTATTAACAGTAAAAATTTTCTTTTCTCTGTGTAAGAGTAATGCACGTAAAAATATTTATTCGAACGGGATTTTACATTATTATTACGATATTACTTGAAATTGAATACTAGCTTTCTTTACCAATAACCAATTAACGAGAAATATCGACCTCGAATTTCCGTTCCGAGAAATCTGAAAGGAAACAATTATTTCGTCCTCGTTCACTTTCACCGTACCGCCAAATCATTACTATCCCGTTACACACAAGACACCTCGTCCCATTTTTCCGCCATTACCCGAGCTTCCACGAAAATTACCGGAAAAAGCATTTCATTAACCGTACGAGGCAAAAAGGAAGAACCTCGACACTTCTATCTATAACTGCTGCACACACGCGCGCGCGGAATAAAGATGGTAAAATGCAATTTCCCGGTGCCGAAGAACGCGCGGGGCGTTAAATTGAGCGACAATTAAATTTTCATTTCCCTTAATCACGGGGCGCGGCCGCTTCGTTTAGAAGTTTTAATCGAATTTCTTCGCGCGCAGCAGCTGAAAGATCAAAGTTCTGCGAATCAATTTATTTTCGCGAATTAATATTGATTACATCGGTGGGGGGGTAGAGTGGCGAGTAATGCTGTAATGTGTGTCGCGCTTGTGAAGACGGAATAAAACATGCCGGCAAGTCGCGCGCGACTAATTCGACGATGGTTATTGGACGGCGAGAAAGAGCGACGGGAAATTCAATAGTAGAACGCAATTGAGTTTCTCTCGTTTTTTTTGTGCTCTTAGTTCTCGTTCCAATCGGATTCGCGTGTATATATACGCGCGCTTGATAACTTTGTAAGGAGCGCGAGAAGTTTATTCGGGATTGTTCGAAAAGAGGGTTAATGAATCGTGTATATAAACGATTGCGAAATGATTTAACGTTACTCTTTGGTACGGAACGAATTTTATTCGTGTATAATGTACCCGATAAATCACGAAAAGAGTGTGGTAACATTATTATTATTTACATCTCGACCGTGCGCGCTTTTGTTTAAATTTCCATACACCGAGTCATATTTATACGCAGACTCGCGTCGCATTATACTTTAAACGATTCTCGACCGCAGCAGCGATATAACGCGTTTCCGAATCGTGTTATAAACCGAGCAACCATCGAATAAAATAAACCTGTATCGGGGTTCGGGATCAAATCGAGTAAGCGGCGTCCATACTAGAATTCGTCAACTATATGCTGTGTCAAAATTTATACGCAAAGTCCGCGCGGTGTCCGTCAAAATCCCAACGCGCGTGCCGTTTCGCTCGGATGAGTTTCATTTTTTATGACAAATATAGGCTCTCTGTCGGCTCGAAATGCCGAGTGAATTGTTGTGCTGTACGCGCGCCGGCTAGAGCTGCCGTTATGTTTAAAACAGCAGATATCGCGTGTGTGTATGCCAATTCGACGATAAATTTCGGCGCTTCGGTTTAGTTTTATCGGAAAAGAAAAAACAACAGCGCGTTTGAAATGTGTGTGTGTGTGTGTGTGTGTGTGTGTGTGTGTGTGTGTGTGTGTGTGTGTGTGTGTGTGTGTGTGTGTGTGTGTGTGTGTGTGTGTGTGTGTGTGTGTGTGTGTGTGTGTGTCTGTGTGTGTGTGTGTTTGGGAAATTTTTCACTTTTTTCGCGAATGTAATTGATTGTTCTATGTATCTGGTATTGGGGGATTCAAAGGGTTTTGAAATTAAAGTTTCCGGACACTTGTGTAAAGCTCGGTTTGAAACGGGTATGTAATGAATATTTAATTGAATCTTACTTAGGGGGGAAACGAATATCACCAATTAACGTCATGCCTCTGACTAATCTCGTGTCACGTTTACGGATATCTATTATTCCGGTGTACTGGCGCGATATATCTTAACCAGAGATCGGCACTATTTCAGTAAATATTTCATGCAATGAAATAATTTTGATGAGTAAACACTTTTTGCATAAAAACTGGGCCTTTGGAAGTGTTTTGAAAATTTTGAATATTTTTTCAAAACACTTCTGAAGGCCCAGTTTTTAAGGGAAACGTGTTTATTCGTCAAAATTCTTTCACTGCATGAAATATTTACTGAAGTATCCGAAAAAAATTTGCGGACGAATAATGCCGATCTCTGATCTCAACGTCTTTCATTAAGAAATCAATTTACAGTATTTATAAAGGTCTTCGAATGGTTCCATTCAATCCCAGATTTTCACATTTTTCTAAACAGAAAACTTCATGAACATTAAATTCCCGAGTATATATCACCTTATTAATTATCAATCACCCTATACCAACTTCAACAAACGAACCGCAGGCGTCCGCATCCCACCCGCCGCGTCGTTTTTCAATTCCCCTATACTCTACATACCAATAGCCTTTCCGCAAGCGCACTCGCCAATAGCCACACAGGCCCTTCAGAGCCGCGCCGCGGCAACGAATTAATTACAAGAACGCGGATCGATCCGACGCGGAGTGCGCGCTTGAAAAGCGGAACGCGCGGATCAAAAGCCAGAGGCGCGCGCTCTTTTCTCCTCCCGGATTGTATGGGAAATGCAGTGAACGAGGCATTGGCCCATAGGAGAGTCTTTAGACTGATGATGCGTCATTTTTTTTTTCTAATCGTACGTATTAGGAGTTTTTGCAGATGTTGTTTCCGCCTCGTGATCTAGTGCCTGGATATTCAATCCGCATCCTTTCACCCACGTCTAATCAATTCCTATATATATATATATATATATACACACACACACCGTCAGTCGCGAATATACCTATACATTACCTCCGCGCGGTTCCCTACTTTCCTGAACGGCTAACCAACCCTGTATACTGTACACTATCCCGGCTCTCGCGCGCGTTTGTATTAAAAATGAGGCCGGCGCCTGCGCTTCCGCTGCCGTGTTTGCATAATGCAGAGAACCGATGCTGCTGCTGCTGCTACGCTCATACATGCGATTTCTTGGTCGCTCGAATGAAGAGCTGGAGTTTTAATGCGCGGGAATTTTGTTGAGGGTGAAAAGATTTTTCGATTCATCGCTCGGTGACGTTGCGGTTAATGAAGTACTGCGGAGGTTTCAAAGAGGGGATTTCAGATGTGAAAGGGCATTATAAGCGATGATATGAATGCAAGCGAGTAGTGTAAGCGGAGAGTAGTCAGACGCTGGTTGCGAATTACATTCTTTCGGTATGTAGCTAGGTCATTTCTATTCTTTTTCTTGCTTCCTCCTAGAGCAAGTTTCGTTAAATCGCTCTAGAAACACGAATAAAAGTGTTAAAAGTTCGAATCATGATTTTAGAAAATGTCTGTGTGTGTGTGTGTGTGTGTGTGTGTGTGTATGTGTGTGTGTGTGTGCACGCTGTTTAGCAGCAGAGCAGACCTCTGGAAGGAAAAAATTGGTACTTCTCGGTATTTTGGTAACACAAAAAATGTAGCTTCTAAAAAACGTTTTTAGATCTATTGTCTAGTCTTAACTTTCTCTTTCTTGTATTTTCATCGAATGAGAATAACATTAATAATTTACTGGTCAATGAAGCTTTTTATATTGGAAATCAGTTATTTAGGTGTTCCGTTTATATTAAAAGTGATAAATTTTAACTGAAGAATGATATTTTTTATATTTTTCAATTTTGCTTCGAATATTTTTATTAGGCACAGGTTTATGATTCTTATTCACTGAATTTCTGGAATATTTAAATTACTAGTGACTTTTCGATCTTACCAAACACTAATAACTATTCGCTATGGTAGACCCATCGCCAGCGCCGCTGGTGGTAACGTTGTGAACGTAGATAGGGTAGTAAATAGGGTGACTATCAGTATTGGAACAGTCACCAGTTAACGAACATTTTCTTTAAATATATGAAAATATGAAGCTTTCTATGTATTGTTTATCTAACATGACGATAATTTTCGAATCCTTGAAAATTTTTATTTCATTTTATATAAAGATTCTGCATAAAAGAAATTATCTTGATAAATAAAATCATAAAATCACCGCTATTAAGTGTTCCTTCACTGGTGATGTATTCCTTCATTGATGACACGTATTTAGATACTAAGATTGCGTGTTCCTTTACTGGTTTTTAGCAGATATTTACAGATTTTCATTAAATAAAATCTTTATTTTGATTCTTTATTCAAAATTTTCTCACCCACGTAAAGTTTGAATATTTTAGAACATAAATTCCAAAAGGGTTTTACTTTTAATCCATTTTTAAACCACTTAATTAAATAACAAAAGTTACATTTTCCTTATTCGTTCCTTCACTGGTGAAGTTATCCTACATGCAGCAGTATTGGAAAAAGGGACAAATTTAGATTAAGAAATTAATAAAATTTGTCTTCATTTTAACTGAGTAAATGGATCGTATTTTTAACTATTTTCGTTCGCTATCTTTGATTATTTGTAACTTCCTGAAAAATCAATACTTTTTAACAAATCCGGGCTTAAATTTTAGCTTTTACTGTCTACTTTTATAATCTTTTTTGCTCTTTTTCGTATCATAAATATTTGCAATGTCACACTCAATACAAGAGATATCATTTTTTAACGAAATAAAGGATATTTGAGATTAAATTGCCAATATCTCAAGAAAAAGGGCACATTGGATGAAATTGTTAGCACTGGGCTTCATTTTTAGGTACCAGAAATCGACTCTCCAATGCCCGCTAAAATCCGTTTCCCGCAGGTTAGACCCTTACCTTGTAAGTTTATTTAACTCTATTTTATAATGTATATATTTTTAACAAATTAGTTGCTACATTTAGACTTAATGAATTTAGTAATTTCAAGCAACCATTTTTCTCTGTATAAATTAAATTTTCTTTTGTACTAAAATTTCTTTATAGAATAAAGATACACACCCCGCGTTACAAAAGAAAATTGACTATTTGTGTATTCATCAACATAAATTTGTATTTTTTAAGTACAAATATCAAAAGTATTTCTATGCAGTAAAAAAAGTTTAAGTGAATACAGATTTAATGGTATACACTTTCATGGTGTGTATGATTAAAAGTCTTAGTAAATTAAGTAAATATTTATTAGTATAAAAACAGCAGTTACATACATTTTTTCTTTTTATCAGTACTATCATTTTAATCAAAAAGTTCGACGACATGCGCCTAAAATTAAGTCCAATCCTTCTGGGCATATTGTATTAGAACTATAGGATCAAAGATAAAATAATGCTTCATATCTAGAGTTTGAAACTCAAGTGTATCAATGCAATCATCTTCATTTTCTGTCATGTCATAGGCGCCAGGTCTAATGGTAGAGGAAGTTTGCAGTTGTTTTTGTATACTAGTTGTTTTATTTGAAAGAGAGGCTTCTATTGTTATGTCTCCAATGTCAATATTTTCTGTGGTCAATTCTAGTCGGTTTCACATATTTATTTAAATAATAGTGTAATTAATAACTGTATTGTGAACTTGACTCGTATGTGTATAAGTAATAATTCTTGTTTATTAAGTATGATTATCATGCGAATTACCTCTTTCAAGAATTGGCCGACATCCGCTTATGATGAATATTTTTGCCCCTGGGACATCTGTGTACAGCATGTACAGAAGATCTAGGTATCGCTTCCAATGACGTATCATCCTTGATTGTATTGTTCTTTTCTTCGTTTGAACTTGTTTGACTCAATTGAGAAGTTGTGGATATCTTGTCTTTAATAGTAGTATCGATTGCTGCTGATTCGCACTGATTTTTAATGTTCAACAGAAAAATCATTAACACGACGATGACCGTTGAGACGAATGTTTTCATTCTCATACGATATTTTTATTCCTGGAGCAGATGACGAAGTGGCGACACATACTGGTTCACCAGTAAACTGATGAACTCAAATCTGTCTTCAAATACTCAGTAGGTCAATATGTCAGAGATTGTATAAAAGAAATTCAAGACGTTTTATCGGTGTAGATAAAAGGCCGATTAAAACGAAATCGTGTATTTTACTAAAATGTTTGAATCCATTTACGCATTGAATATGCGGCATTATAAAATATGAAAAAAATATAAAAAAAGCAAACAAATTTTATAATTTTTTGATTATTTCAATATTTAAAAAAAACTCATTAAACTTGTGATTCAAGTTTTGCATTATACTGCGTAATTGACTTTTTCAAAATATCTATTTAAAAAAAGTATACAATAGTTTCGTATTTAATACAATTTATTTACATGACAATAAAAATTACATCATTTTTTTCTTACGACTATTTCCATTCAATTTTATAATTCGTTGACATCTGCCGTTAACACCTTCACTGACAATACATATTTCAACAGGAGTGAACATATAGGAATAAACATTATCAAAAGATGATTCATCATTTCTTCGTTCGTCAATCATAGCCGCTCCGCCTAAATCTATAATAATTGTTGTAGTTGTTTCTCCAGTTGTACTATTCACCAGCATAGATTCTAATCATTTCAGTATTTTTAATTATTTCATGTTTCGATTCGATTTTACAATGCGCAAACCTTGCTGCCATTTCATTTTTTTTATTCTTAGTTTTCTACTATTAAAATGAAGATCAAGTCAATTAATAATTGTATAATTTGCCGACATTCACAGTAGATGTATTTTTTGGGAACCGGACATCTGTGGACTGCATCGAGTCTCAGATGTTTCAGCAATTCTTGGTAATTCTTGGAAATTCTCGGCATTTCTTCTAGTAAGGCATCGTTGTCAGTGGATTGTTCCATAGTTGAATTATGATCATTATCTTCGATACATTTCGTCTGATTTTGCTTGATGGTTTCCCCGATCAGTTCGTCAATACTTCTAACTACCGTGGATATTTTTTCCGGTTTCACTTGATCAGATCCAATGGTTTCCTTTGCTGTCTCGGTAATATTCACTGGGGAAGATTTGCACTGATAATTGACATTTGCTAATGCTACTATAATCGTTGAGATGAATGTTTTCATTCTAACGTTATGTTTTCACGCGCAGAGAAAATAACGAAATGAAAATGCATACTGACTAACCAGAAAACTTATAAAGCGAAAAACTGCAAGCTCATGCGATCACTATCAAAGATTGCATAAAAGAAGAATTTCATTTGCGTTATTTGCTTAGATAAATGAAATCGTACTTACAAGGAGTGTATCTCAGATCCGGGTCATGGATCCTCACCAGCTCGCAGGATCTTTCTTCTTTTACCTAAAAATGAAAGCCTGTGCGATACCAGCCCCTAACGCTTTGAGGATTCTGAGATACAAGCACTTGAATTATTTAAAAATTGAATGGTATTTTCTACTAAAATTACAGTTTTGGCGGGTGAACCTTCCTCTGATACCAACAAGTATACAGATATGATTACTTACTTCATTATGGTATCACATGGTAAAATGTATAAAAATCTCTAATAAAAGTATCCTTAATTATTTTAGATTACCTTATTTGATGACGTAAAAGCCCTTAAGGTAGTTCACCCGGTCGAAACAGCAGTTTTAGTTTTTGTATTTTTTAAATAATGTTTTATTAAGTTGATAATCCAAGAGTAAGTACATGTAACAAATATATACTAGAAGGAACATAAGACAATTTTTTTCAGACAAATTCAGGCAATAGTCACTATACTATTGTTATAATTAAAGATGCGTTCCAACACCTGGAGCCAAAAAACTAATGAGTACACCACCTAAACATCATGATCAGCTCTTCCAAAGACCTAGACCACGCATTCGATGTGTTCCAACACCTAGATGCAAAAAACTACGGAGCGCACTACCTAGACATCGTTTTCGGCTACCCCGAACACCTGAGCCACGTATTCGATAAGATCCAACACCTACAGGCAAGAACCTACGGTGCTCACCATCTAGAGTCCATAATCGGCTACTCCAAAGACCTACACCACGCATTCGGTGTGTTCCAACACCTAGATCGATGCAAAAAAAACTACGGAGCGCACCACCTAGAGATTGTTTTCGGCTACCCCGAACACCTGGGCTACGTATTCGATAAGATCCAATACCTACAGCCAAGAACCTACAGTGCGCACCACCTAGACTCCGTAATCGGCTACCCCAAAGACCTGGACCACGCATTCGATAAGTTCCAACACCTAGAGCCACAAACTTACGGTGCGCACCACCTAGACTCTGACATCGGCTACCCAGACCACTTAGACCACACATGGAATGCATTCCGACACCTAGATGCAAAAAACTACGGAGTGCACCACCTAGACATCGTCATCGGCTACCCCGAATACCTGGGCTACGTATTAGATTCACTCTGAGATCTTAACGCATAAAACTACGGAGCGCATCACCTAGAGCCCATCATCGGCCACCCCAAAGACCTAGTTCACGCATTCGATGCTTTTAATTATCGATAGTTCACCATCCACTGGCCAACTGTTCATCAATATTTTTGTTATTCGTTGGCCAAAAAGATTGGCCAACTGTTGCAGTTAAGCCATTTTGGTTGGGTTATTTTCTACCAGGGTAAGTGCCAATGAATTCGCAGCGGTTTTTTATATTTTGTTTGAGAAAAAATAGTTAACATACACTGTACTGGCCTTACCTATTATTGGCTTTACCTATTGTTAGTACATGGCTTTAATAACGATCTGATAACTTCAGTGATAGATAATGTGATCAATAAGTTTAGTTATACACGTATTCTACTCAATCTAATTTCTAGTCATTTTAAATTATTCTATTCTACCTTCCATCTGTGATATTACTATTTTTAATTTACTACTCAGTATTATATGTAGCTTTAAGTTTAGACTGGGATATTTCACAATCAGTATTAATTTAAAAGACTGAAATTAGTCATTGACTCCTATTGAATTTCAAATAAACCCGTTGTATATTAAGATGTTGTATTGAGGTAATTTAAAAAAACTATAAGATTGTTAAATTATAATTATTTTATAACTGTCGTTTAAGTTTGTAAACTATCTTTTACAATAAATGAAATACTAATACTAATACTGGCGAGCAATTGTGGAGGGGGGTCCAAAGTTTAGACGATCCACTTTAGAATTGAAGTCAACTCTAGACGTTCTCCATTCCGACATAAGCTACTGCAGATTGTGCAAAATTTCGAAATTCTAAATTACGAAAACCATATTTTCGAATGTAACAATTCACCTATTGTCGAAAACATCAAATTTCACCAATACTATTTTAAAACGAATATAACTTGTTTCTAATGATTTATTTCGAAATATCTTTATTTTATCCCTATTAAAATTCTATAAATGAAATTCGATGTTTTAGACAGTAGGTGAATTGTTACATTCGAAAATATGATTTTCATAATTTAGAATTTCGAAATTTTGCACAATCTGCAGTAGCTTATGTCGGAATGGAGAACGTCTAGAGTTGACTTCAATTCTAAAGTGAATCGTCTAAACTTTGGACCCTCCCCACAATTGTTTTATTAAACCAAAAACTTCCATAAAAGCAGTGAATCCGGTTAGACTATCCGCGAAAGTACGAATTTTCGAAAGAATCCTTAACTGTTAGTTATTAACTATCATTAACTATGAATGTTAACTATTATATTTAATTAAATTCGATATTAGAATTGGAGACGATTGTCGAGCTAATAACATTTTCTCGGAATTCTCAACGATAGTAATTAAATGGATCGCTTCGGGGTAACCTTCTAATATAATTAAATTTATACATGGCCAATGATACACATATCGGTTTTCAATTCTCAATAAAATTATTATGCAAAGTGCACCTTACTAATATGCATACCGACACAGCTCGCAATGCTCGCGTCAAAAATTCCATTTCCCTATACGGCAAAATGCAAATATTCACGACACGCCAGTGGTACGTTACACACCCTTGCAATCATCTTGGACCCGCGCAAGTAGATATATATATATATATATATATCGGCACCTTGCATACTCGCACCCCCAAACAAAGCCGCCGCTCCTTCAAAAAGCCTCCCTCTCAATTGAAATTCACTTCCCCCCTTTCCTTTCTCTCAAAGACTCTCCGCGAAATGCAAAGAACACCTATATACCTAGCGCGCGTAATGAGATTCCCTCCCCTCTCAACATGTGATTCGTCGCGCGCCCTAATCCCCCCCACCCCCGCCGTCACTTTTGTAATGCGACGAAGCGACGAGGCGTCGGGAGCGGCGGAGTTATATGCATGCGCGTATGCAAATGATCGCGCGCGAACGCGGTACTTCGGGACGTGTTTAGGCAACTGCGCTAAGCTCCGCGCGCCGAGATTAAATTCACGAGATTGCGAGGAGCGGAGAGGAGAGGAGTGGAAAGAAAAATAGAGGAAGGTGGTGTAGGGCTATTGTTGGGGTGCTGGAGAGCGCGGAATTTCGATGCCGCGGCGGAGGATTATGCGGCTAATTCGCGAGAGCCTCGTGCGGTTGGTATGAGGCGGAAAATGGTCTGAAAGGGCGTTTTGAGATGCTGGAGGGGTATTTATTGATGTGTTGGAGAAGAAGGTTTCTAGGGTGAAAGAAATTTTTGAAGGCAAAACAATGTTTAAGGAACAGATAGTTTGAGATATATTGGTTTGAAAACTGTTATTGTCTTTTTTTCTGTGCCTGGTGGAAATCGTATAGTACATTTTTCTCCCAATTCTGAAACGCTTTTTCGGACATTTTCTGGCGAGTTGACCGAAATCGTTAGAAAATGGCTAGAAAATGTTCGAAAAATTGTTTCACAAGTGGGAGAAAAATGGACGATTTTCACCAGGAGTGTCTCGTATGAGAATATATTCAAGATCTGAATTTTTCGTTTGTTGTTATGCTAGATGTAATGTTTATTAGTCATCATTATATGATTTTTATTGTTCAGTATATGTTCATAAAATATAATAATTTATGACGGCGCGTTCTCGCAAAATAAATAAATACAAATGAAAAAGTTTGAATAGAAAGTTCGATCAAAGCAATATTTTTAGGAATATAGGTTGATAGATGAATATTTTTCATGCAGGGGATATTATATTAGTAATTTTGATTGTCATTAGTAGAAAAAATATAATTTTTATTTGCAAAATATTACATCACTAACATAATAATGTATAAAAACTGTAATGCAAAACTGCGCTTATAAAAAATGATATAAAATTGTAATTATGTATAAAATAATAGACGAACAGTGATACTAGCTCGATATATAATAACGATGGCACTAAACACTATTTCGCTGCCTGGGTTAGTCTCTCCAAATCATCATCTGTGAGGTAGCTTAGTAAAATGTCAGCGCACTCGTCAGGCAGCCTAGTGCAATACTTCTCTATTTTGATTTAGTTATATTTTTTTAAATCTAAAAATCAATTTCATTTTTAAAAATTCAAACCTCTCAATCTCAAACAATTCATAAAGCAAATCTTGGCGCCTATTCTACATAGACCAATCAAAATCAAGCCTTTAGATGCTTTAACATGGCCGCTCATCACTTTTTTAAGAAGGGATAATAATCTGTACTCTATCAATAATCAACAGGTAGTTCCCGCTTGCACTTCTGGGAGTTTCTCTTACACGTTTTTCGGGGTATCCGATAACGACTTCCGTATGTTGTTTTATATGTCCTTTGCAGCCAGGTAGATCATTAATGCTGTTTATATTAAAAAAGTATGGTTACGCATTTATCTATATCTATGATATATATAGATATACTTTACCATAGGTTTACTCCAAAAGTTCGCGATGTCGCCGTCGTATTCTCGGTCCCTATACTCGACAACCAGGGCGCTCCCGCACCCTTTGATATGACTAGCAAAATTTAAACACGTTCCGCGTTCCGTTTAATTTTTCGGAACGCATGGGATCGGAATATAGATAGAAAAGCGAATATTAATATAGTAAATTGCTGTCTAATTTTGATGACACTTTGGTCACTTTACTAGAACAAAAGTGCAAAATTGTCACAAGATGATTCCACTGGATTTCGAATTTCACAATATGGTTTATTCTATTTTTATAATAAATTCCGTATGTAAATTTAATTATTTTTTAATCTTTATACTAATATGGCTAAGGCGGTCTTACACTTACAAATTTTTTTTATTAAATTTTTAAATTATATATGTAATTATTCTGAACCTAAAAATAATAGTTTGGATCAAAAATTAAAAAAATTTGAGATGATATGGCTGCAAGAGCTTACCATATCTTTAAAATAACAAAAATTTGATTTTATTTATTTTAACCTTTTTTATAGGCTTCTGATAGGAGAGGGAAGAAATAGGATAATATTTATCAATGAATGGGCCCCTTTTTTCTGCATCACTATTATCGACTTGCTTTTCTTGAACAACGAACTGCGGGTTTATAAGCGATGTAAAAGTGTGCATAGAGTCATAAAAATTAGTTGATCTTTGCTTTCGTTACGTTTCGACAAAAAAAGCACTTTTTCGAAAACATTTCTCAATTACCAAGTTAATATATAAACCTATCATCGAAAATTACATTATGATAAAAAGAAAACTAAAACTCTGTAAAAGTTTCATGTCAAAATTTCGGTTTGTTTTTACATAAATTATTTCTTGAATTATTGGATGCAATGAATTGGTATAGGTATTTTTTTCAATAGTTTGATTATATCACAGTTCATTTTTACAATTTATTTTTATATAATTATAAACAATTATATAGTACCAGAGTCTTACGTATTAATCAAATTCTTAAACGTTATATGAAAACTTGTTATCCTTCATTTCAAGATTACCCCGAATCTTTATGTATTTTTAGAATGGCTCAGACACATTTTATAGAAGAATTTCTCGAAATGTACGAAAAGAAAATGTCGTAAAAGTATAGTACACTTTGAAAAATTTTTCGGAAAATCTTTCTTTGCACAGTACCCAAAAAGTTTTTACCTCGATATATTATATTCGTAAGTACAGTTGAAAATATAAAAAAAAAAAAAATATTCGCTAAACGTAAAATAACGGGAAATCGATAACTCGCTCAGGATGATAAAAAAGTCACTTCATCCAGCAGTGAATATTCATTTCTGAACGTAGAAAAAAAAATCTCGTCGCGAATATAAAAAATTGAATTATACTATATCTCTCACTATTCCGAACACTAATCTCCCTATTGCAGTCACTGATTTACATATATACCTATATAATACTACAACAACAGTCCTTCGAAAAATATCAAAAATTAATTCAACCTTCAACCAAGAGAGCATTTTTAAACCAAACAATAAAGCCAATTCACCCTCTCAAAGCCTTTCCGCGACGCTCGCTCGCCCCGTCCCCTTGAATATTTAATACTCTCATCCGCGAGATTCCGCGACGCATTTCACGCGGAACCTCCTCTACAAAAGAGATAAAAAAAAAAAAAACTCCTCTCCACCTGGCCGTACGAGAGCGGTAATATGACGGACGCTCGAATTATATCCGGCGCGTCCCGGGGGTTCCGACGGGGAAAATTGAATCTCGGTGACCGCGCCAAGGGAGGCGAAGAGCAAGACGACGAAGAAGAATGAAATCCGCGTGTGTCCGCGCCGGTCACGTATGCCGCGCATATATATGTATATACAGGTAGGTAGGCGAAACTTTTAATTAGCCGGCTCATATTTATTCATAATCCGGGGCGCGAAGAAAATGTCGCCTCCGGCGGGAATGGCGAACGGGAGAGAGAGAGAGAGAGAGAGAAGTTGCGAGAGGAGAAGCGCTTTGTTCGCGAGACAGCCTCAGGCGCCGGCTTGCGAGGGTGTCGAATTCGCGCGGAATTTTCGGGGACGCTGATGAGGGCCGCCGTGAAATTATTATTATTGTTATTATTATTATATTTTTTTGTAATGTTCGAAATTTTTGCGTTCGCGTTGTGAGTTCGCATTGTAAGATTTGAAATGGAAAAATAAGGAAGAATGTAAGGGAAGAAGTTAAATATGCTTTTGCAAATTAAGTTGGAACGGCGCGGCGCGGCTATGCATTTCTGATGCATAAATTTAAAAATGGGATTTATTCTTGGGAAGAAATCTTAATGTTTAGTTATGCGTGGGATTATAGCGTGTTTTCAAGAGTAAATATAGGGGTTACAATTTTTATAGAATTTATAATACAAGCGATATTCAAACGCGCTTCGCGCGTACTTTTCTGCTTTTGAGGTTATGTATGCTATCTTCATTCGTTTTACTTTTAACTTATTGAAGTATTTTTTCAAAGTCAGAACTTAATCATTTTTATACTACTCTAAATGTAAAAATTCCATTAAAAAATTCAAACATTAAATTCCAAACAGTAAATTTCTCGCGCCTTCTTCTTATCGTCCAATCAAAATCAAGCCTTTAGATGCTTCAACATGGCCGCTCATCACTTTTTTAAGAAGGGAATCTTGATAAATTTGGATAGAAAAGTTGCTTTTTATATTTTTAACGAAAGGCTTATTTTCCCAACAGATCTACTAAAGTACCAACACGGCCATCTCAGCCTGTACACTTTTGCCCATTTAACAATGATAAACGACACACTGTATATTTCCCGAAATTCACACTGCACCAGGCGGGTAAAACTTATTTGACAAATTACACCGGAGAATCTCTCTCTCTCTCTCTCTCTCTCTCTCTCCCTCTCCTCGCAGGTGATAATCAAATTCCCCAGCGGCGGAAACTATACCTCCTCCGCCAAAAGGAAGACTGGCCGCGTTCCAACTATATACACATCCACTCCTCTCCTCCCAATTAAAAGAACGCCCTTCGCATAAATGAAATATCGCCTCGGCGAGAGGCGCAAAAGGCTCCGCGGGAATATAAATATACGCGCGGTGACGGCAGTCATGTTTGCGTAATATTCGCTGAATCAACAAGCGCGGCTGGAACAAAGACTACGCGCGGATGAATAAACATCTCGGAGAGGTAATCCCCGAGGCAGATGTATATGAGGAGGGAGTCGCGGAATGACAAAAGGCTCGTTAGAAGTTTTTCCAGTCTCTCGGAGAGGGCCGCGGGTGTATCGATAGGCGGGAGATGGCTAATGCGCGCGAGGTGAATATTGCGAGGAGTGGAAAGTTTTGTTGGACGCGGGCCAGAATCACGGGGGCCTGTGATTTTACTGAATTTTTCGGACGGCGCGTTGCCTTTGATTTAGATTACGTTGTTTCACTGTAGATTAAGATGATTGTGTGATGGGTTCAGAATTGACGGATATCCTTTTTGTTAGTGTTTTTTTGGGAAAGTTTATGTCGACTCAGAAAATTTAATCTCGTATTACATTCTACGTATACTTTAGTTTATAACTATTTTGATCAAACGGTTATCGAACCTGCGGGTTGCCCCGCTAAGGGTAAATATCTCAGTGCCGTATATTAGAAAGTTCGATGGTTTATTTTACATAGAACTAATTAATATTCTATAGAGAAAGTTCGCCAAAGTGGAAAATCCGTATTTCACATTCACCCTTTCTATACGTATATAATACCAACGCGTTTTTCTCTCTCTCTTTTTTAAATATTCTCTTTGTAATATTCGCTTCGTAGTCGGTGAATTTTTTCAGTAGCAGCGCTGCGAATTTGCCGGCGGTACGAAAATCCGAAAAATAATATATAACCCATTACTTTTGCAAATATGATTATCGAGCGACGAGTTTGCCCACACTCGAGTCAATATTTGCTTTGCATTCAATATTTAATCTACCGTGCGATTATACACTCTTTTTATTTACCCTACTCAAAATTAACTAAATAGCCCGTTTTACGATTTTCCGGAGTTCTGTTTGTTTTTTAAAATACATTGCGTGAACGTATAAAGTTCAAACATTTATTATCCGCTTTATACAATTAAACTGCAATCAATTTCTCTCTCATCTTTTCTCATCCAATTCTCTCTCTCTCTCTAACCAACTTGTAATATCGCACACACACACTCTACAAAAACACAGCCGTATATACCATAACCGATCCATCCACTCTCCTCTCTCCATATTTCATCAAAAGCTTCACCCGCGCCGTCGTCGCGAAAAATTCGCAGCCAACAATAATAAAGCCACCGGCGCACCGCATGGTCGCCTCTCCGCAGCGACTACATAAAACGCACTATAAAACGGCCGAATGAAAATATCGGCGCGCTCTCGGAAAGGGCGTTAAAAAAGAAGAGGTGAAAAGTAGGGAGAAAGTTTGATAGCGTTATCGCCCCGCGGTCGTGAAAACTTTCGGAGAGAGAGAGAGAGAGAGAGAGAGCCGCGCGCAGTCATATAAAGAAAAATGCCGGTGAACGAACGAAAGAGAGAATAAGGTAGGAAGTGCCTTAATTTGCTCGCTCGGGGTTAACGAGGGGCGCATGGCTTATGACGTGTATTTTCCGGCGCGGAGGTGGGGGAGGATTAATCCCAGGGGCTAAATAGGCCGCGCGCGACGTGAGCCCTTGTGGGTGTATCGATTGCCCTGGCAACGCGCCGCGATGTATATACAGCTGCCGGATGCTCGCGCGTCTTGTGGCGGTCGATGATCGAATTTTTGAATTTTTGGGGAGTGGGGGGATACAGCGGCTTGTTAGGAAACTTTTTCGCGCCGAAGCCGATGAAGTGCCGCGATGCGAAGTTTTTAATTAACCCTCTATGAAGTTACTGCAAGATCGAGGCGGAGGAAGGTTCTTTGGTTGGGCGAATTCTCCCGCGGTTAACGAGGGTTTTTAAAGAGGGAGAGGATGGATTGTTATAGTTTAGAAATTTTACTTTTGTCGGGGCGATCGGGCTCTAACTTCGTTTGGACTTTCGTTAAAGATATTATTGAGAACGTTTTTTCTCTTACTTTTGTTGGACATCCAATAACGTTTATGTTACTAAGTATTAATTGTTGTAAACTTTGCTATCACCATCATGCAATATCTGTAGTTTTCCAAACCCTTATTGACATAAAAATGTATCTTATTTCACGAAGAATATAAATGAAATCCGCATATTCGCGCTATAACGACTGCACATGTGCACACAGAGCGCAAGAAAAATCCCTTAAATAAACGTTTACATGTAACCCCCGTTTTGTGCTCTTCAACGTTTACCATTTTCCGTTCTTTCAAAAATTTTATTCCAACCTCTCCCCCCTCCTCTATAATCTCATAACCGATAAAAACCCACGCGCCGCGACCATTCGACGAGAAAAAAAAAACACATTCACACACGCGCATAAAATACTCACACTTACGAACAGCGGCTGGACTGGGGGTGGCGAGGACGAGGAGAGCGCCGACGAGGAAGAGCCCGAGGCTCCGGGGCGCTGCGAACTCGGCCATCGTTGCTGCTGGAGGATCCTGGAGTCACTCGCTCATTTGCGCTGCTCTTCACCTGCAACACAGCGCGTTTGCGCGAAAAACGTTTAGCCTTTTTCCTTTTTTAGTCTTTAATGTCTCGCGCGCGAGAGGAGCGAGCGCTGAAAGCTCTAAAAGTTTCTGGAGGAGGAGGAGGAGGAGGAGGATTCTTGAATGGAGAGCCGGCGTGCTCTTACGGAGAGTAAAATAATAAAACGGAGGCAGTCGAGAGGGAAGCGGGGGACGAAGAGGATGAGAGTGGAGGAGAGGGGAGGGGTTAAGGAGGTTGCTTGATTGATTGTCGTGTGGGTTATCGAGGTGGTGAAAGTTTCATTTAAAAATCATAGCAATTTTTTTGGGCTTTATTCAATAATTTCTATACATGGAAGATTTTTTCTTTATGTGTAAAGCGGGGATTTATATTTCTAGCTCGACTTTAGTATATTCTTCGTTCACGACCTCTTGCACTTTGTACGCGAGTTTTAAGTTGGGAAAATCGATGTGCATTTCAGCATCAAACTCTATACTTTCCTCGCTTAAAAGGAAGACAACAAGCACTCGGTGAAAAAGTGATCTATACGTCGTCTCCGAAGTAGGACACAGTGGCGATATTGATAAAAAAAAAAAAAACTACAACAAAATTTTTTAAGTGTAATATAAAACAAAATCGCATGACATACATGCGAGCAGCGTTTGAAGCAGCTCTGCATTTAATAAATATATCCTTCCCGTCTCCAGTTATTAAAAATACCTGCGCACGCAATCTTAACCGGTAGTTAAAAGAAATTCAATTTCCCTGAAATTAAAATATTATACATATGTATATTACAAACTTAATTGCATCGGAACTTTCCACATCTTTCCCGTCAACTAAAACTACCTACATACACACACAAATACACATAGGATCCCCTTGAAGCGTGCATTTTCTTCCCCCGCGCTGCGAAATCGCCCACTCGCGATGAGTGAAAAAATTGAGGGCCCACTCGTCGCGTTATTAAGCGCAACGAGGACGACGACGACGATGGCGACGCTGTCGAGCGAATGTGTACATAAAGAACCTCTTGCCTCTCCTCCTTCTCCCTTGTTTTCTTGGCGCGCAGGCGCTTGCGCTTTTCGGGACGAGGATTCTTTTATGCGAGCGTACACCAGCGTCGAGCTTCAATTATCGCGCTCCGCCGGCTCGAGAGAGAGAGAGAGTTTTGCAGAAAGTTCGAGCTGCGCAGTTTTGTGTCTCTCTGTTCGTGTGGGTGGGAAGGGGAAGAGCGGGAATGGAATGCGTGTTTACAGTTTGATAAAATTGCTGTCAAATGCTGTTGTTTGCGCTGGATTTTGTTGGCGAGCGGCAGCACGTCGCGGTTAAAGTTCGACGTTGAATATATAATATATACATTGGATATAGCGCGAAATTCATTTTCCTGCAACGTGCAAAATTACTTTTATTCACGACTCCACTATAATGGATACTTTATTGACCTGAAAAGCGGGACAAAAGTAGAATTTTATTCCTTCTACTACTTTATTCCCTGTTTAGCGAGATTAATAAATATAATTCTGACTTTTACCCTCCATGTTTAATTTTCAAATGAGGAAGTGGATCCTTTGAGAGCCAATTTTCCAAATAAAAATACAAATTCTTAAGCAAAATTTCTTTGCAACGTTTCGCCAGGATATCCCTTGGTCTCTTCAGGCAAATTACGTACACACCGGTTTAGACGATTTGCCTGAAGAGGCCAGGGGATATCCTGGCGAAACGTTGCAAAGTAATTTTGCTTAAGAATTTGTATTTTTATTTGGAAAATTGGCCCTCAAGGGATCCACTTCCTCATTTGGGGATTAATAAATATTATTCCCTGTTAAGCGGTAATAATGAATGTTATTTACTGTTTAGCAGGAATAATGAATGTTATTTCCTGTTTAGCGGGAATAATGAATGTTCTTCCCTGTTGAGTGGGAATAATGAATATTATTCCCTGTTTAGCGGGAAAAATAATACTTTGTTTTTCTCATAACAGAGGATAAGTAAATTTATTGTATTTTCACATTAATAATGAAATTGAATGCAAGTAATAAATTTATAAAACTTAAATACAGTTTTTTTTATTTATTAAATTTACCATTTTATATAAAATATTTAATTTATATAATTGTTACATAAATTATAACACTGAGGCATATTTGAAAACGTTTTCTCACACAGTCCCACTTCTCCAAGTCAACAAAGCGGCCACAGCTGAGTCGGGAATAAAGTTCTATATGCAACACAGGAGTAAAGTCAATTATTCCCTCGGGTGAACCCACCCGCGGGAGTAATTTGCGACTTTGCTCCCTTGTTGCATAATGTACTATTTTTCCTTTTAATTTCCTAACCACTTTCAAGTCATTTTAACATCGGTCGAGCGAAAAATCTTTTTACAAGTGGAGAAAGTTATCTATTAACAACACTCAGACGATCACCCAAAAGAACGGCAATTAAATCACTTATAATACGCACCTTCGTCCACATTCAATCCGAATCCGCGCGACCCCCACTCAGTTAATAACAATAACCGTCACACACTACCTCGTCTCTCCCTATTTATCCATCGCAAACAGATCAAATCCGTGCTCGCACTCTTCTTTTCTCCCCTCCCCTCTCTCTCCACACACCTATCGATCGCGCGTGCGCCACTTTCCACCAGCCATTCCAAGAAAACACCTCTCAGAAATCCTACGCCAAAGTCGCAGCTCTCTCGCGGCAATGTGTTTATATACCCACCGTCGCCCAGACCGACCGGCGCGCGCGATATGACCAGAGAGAGAGAGAGAGGGAGAGAGGAAAAATAACCAAGAGAAAGAGCCAATCAAAGCGCCGTCGCCGAGAGCGATAATGGAGTCGACGGCGCGGCTGTCGACCCAGTTGTTTGCCCGATTGGAATTGCGCTGCCGCTGCAGTGAGCTTTTCCGCGATGATAAAATGGGAAAAGAAAGAATAAGCCAGCGCTCTCTTTTTGTTTTCGAGGGATAGGGCGGCCGGGGGTTATATACTCCGGGCTGACCATTGGCCGACCTGTACTACTAGTAGTATAGTTGTAGCGGGATTTTTTCATTTCACGAGGATAGACTGAATGTTTCGGTACCGCGCGCGAGTGGCTTTTTCGCGAGTTGTTTACACGGTTTGTGCAGCGCCGTATGTCTTACGAATGCGCATGTCAATAAATAAGGCCGCGTATAATACAAACATGCTAATTAACGGCCGCGACCACTTAATTGCCCGCCGACAAAGATTTTTACCGAGGCGTATAATTTTCGTGCGTATATATAATGCAAATTAATCGCGACGGAATACATTGTTACACTACGAGTAATTATTCTCGAGCAAATAACCACACTTCGGCCAATTAATCCCTGAAAAAACACATTTCTCTCGCCCTCCTCATAATTACACTCGGAAAACAAAGCGCGCGAGGTCCGCAATCAAACGCTTAATCCCGAAAGACCAACACAAAGCTGGCGCGAGCGCGCAGCGACTCTTAATTAACGAAACTGCGAAAAGCGCGCGCGCGCGCGAGAGAGAGAGAGAGAGAGAGAGAGAGAGAGAGAGAGAGAGAGAGAGAGAGAGAGAGAGAGAGAGAGAGAGAGAGAGAGAGAGAGAGAGAGAGAGAGAGAGAGAGAGAGAGAGAGAGAAGTTTGGAGAGGAGGCCCGGTCGGGAAAAGGCGCGGCAGCTGTCGCCGTGGAGGAGGAAAAAGTGTGGGGGGTCGATGGTAATGGCGGTTTTTGTTGTGACGGCGAAGACGAGGGGGATGGGAGATATTTCGCTGATTTATGGTGTACTTTTGTATTGTATTCGGTTCGATTTTAGGGGTCGCAGGGGGTTGAGAAGTGAAAAGAGACGGGGGAAGTTTATTTTATATATTTACTGAGTTTATTAAATTACGGTGAATGTTTTTTACATGATTATAAGCGTGAATTTCAATACGAAATTTTCATTTTGATTTATTTTAATTTTTCATATCATCCCGCATTAAATGCAAATTCGCCGAAATGTTATTTTACGAATATTTATATGCAAACCTTTGAATATTTTGAATCGATCGGAACGACCTATCGGACATATATAGTGCGGAAAAAAGGCAACAGTTCGAAAAACCACCTCTAAACCTTACACTACACGCGATATTCCCGAAAATAAAAAAAAAGTAAAACCGCCGCGAAGCATAAACTACCGTGATTACACTTTGCGCACGACTCAATTTTTTTTTTCGGGAGCACCGATAACGCCCAAAACCAAAAATGCCTCGAAAGTTTTACCGAGCTTCCTCCTCCTCTCTCTCTCTCTCTCTCTCTTTCCCGCGGGAAAAATGAACGCAATTTTCGGCCCGGCAAATTGGCAGTGGGGAAAAAAATCGAACGAAATTGCCGCAGTCCCGGTCGCAAACGTTGTATATATATGCGGGCGCTCGTACACACGTGAAATGTGTTTACGGATTACGCAAAAATAAATGGCGCGTTATACGATCACGAGAAATCAGTTATAATGCGCGTAGAGGCTTATTTGGTTGCGGGAACGCTCTGGATTAATGAAAAATTGCGCGGCTGATTTTCATTTCGCATTTATACATATTTTTTGAATAATTCGTTGTAAAATTTCTGGCGTATATTATTTTGATTAAAAGCAGGATATGACGTATTGCTCTTCTTTCCCGTTATTTTTTACCTTTTACATCGTAAAAAACACATGGAGAGAAATTCTCTAGTAATTTTTACAAGGTACCATTGTAATTATCTCATAGACTGCCCACATTGGCATTTTTACAAGAATTTTTTAGAAAAATTCGTAGGTTCCCTAAAAAAAATAATCATATGTTCCTTAGAATAATTCGTAGGTTTCTTAGAAAAATTCTTAGGTTTCCTACAAAAAATTACAATAGTACATGATAAAATTTGTCAGATTAGCAGTCTGTGAGAGAATTACAATGGTATCTTGTAAAATTTATTAGAGAATTTATCCCCGTGCAGTCGCTGACATTCACGAAGCCATTTAATTACACACGACCTACCTAATCTTAAACGAGTATCACGTTCGAATATCACTTCACCTATACTAAATCCTATAAAAATATTATATCTACACGAGCCCGAAAGCGATTAGCTTTGATCACGCGCGGTATATCCAAGTACCCGATTGGATTATCAAACCTCTCCACTTGAGCGCATTATCACCCGCCGACGCCTCTCTAAAAAACCACTAACCGTATTACAGCTCGTCGCTCTATATCCTCTCTCCAGCGTCATCAATTTTTTTAGCCCATTATCCGCGCCTCTCAATGAAACCGGTGCCCGGCACTTACACACTTGCTTATATACATATATATACACACACGAGGAGGGGATTGTATCAGAGTATACCACGCCGCCGCCGTAGCGTAATCGGCAAATGGCGCTGCACTTGTAATCAAGCGAGACGCACGCTATCCGTTCAATGCGCGTAATGGTGAATGTGTGTGTGTGTGCGAGCGAGGGATGAATGGCGCGCGTGTATGTATGTAGCGCGGATGGATGCGTCTTGAGATCTCTGAGAGCATTGTGTTTTGAGGGGATTAAGATTTTGGGAGAATGGGAGATAATTGCGAGTGATTGGGAATATATATAGTTGAGCGGGAACGGGAAGGTGTTTTTTCTTTTCGAGTAGGGTGACTATACCAGTATTGGAACAGTCACCAGTTAACGAACATTTTCTTTATATATACACTGAAAAAAAAGTACAGGAAAAAGTACTAAACGTTCAATAAAAATTATCATCTTGTGCAGGGAACGCGACCACAGACTGTAAAAACCCAAAAAATTACCATACTTTGTCACAAATTTTACCAAAAATATAGGAAAATTTACTATACTCTATTGTAAAATTTACTGTAAAGTATGGTCATTTTTCGGGTCTTTACAGTCTGTGGTAGCTTTATGAGACAGTATAGTAATTTTTCCAAAACTTTTCTCTCAGTGTATGAAAATATCAAGCTTTCTATGTATTGTTTATGTAACATGACGATAATTTTCGAATTCTTGAAAATTTTTATTTCATTTTATATAAAGATTCTGCATGAAAGAAATTATCTTGTTAAGAATAAAATCATAAAATCACTGCTATTAAGTGTTTCTTCACTGGCGATGTATTCCTTCACTGGTGAAACGTATTAAGGTACTAAGATTGCGTGTTCGTTTACTGGTTTTTAGGAGATATTTACAGATTTTCTGCATTAAATAAAATTTTTACTTTGATTCTTTATTCAAAATTTGCTCACCGACGTAAAGTTCGAACATTTTAGAATATAAATTTCAAAAGGGTTTTACTTTTAGTCCATTTTTAAACCACTTCATTAAATAACAAAAGTTACAATTTCCTTATTCGTTCCTTCACTAGTGAAGTCACCCTAGTAGTAGTAGTACCTAAAGTTGAATTAGTGAAAAAACTACTGAACGTTAATTAAAATTGCTCCACCGTAGAATTAGTGAATATTCACTAATTCTACGGTAAAGCAATTTTAACCAATTTTTAATGATTTTTTCACTAATTCAACTTTAGAGAGTAGAATAACTTTTTTGATGTAAGTATATTTAAGGTTTTGAATTAAAAAGAAAAGAATTACGAAAGGTATAACTATTTTATTGCGTATGAGTGTTATAACAGGTATCCGGAACGAGGGTTTATCAAAATTACCATTATTACTTTAAGTTTTGTTATGAATAATTGTACACCTAGTGCTTTTAATCAAGACAAATGTGCTACTGGAAATTTGTCGTACGAGATTGTGAGAAAATTATAGTTTCATATAGATTTTGACGTTATTCAAGCACAATGCGACCGAGTGATATATGATAAAGGTATTGTTCAATATTTGCTCCGGTACAGTCACACGCGTGACGTTCTCTACTAATCTTAAAATTATCAGGCCCTCGAATATATATTCCCACCATCTATCAAAAACTCCAGAAAATTTCACTAACGAACGTTAAAGTAAACCATTCACATTCCCCATAAACTCTAGCGGAAATCATTTCTGCAAAAAACTGTAAAAGCTGTAAATAACTGTTTGAATTGAGACAGTATAATAACAGCTATTTACAGTTATTTACAGTTATTTACAGATATTTATAGTTATTTACAGTTTTTTACAGTTATTTACAGTGTTTTTTAAAATAATACTGTAGAAATGAAGGTACTGATAAAAGTTATTAACAGTTTTTTACAGTTTTTTACAGTTATTTATAGTTATTAACATTTCTTTATCTCCGCTAGGAAATTCAAAGATTTTCAAAAATCAGAATACCTTCTTCACCCACTGACCCCATCGCTCTTAAAATCCCCCCCTCGACCTTTTATTCCCCTTTCCCCGCACGGCCCGTTACCCCCACTTATTCCATAAATATTAAACAATCCTTCCTCCCTCTCGCACATCAAAGAACTAACGAACTCAGCCATATCCCAACTACCTCCGCTAAACCACTTTCCATCCCCCCCCCTCCGATGTAATCCGCCCAGCGCTCCGGCAATATCATTCCGACTTAACGCGATTCCTCTCTACTCTCTCGGCACGTCTTATCCCTCCCCTCCTCGCAAGACAATATCTCCCCGCGCATAATGAGACACCTCTGTACCTACCGTGGAGGGTGAAAATTTCATCGCCCCGCGCAACCGTGTAACAATTACCATGGGACACCTATATATCCCCCCACCTGAATTTCCAAAGCGCGCAAACACGCGCAGTCGCGGATTAATAGTCGACCGAATCCGCGGATCTAAATTCAATCCGATTAACGCGCGCACGAGGGGGGGACTGAGAGAACGGTAATTACGGTTATTGCGCGAACCACTGCCGGCAGTAGTAGTAGCCATTTTATTCGAGATTCAATCCGGCGCCGGCAGGATTATAATGGAGCGCTGGTCTCTTTTTGAGAGAGAGAGAGAGATTTTTGCAGTCCGGTTTCTTTTTTACGACGGGGTTCACTTTATAGCGAAAAATCAGCGGAGATGTAACGGTGACAGGCGTGTATTTTATACATCATCGAATTAAGAAATCACAATGTGTAGCCGATTAATCAGCCGTAACGCCAGTTCCAGCAGCAGCGAACTCAAGTCCACTGCATCACGGGACACAATTGTTATTAAAAAAGTTTCCCCGCGGGAGAAAAATGCCGCCGTTGTCTTATAATTGAGAGCTCGAAAAGTTTGCGCCCCGTGGCAACGCTCGATCGACCTTTAACGCGTTTTCCTCTCCTACACTCTGCTTTTCGGATTTCATTACGGCGGATTTTCGCCGGACAAGATAGAAGGTGTAGTTGATTATGCATGCGCGTATTTGCAGTTATTCGAGAGCGGAGAGTTTCGCATTCTTATACGCTGGAATATTAATATGATTGTTGGCTGCGTGTAGCTGGGAGCGACTGGAATATTCATTTTGTGGTTGTTACGTGAACCGAGGAAACCGAAGAGCGGGAATAAAAAATTTATATAGTGTAATTAGTGTTTTCCTTCTCGGTTCTCAATTTTCATCGATATTCGTAATCGCATAAGCAGTCGATTATGCATCCTCTTGTCAATAAAGAACGTACAAATCTCCCACATACATTATACACATAGACATATAAAATACTCAACCGACACATTATAATATCAAATAACACCCTACTTCCTCTTCCGCCTCTTCCTCTCTGATATAGGTACGCTGCCACGCTCGCGCACACGTTATTTACAACTGGACTTCCCGTGATTACCTAATTAATTAGAAAATTCATGCCTCGGCCTCTCCGCTCTGCGTATACATATATACACGCGCACACACTACACAAGCGCTGCAGCGCGCCTAATGGAAAATGTGCTTTGCTCTCGTCCTTCATTCTTCTTTTCTCTCTTGTGTGCAGGCGCTTTTTATAATCCGGCGCTGACCCACATCACGCGAGTTACGATTTCTGCGGATTAAAATCGCGGTCGCCTGCTCTTTCTTTTTAAATATCAAGCGCGCCGCGTAATTAACGCTGTAAAATGTATACGCGCGGATTATTCCGCGAAATATTGACGCGTCTTCTTCGCGCGTACACACGCTCGACGATGTATATCAATAATACTTCCAGCACGAGCGCGCTGACATCAATCGATAGCGATATATACAACTTGTTCGGAAAATGTATGCGTCTGTAAACATAATCCTGTAGAGCGCAAAATTCTAAGAAAAAAGTTCCTTTACCATTTTTTCACATGACTAGTACTTTTTTTAGTAACCGATGTGTTTAAATTCTTTGTTTTTAATAGAAAATGTATACCTATGTTTATAAGATGATATCTATAGATATACAATTCCTATTAAAAACAAACAATTTAAACACATCAGTTACTAAAAAAATACTGGTCATATGAAAAAATAGTAAAGGAACTTTTTTCTTAGAATTTTGCGCTCTACAGGATTATGTTTACAGACGCATACATTTTCCGAACAAGTTGTATAGGTAACTTCGTGTCAACTGGTCAGCTCAAAATTTTAAAATTGCTCAAAATTTTTTTACTCATTCCAAATTAGCCCCAAAACAGAACCCTAGAGTTTTAGAGTAAAATATTCAATCGTTCAAAAGTTAGAATTGATTGAAAATTTGAAATTGTACTATTATAGTACTATTATAGTATTTTTCATTGTTTTGACAGTTTTAATTGCGCGTAACTTTTTTCTGTGATCTATTAACATCTTGATCAAGGTCGCATTTTAAAGGTAACCTTTTTTACAAATTTTTTAGCCTATGATGAGGGATATTGATATAGTCGCATTCGCCTTAAGTATATTTTGAATGGTGTTCTGTCAAGTATAAAATAGCAAAATAATTGGCATCGATCTGCAAAAATTCTAAGCAATTCTACTTACAATTTGGAAACTTTTTTCCATTTAATATGCTATACAAAAAGTTTCAAGTTTATGAGTTAAAAAATCATAAAAATTGAAGATTTATGAAAAAAATTCAAAATTTTCAAATTTTCAATTAATTCTAACTTTTGAACGATTGAATATTTTGCTCTAAAACTCTAGGGTTGTGTTTTGGGGCTAATGGGTGGAGGTATTTTATCAGAATGGTAAAATGTTAGATATTTTCCGAATCCGATACTGTAAATTCCGAACATGAGCTATTCAGAACACACAAGGAATTTCTTTAGAAAAAAAATATCAGAAAAATTTGCGTCTATAAAAATTGAAAACAGATTGCATAAAATTATAAAGATACTTTTTACTAGAAGAATAAAATTCCGAAAAATGTAAAACATCCATTCCTATATGATTTTTACCTCATTTTTCGTCGTTATAGCTTTTCTAAATCACTGCATTTTCTACAATTTAATCGTTAGGCAGAAATGACATTCGAAAAATTGATATAGGGTAAGTGTGCCAGTTACTGTGCCCGCTTCAGTTACTGTGCCCTTAAATCATTTTCATTTATAGTAGAGTATAATCATATTTAATCATAAATATCTAAATTTTTACATACAGTTCAATTCATGCTTTTTATTATTAAACCCACAGTATGGCTTCATTATTCTTATAATATATTTAAAATAATTTATTAAATTTCTCATCGCAATTTCTATGATTTTCTTATCGAAACGCTTAAGAATATGCCTATACAAAAGTGGTTGAAAAACTATAAAAATAACATTTTTCATAATAAAAAAATACACTTAATGTTTATAAAACCCATCTAGTTGACAAAAGAACAATAAAAAAGTAGTTTTGATTAATATTATTGTTTAATTTAATATAATCCAGTAACTAAAACAAATTTTCGGCATGTTTCTATTACTGTGCACAGTAACTGGACAAGTTTTCGTGAATGTATTTAGTTACTGTGCCCCCTCGCGGTAGGCTACACTAACCTTACTTTCTCATGCTTCGTCGCCTGTGCAAGTCAATTTCGACGTTCATTGCTTACCCACAGAACAAATAACACAGTTTTTAATATATTTAAAAATAATATATTTTATTCCCATCTTTATTTTATTTTCTTCTATAATAAGTAAGTACTTCTATACGTAGTATAAAAAAGGTTCGAAAAATCGTTTCGCCAATGGGAAAGAAATGGATGATTTCCAGCAGGGAGTCTACTAAATATAATAAAAAAAAAACAAATTTCATGTTTAAATATATTTTATATAGTTTATGCAAATGCAGGTGAGTGAGAAAAAAAGACACAGGATTAAATACAGTGTCCAGAATCTAAGGTACGGTAATTAAAACACTGTACACTAAGTGACACACAGTAATTAAAACAATGTACACTAACTGACACACAGTAATTAAAACAATGTACACTAACTGACACACAGTAATTAAAACAATGTGCACTAACTGACACACAGTAACTAAATTAATGATACAGTAACTGATGCAAAGGCTTATGCTGTTATTTTATTAATTATTTAATATTCCTTACATAATATTGTATTAAAAAGGTGTTTATTCTGCTCACAGAATATAATTATTATATAAAGGTCTTAAGATGATTAAAAATTGAAAAAAAATAGTAATTGATTAAATACTATGGACATCGCCTTAAGGGGCACAGTAACTGGCACACTTACCCTAAATATCATACAAAATTTAATGAAAATATTATGGCCTTCTTGCCAAATTTTTTCGAATGTTTAAAAATGTATAATATACAAAAATTTACCCTTCTATCATAAGATATTCTAATTTGTTTGTTTACCTTTCTGAAAAAGTACCCATCTATCATTTTACCATTCTGATAAAATAACCCCCCCCCCCATATATATATAGAAAAAATGAGTTCGGTACAGTATATAATTCAGCGAACGATTGAAGATTAAACACTTTCCCCGGACTACTCAACCACCAATTTCCGAATCTCTCTCTCTCTCTCTCTTCTCTCGCTGTACCATATATATAGATCTCACGACATTAACGTGTCTCATTGCGGGCCCGAGATCGCGCTTAATTCGCGCTCCGCCATTCACACACGGACTGGCTAACTCACTCCTCCGTTCCTGTTTCGGCCACTTTTAATTACACGCGGCTAATGCTAAAAGGCCCGGGTGAAAGAGAGAAAGCCAGCCTTTTGATCCGCGCAAAAAAGCCGCGTGCTACTACGCGCGTAGTTCGTTATACAAAGAGAGCGGCGGCGCAGCGTAGAAAGAGAGTGAGTGAGTGAGAGCGCGCGAAAATTCAGGAGTCGGAGGAATTCGTGCCGTTTAGTCGTACATGTTTTATTTACACAAATGCTATATGTTGTTAACTACAGACGACTATATATGTATATATCGATACAAACGTCGTCGTCCATCCATTCACCATCGTCCCCTCTGCAAAATGCCACAGCATACATCCTGACTTTTACGTAACCCCCCGCGTAACCTAATTTTCACCGGCATGCACGAAATCAAGCACACACGTACACTCGTGTCTCCACCGCCACGACCACCGCGTCTGTCTCTCACCTTTCTCGCCGTCGGGGGTGGCTGTATACAGCCGGAGGCTCGATGCGCTGCTGCTACTTTCCCTCAGCGGCCGCGAACAAAGGCCTGCTGCTTCGGCTCCCACGCGCCGCTCATCTAGACACACACTCTCTCTTCGTCTGTATATACTATATATACTTCGCACTCGCGCGGTAATGTGTGTGTGTATATATACGTATATAACGTGTACGTACGCGAGGAGCGCCGAGCGCCGACTGGCTGGCTGGGGCAGCAGCCGTCGCCGGTCGAAGCTTGCGCAAGCTCCCTACCGCATCGCCCCCCGCATTGCTACCTCCCCCCTCCCTCTGCTACAGGCGAGAGAGAGAGAGAGAAGAGCTCGCGCAGACGCGGCGACGCTTTTTTACGAGGAGGAGGAGGGGGGTTTTCGGCGTACGAGGGGGGTGGGTTGACCTCTGGTGTCTTCCGGTGCTGCGGCTGTTTGTTTGTTTATTAAAGGGAGAAGTGAGGAGGGGGAGAGCAGAAGAGGTTTGGGAAGCATGCGGTGTTTTCTTTTTGGCTGATTCTTTGGAAGTGTTCTATGGTGGTGAGGGGAATTTTGCTGGGTATCGTATCGATCGATGGGCTGTGTACTATCGGGTGACCTTGATATATAAGAGGATCCGGAAGAGAGCGAGAGTATAAAACTATGGGGATTACTTTTTATAGGAGTTAATTCGCGTATGCGCACGATTCGTATGTAGGACGTAAATAATGCGCGGGAACATTAGGTTCGGTTCGGTTATTTGCCGGTCGCGGTCGAGCAGATCGCTTTCAAAACGCTTCGTCATCGCGGTTCACGGCCAACGGAGGTACGATATACGTTTTTATTTTAATTCTTCATTGTTGTTGAGAGATTCAAAGGTCGATCTATTGAATATAAGGTGGGTAGCGTATTATAATAAATCGGATTTGTTATGGTCGGTAGACGGAACGCCGCTTTCGAGTGTCGTTGGTCACACTGTAAAAAGATATCATTAAATTTAATGAATTTTTAATGTACATAAGTACATTAAATCTAATGTACTTGTAACAAAATAATGTATCAATGTGCAAGCACACATGAATTTTATTGTATTTGTGCATTAAATTAAATTTATTACATTTATATTAAATTTAAGTTTTTTTTTTTTAAATGTACGAAATTTTGCTTCCGTTACATGTACATTAATTTTAATGTAAATTATTTTACAGTACAGGGTATTATGAAATAATTATTATGAGCTTTACATTCATATAAGTCGTTGCGCTTCTATAGGGGGTAACAGGGAGGGTAAATCATTACGAATTTTTAATAAATGAATAAACATAATAATGTCAACAACCTTTTCGTTCCACTCTAATAAAAATCACGGCCAAATCTTTCGCTAATAACCTTAACCGCACCTCTCACCCGTGTTACATACAGATTTTGCGCGCGAATTGCTCGCGCGGAATTTTCCGCTTTCGCTCGCGCGAACTTTAATCCCCGCGCGGGGGGCCTCGGGTTTTTATTTTTTAACGAGCAATCCGTCGAGGATGATGGAGAGAGAAAGCCGACCGCGAAGCGCCCGCCAATCGCCCGGCAATCGATATAGGTATAGGCGCGCAGGTGGGTTATAGGATATTATATATATAGCCTTTGTCGTGCGGCTGAGTGAGCGAGGTAGAAAAGTGGTTGCAAAGTGTTGGGAATTGTTGGTTAATGAGGGATTATAGCATGGAATAAAAATTTGAAGGGGGATTGCGAATTTTACAATGTATAAAGTATGAGCCAATGAAAGAAACTGATCGAAAATTTCACATTTCAGTGTTGTCGTTGTTGTTTTTGTGAGTAGTGTCGGTCCTGATTTATTACAATCTCTTCCCTGGTAGAAAATAACCCAACCAAAATGGCTTAACTGCAACGGTTGGCCAATCTTCTTGGCCAACGAATAACATAAATATTGACGAACGGTTGACCGTAGATGGTGAACTATAGATTATTAAGGACGTTCTCCGGGTCGAAACAGCAATTTCAGTTTTTATATTTTTAAATAATGTTTTATTAATTTGATAATCCAAGAGTAAGTACATGTAACAAATATATACTTGAAAGAACATAAGACAATTTTTTTCAGACAAATTCAGGCAGTAGTCACTATGCTATTGTTACAATTAAAGACAAAAACTTCAATAAGTTCTTTAAATTTTTTTATTTTTTTCCAATCTTAACGAAATAAAGCTTATTTTGTTCGTTAAGAAATTTCAGAGAGAGTATCGATGGGAAAATGTATGATACGAGTTACCAGTACGGCGCAATATCAATTTGTTTAAGAAAGTTTTGATGAAAACTTGACATGTTTTTCTTAAACAAATTGATATTGCGCCGTACTGGTAACTCGTATCATAAATTTTCCCATCGATACTCCCCCTGAAATTTCTTAACAAACAAAATAAGCTTTATTTCGTTAAGATCAGATAAAAAATAAAACAATTTAAAGAACTTATTGAAGTTTTTGTCTTTAATTGTAACAATACCATAGTGACTATTGCCTGAATTTGTCTGAAAAAAAATTTCTTATGTTCTTTCAAGTATATATTTGTTACATGTACTTACTCTTGGATTATCAAATTAATAAAACATTATATAAAAATATAAAAACTAAAATTGCTGTTTCGACCCGGAGAACGTCCTTAAAAGCATCGAATTCGTGGACTAGGTGTTTGGGGTGGCCGTGGATGATGGGCTCTAGGTGGTGCGCTCCGTAGTTTTATGCGTTAAGATCTCAGAGTGAATCTAATACGTAGCCCAGGTGTTTGGGGTAGCCGATGACGATGTCTAGGTGGTGCACTCCGTAGTTTTTTGCATCTAGGTGTCGGAATAGATTCCATGTGTGGTCTAAATGGTCTGAGTAGCCGATGACAGAGTCTAGGTGGTGCGCACCGTAGGTTTCTGGCTCTAGGTGTTGGCACTTATCGAATGCGTGGTCCAGATCTTTGGGGTAGCCGATTACGGAGTCTAGGTGGTGCGCACCGTAGGTTTTTGGCTGTAGGTGTTGGATTTCATCGAATGCGTCGTCTAGGTGTTCGGGGTAGCCGATAACGATGTCTAGGTGGTGCGTTCCATAGTTTTTTGGCTCCAGGTGTTGGAACGCATCGCAAACGTGGTAGACGAGGAAAACTACGGAGCCTATTATCTAAACACTGTCATCGGCTACCCCGACCACCTAGACCACGCATGGAATGCATTCCGATACGTAGACGCAAAAAACTACGGAGCGTACCACCTAGACATCGTCATCGGCTACCCCGAACTTCTGGGCCACGTATTCGATGAGATCCAATTCGATGACAGCCAAGAACCTACGGTGCGCACCACCTAGACTCTGTAATCGACTACCCCAAAGACCTAGACCACGCATTCGATGAGATCCAACACCTACAGCCAAAAACCTACGGTGCGCACCACCTAGACTCCGTAATCAGCTACCCCGATCACCTAGACCATGCATGGGATGCATTCCGACACCTAGATGCAAAAAACTACGGAGCACACCACGTAGACTCCGTAATCGGTCACACTGAACACCTAGACGACGGATTCGATGAGTTCTAACACCTAGAGCCACAAACCTACGGCGCGCACCACCTAGACTCCGTCATCGGCCACCATTTACGAAGCTAATGAGCCATTCATTGGCCAACCGCAAGGCTTATTCCGTGATGAAATAAGCGGTAATTATTACCAACCGTTGGTTAAACGGTTGACCAAATCTTTGCGATTTGGTGAACGGATGGCGAAAGGTTGGTTACCATTTCTACCAGGATTGTAGTTTATTTACGACCTGTGTTTCGTTTAACTTTTTAATTTTTAACTTGACGTTTTTAATCGCGATGACGCGCTCGGGAAAAAGAAACGAATTTTTATCGTAATAAAAAGTATAATATTGACAAAGAAATCAAACAAAAACAATAACCCTTACATTATCGCTCGTCTTGTAAGTTTTTCATTAATATTATATAATTATATCGCATTTTTAATAAGTCAGATTATCCTCATACAAAGTTTCAACGTATAACACCCTCATTACAAGAAACAAATAAGTTATTCCTTATTATAAATATTCATGTCACCTGCGCTACCAACCGCTCGCGATAACCGCCAGAAATAGAATCAGCAAAGGCGTTTTTTACACTTACGGCGGAAAATTGCCTTCACTCTCTCTCTCTCTCGCCTTTTCCAATCAAACTGGCCATTCACGGGCTCCAACAATGGGGGTCCGCGCCGCGGGAGAAATCATCCAAACTGAATCGTTCGCGCGCCTCGGTAACCTCGTTTTCTCGCGCCCGCGCGAGCGCGCATGTAAATTATGGATTCCTTTCGAGAGAAAATTGATTCGATCCGACTGCGCTGCGCGGTATAATTTAATAAGAATTTTAATCCCGGAACTGAGCGCGGTTTCTGTCCTGCAGCGGAAATCTTTTATTTAATTTGACATTCGCAGGTGTTTCCGAAATAAAATATCGTACGCTGAGATATAGGGCATGAGGAGGTATTAATTTATAATCGGCTAATTGGACCGGTGTAAATGTTGATGCGACGAGTTAATTACGATATCTATCGATTAACCGTCTTCTCCGACGTATCACTTAGCCGCGAGAGTTTATAAAACGAGACCAACATAGCCGCAGGTTTATCGTCGTATCGTTCTAGATATGTTATAAATCTTTATTTATAGCTGCGAAGGTGCGACTGTAAAAAATGACCGTAAATTTCATGCATGTACTGGAAAATTAAATAAATTTGCCCATTAAATTAAATCTAATGCAAATTTAAGAGTGTTAAATTAAATTAATTTTAATAATTTTAGCTTCTAGTACATGCATTAAATTTACGATCTTTTTTTAGTTTAATGGAAAGTATCTTTCAAAAACGAACAGTTCTCATTAGCAATAGAAAGGAGCTCGTCTGGTCCTGGCACTCGCTCGCTACCATACATAATCACAAACAATATACGAGAGAGATCTACGAAGATCGCCTAAAGGCAGCCTGCCGAGCATATGTATCGCCTCTGCGCCCTGCGCCTATATCTTGGAAGCTAGCGCGTAACGTTGCTCGTTTGGACTATATGACTGAGCAGTCTATCAACCGACTGCGGGCGAGCTTGCAAGGACTGTAGATCTCGGGCGCGAGTGTCGAGGTGATCGTTTACGTTATGAGATGTGCCAGTTTCTCACGCTGCAAATGTATAATACGCGACTTGGGTGCTGTATTAATTAATCGTTAATTTAATTAGCATCAGAGTAATCAAAGTTATAGTTGATAGATTATATGGAATTATAAACCAATTGCGATCCCTACTGAAAAATCTCAGGTGAGATCTCATTCCAAAATCTCACCTGAGATTCCGCAACAGATGCTGCAAAAATTTTACATAAATTAAAAACCAGCTTTTCAAGTATTGAAAATTGCCTAATAGGATGTTTCACACCCCCAGATGAACTCAAAAATACACATACTGAAGTATTTTACACAATATTTCAATTTTTACCAATTTTAAACATGAGATCTCAGGTGACTTCTCAGGTGAGATCTCAAGTCAGATCTCGTGTGTCAAACATCAAATATGATAGCTGATAACTCATCTGAGATCTCACCTGAGATCTCACCTATGAGAACTCACCTCGAAAAGCTGGTTTTTAATTTATGTAAGATTTTTGCAGCATCTGTAGCAGAATCTCAGGTGAGTTTTTGGCATGAGATCTCACCTGAGATTTTTGTGTAGGGCGTTGCTCCGACTCCTTTTATCTGAAGTAATCTATTACAAACCCTATCTACCAATTTTACCATTAAGGTGATGTGATACCCTGATTTCAATATTTTTTAAATCAACATTCAAACGTTTATTTGGAAAAAGACGACTGTCAGACGCTCCGGACACGTAAACACTATATTCAGACATTTTTTTGAGCGATTCTATTAGTATTTTCGTTAGCTGTGCTCGTTTTAAAAATAGGTCAATTGCAGATTCCTACTTACCGACAGTACGGTTTTTATTTAATTAAATAAACTCTGATCATTTTTTTGGAAAAACACGTCTGTCAGGCGCTCCGTATATGTAAATACTATACTCAGAATTTTTTGTGAATGATTCTATTGGTATTTTCATGAGATGTACTCTTTTTAAAATGATGTCGGTATATAACATCACCTTAAAAGCGCCTTTATCATCCGATAAATCCAAAACCAGACACACCTGACATGTCAAAGCCACCTTTCCGTTACTATACACTACACTAAAAAACCCACCTCCACGTCATCCTCTTTCTTTCTCACACTCCCACTAACACTCGCGATCCAGGCCACCGCATCCGCATCACGCGTAATCGCCACGCGGCCATCCGACGAAACAGCCGCGTGCGATTACGAATGACCGCGTATATGTACCCACACACAGCTGCACTGGCAGTTCGATGAATCGTCAATTAGTAAATTAGCGGCATTACCGGGGGGGGGGGAGCCGCAGTCTCACGTACGTGTGTGTGCGCGCAAGCGCGTTATAACAATGTTCTCACGATCGGGGCTAGTTGACGGCTTAAGCCCCGCTCTATAGCGTTGCGGCCGCTGCAACAGCAGCAGCTTGGGCGAGTTAACGGGTTAGAGTGAGAGAGAGAGAGAGAGAGAGAGGGGATAGTGCGGTCGTCGCGTGTGCGATGTCGAGGCGGTGGAAGCTTTTTCGGGGTCGAGTTTGAATGTAGTTTACGGGTACAATAGTGGATATTGTGTTGGGGGATGGTGAGGAAGTTACAGAACGTTGTCGAGTTGTTGTCGTCTTGGGAGGGATGTAAGGGTGGGGTGAATTTTGGTCACGTCGTGAGGCCTTGATTTTTAGTGCTATGGGCGAGGTTAAGGAATGTTGAGGGTCTTCTTTTTTTATGCTGGATTTTATAGTTTAGAACTGGTCGGAGGTTTTGAACTCTTTCAATTTTGAAATAGTAGAGATTTGAACGTATATACTAAAAGCCGAAAAAAAGTTTATTATTCTCTTTGGTGTGGACTAGAAGCATACGATAATGACGAAAAACATTCCACATTGCGCAAAAAATTCACTCTTGACTCTCGACTTTTTCCACGAACAATCAAACCATCAATTTTCCGAATTTTCAGGATGCAATTATATATACTCGCTCTCTACTCGCCGCGCTACCCACTCGCGACGAAATTTTTTACAATTAATTGCGAGAGAGCGAGAGAGGAGGAGCTTTTTTAACGAAGGCGAAGGCGTGTGCGCACTTCTTGCAGCACGCGCTCTTGCACTCGTGTCCGCTCTCTCTCTCTCTCTCTCTTCCTCTTCCCCGAAGAGAGGAGAGGGGGATTTTTATATGAAGTGCCTGCAGTAGTGGAACGACGCCTCCAGCACCTGGAAATGAACCCTGCGCAAAGCCTCGTTTTTCCTCTCTCTTCTTTCTTTCTCCGAGTAATAATAACGATTCGCGTAGCTTTGACGCTAGGCTACTGTGGTCGTATAATACTGCGGAAATTAATTTTTGGATGGAGGGGTGAATATAAGGCGCCCCCGCGGATGGATGGATGGACGAGGGTTTGTTGTATGTTTGCCGGGTGGTAAATGCGTGTTTGCTCGGGAGGTGATACTGCGATTAATCGAATCGAGCAAATATAAACGCGTTACATTGTATGGGCAAATGATTTTGGTCCCGTTTGAAGTGCTACACGGAGGGCAATTATAGCTCAGTGACTAGGGAATTATATTTAATTATCGAGAAAATGTGTGTAGGTGTGTGTGTGGGGTGTAGGGTTAATGTGGATTTCGAGCGATGTAGGTGGGTTAGTTGTACACAAAATTTAATTTTCAAAGAAGCGGTTTTAATGTGGAATTGGCATGATTTTTCTTTTCTTGGGAAAACGTGGGAAAATAATTTTGCGTGAATAATCTTGAGAATTATTTGAACTGTTAGAACTTACATTCTTTTTTATTCTACGTGTGCACTGTAGTAATATAGGGAACTGAGTCTCGCAATGAAGAACGATTATTGAACATGAATTCGATAATTTTTTACATTGCTTATTATACCTGTTTTATAATTTATCGTATACAAATTAAATGAAAACCGTCACTTTGGTAAGATTACAAAGCTGCGTTCTCGACTGATGTAATATTAATACACTTAATTATGTATATGTTCGGTCATCCGATTAATGGTGAAGTCAATGCAGCAAACCCTCCTTTGCTGGTTCTCTATACAAGGTAAGGATTTGACTAAAAGCTTGGTTCTAAAGTTTCACATTAAATTAAAGGAAGGAATGAGCATTGAAAGAGATACACCAAATGTACATAGACACAAGTTAAAGGCATTTCTGCTAATTAAGAAACTCTAATTTACGATTCCACCTCTAGCGAAAATAATAAATGTTAAAAACTGTAAATAACTGTTAATAACCATAAATTACTGAAAAATACTGTTAAAAAACTGTTAAAAAATGTAGGGATTGGGAATGTAAGTAACAGTAATTTACAGCTATTTACAGTTTATAACAGAAATCATTGTTATTTTCAGTTATTCACAGTTTTTCACAGTGTTCTTTTGCTCTCTCAAGTAACTATTTTCTGTTGTATTTTCAGTTCTTTACAATTTTTGACAGTTTTCTATAGTTGTTTACAATTTGAAACAGTATTTTTACAGTTATGTTACAGTTTTTCACAAAAACAATCACTCTTTTTGCTTATAATTACTATTTTTAATGCAAATAACTGTAAATAAATGTTAATAACTGTTAAAAACTGCAAAGAACTGTAAATAACAGTTATTTACTTTTCGATTTTCCGAAAAAATATTCGATTTTGTAATTGGAAAATGTTAATAAGTGTTAATAACTATTAAGTAATACTGTAAATAACTGTAAATAATTGTTAAATACTGTTAAAAACTGTATATAACTGTTATTTACATTCTCAATTCCGAAATTTATTAACAGTTTTTAACACTACTTCTGTAATTTTTTACATTTATTATTTCCGCTAGGAAAATAATAAAACGTGTCGTTTAAACGACACCTTTCCCAGAATATCCATTTCCAACTTGAAATCCCCCCCCCCCTCCAATTTCAATATCACTAATACACAGCTTTCAATACCCTGTGACATAAACTCAAAAAGCCCCCCACCTCCCGGCATCGGAACCCATTTCCCCCACTACTCTAAATTCGCCTCTCGCAAAACTCCCTCGACCACTTGACCCCCGCGGCCCTCGTCACTCACCAATCGCCGCGTCCTCTCTCTCTCTCGTCAGGAATGTTTGGTCAGCTCAGCGCCTCGTAATTTCCTCGCCATCTCCGCGCACACCTGCGTTCCTTCCTAATTCCCCGCGCGCCTTGTCGACTTTACGACGTAAGGAGCTTCCCGCGTATTCAAACTCGCGTTCGGTACCGTAAACTGGAGCGAAAATGACGACGGCGTGATGGCGGGGGGATGTAAGGAATCGCTGAGGAGGCTGGTGTACAGGTGGAACTTGCCTTGCTTTGATTAGCGGCTGCGGAGTGACTTCGATTTCTAATTAACGCGCCGCGTGGTATAGTAGACGCGGGGTGAAGGTTTTGGGGAGATGATTTTTTTTAGGTTAGGTTGGGCTGCGTAACTATAACTTTGTTGCTTGAGAAATAATTGTGGCAACAGGGTTGTCGACTGTAACTCTGAGCAAGAGAGATGTGATAGGATAGAAAAATGAAGACGATGCCGAATGAAAAAAAGAAATGTGAGTATATGTCGAAAACCATAAGAAACTGTACAGAACTGTAAGAAACTGTATTAAACTGTATAAAACCATTGGTTTTCGGACATTTTCTGCGAACGATTTATACAGTTATATACATTTTTATACATTTTTAAACATTTTCATACATTTAAAAAGTTTAAATTTTTTTCCAGAAAATTTCCTATATAATATGTACAAATTTTAATGAAATGTAAGAAAACATATAGAAAAATATACAAAACTTATGTAATATTTGACATTTTTATACATTTTCTTACGTTTTCTTATACTTTCTTATATTTCGTTACCTTTCTTTACATCTTTTTACAATTTTTTTTGCAAAATAATTTGGAAAAATTAGTTATATTTGTAAGAAAACGTATAAAAATGTAAGAAAATGTAAAAAAGTCGTAAAAAACCGTAAAAACAATGTTCGAAAACCAATGGTTTTATATTATAGTTTTATACATTTTCTTACACTTTCATACAATTTCTTACATTTTATTACATTTATTATTTCCATACGGGATGTTATTAGATCGAATCGATGAGAAACGTTATAGTTCAGATAGTTTTCCAACTAATCATTCGGTAAACCGATGAATTCTAGAAGCGAAAGCCGGCAAATTGATCAATTTCCCAGTTGGCCCGGTCATTTCCAATAAATGAATCCAAACCCGACGAGAAACACCGGGAACTCGCCGGAAAACAAGAGGATTAGTTTTTCGGCACGAAAATATTTTCGCATTTCGTATAATCCGTTTTATAGGAGTAGACTATTATACACTTTTTATCGACAGGCGACAGTATATGTCATCCACCTCAACGTGTAAGAACCCACGGAGACAGGAGAAAAGAAAAGCGATGAATAAAGCCGTTAAAAAAATCTCGCAGCCGATGTTACATTCGGTATTCAACATTTAATAAAGTTCGCGCGCGGATTGTTATATACCGCGCCGCGTACACATTTAAACAATATGTAAATGACGTAAAGTTTTGTAATACGGCCCTTGTAACGCGAGCGAAATTCGGGTCGAGCTTTGCGAAAGTTGAGAGAGGGCGCCGTATGGTAATGAGCATTACAATAATAACTGCAAGAAGCCACGTAGTTAAAATGAAGTAGTGATTTCAATGCAAATTCAGCGCGTCGAGAGCAGAGCACCGCCGCGTTATTTTGTCCCGGCTGTAATTCACAGGGCAAAAATGTATGCTGATTTTTATACGACTGCTGTATACGTAACAGAAGAGTGTATAAGTGAAACTATATGGCATTAATGGTTCAGAAATATCATGTGTAAAAGTCGTTATCATACGATATATAACACAACGTTGTGTGTGCGCGCGTGCGTGCGTGGGTGCGTGCATGCGTGCGTGGGTGTGTGTGTGTGTGTGTGTGTGTGTGTGTGCGTCTGTGTGTGTAATAACGACATTGGGTTCCACCACCATCGAGAAAAAAATTCGATACTCAGCATCGAATATTAATTCCGCGCCGAACTTCTCCCACCGAATCAATCATCATCATATATCATCATCGTTTCTACTTAACCCTCTTATTACACTTCCTACTACACTTCTCGTATTACAATCGAAAAGAATCTTTCGCTCTCGCCATTCAATAACCCGCAATCGCCGTCTGCCCTCTCGAAAAATGTATAAAACCTATACACACACGCGTGCGCGAGTTCAATTTTCCAGCGTAGAAATGCCGGCGGCGCGCGGCTTAATTAAAGTCTCGAGCGCGCGAGCATCTCAATATTCAATGCGCGCGAATATCGATAAAGCAATAACGGAGGCGTTTCTTCGGCGCGTGCGCGGTTGTGGAAATTAATTTCACGGGAGCGCGGGTGTGCGGCTGCGAATAAAAGAGAGAGAGAGGAGGTGTGAGAGTCGGTGGCTTTGGGAGAATGTGTTCGATTTTGTTTTCTTTGGTTGGGGGATATTAAAAGTTTTGAGGGGTATTTTGTTGTACGTAAGGTTGATGTTTTATTTGTCTAGCCGTGTGGGAGTGTTTTGTAGCGGTTTGGTCGATAATTATTAGGTGGAGAGTAAGGAATTCGCGATTATGTTAAAATCAACAATATGTTAATACCCTATCGATTTTGTGAATAAATCTGCATAACTGTAAGTAACTGAAAATAACTGAAAATAACTGAAAATAACTGAAAATAATTGTTTGGTTTGAGACGTAAATAATGGTTATTTTCAGTTATTTACAGTTACTTACAGCTATTCATAGATATTTACAATTACTTACAGTTATTTACACTTTTGTGAATTAGTAATTGTAGAAAAAAAAGTACTACCCTGGTAGAGAATAACCCAACCATCACTCAAAAAATTTTCTGAATATAGTGTTTACGTGTACGGAGCGCTTGACAACTGTCTTTTTCCAAATAAACGTTTGAATGTTGATTTAAAAAATATTGAAAGCCAACGAATAACAAAAATATTGACGAACGGTTGGCCAGAGGATGGTGAACTATCGATAATCAAAAGCATCGTATGCGTGGACTAGATCTTTAGGGTGGCCGATGATGGGCTCTAGGTGGTGCGCTCCGTAGTTTTATGCGTTAAGTACTCAGGGTGAATCTAATACGTGGCACAGGTGTTCGGGGTAGCCGATGACGATGTCTAGGTGGTGCACTCCGTAGTTTTTTGCATCTAGATGTCGGAATGCATTCCATGTGTGGTCTAAGTGATCTGGGTAGTCGATGACGGAGTGTAGGTGGTGCGCACCGTAGGTTTGTGGTTCTACACGGAGAGAAAAATTTCAGTAAAAATTACAAAAAGTTCGGCAATTTTTACTGAACTTTTCGGTACTGTGGTAACAGACTACCAAAATGAGCGGATTTACTTGACTTTCTATACATTTTATAGAATTTTCAGTAAAAATTACCGAACTGTTCAGTAACTTTTAAGAGAAGGTTTGGAAGTTTTCGTATAAAAGTAACGGTACTGAATATACAAGTTCCAGAATTTGATGATGCATATGTCTCTGTAGGTAAATGGTTAGCGTGCCCGACTGCTGTGCTGAGGACCCAGGTTCAAATCTCGATGCCACCGAAAATTTTTTAATTTCTTTATTTCATTTATTCTTGTCTTAAATTATTATTTCCTTAATAAAATTCAACTTTAAATAATTAATAAATGTTTAAAATATAAATAAATGTTGTTATTCGGATCTCCCGAAAGGGGGAGTCCGAGTCCATTTTTTTCAGTGCATATTAGAAAATTACCGAACTGTTCTGTAAAATTTACAAAAATGTCAGTCTGTTACCGTAGTACGGTGAAGTTCGGTAAAAATTATGGAACTTTTTGTAATTTTTACTGAAAATTTTCTCTCCGTGTAGGTGTTGGAACTTATCGAATGCGTCGTCTAGCTGTTCCGGGTGACCGATGATGGGGTCTATAGGTGGTGCGCTCCGTAGTTTTTTTACATCTAGGCGTTGGAACACATCGAATGCGTGGTCTAGGTCTTTGGGGTAGCCGATTACGGAGTCTAGGTGGTGCGCACCACGCATGGGATGCATTCCGACACCTAAATGCAAAAAACTATGGAGCGCATCACGTAGAATCCGTAATCGATCACCCTGAACACCTAGACGACACATTCGATGAGTTATAACACTTAGAGCCACATACTTACGGCGTGCACCACCTAGACTCCGTCATCGGCCACTATTTACGAAGCTAATGAGTCATTTATTTGTATCAAGAAATCACTTTTCTTATTATAGCATTCATTGGCCAACTGCAAGGTTTATTCCGTGATGAAATAAGCGGTAATTATTACCAACCGTTGGTTAAACGGTTGGCCAAACCTTTGCGATTTGATGAACGGATGGTGAACGGTTGGTTACCATTTCTACCAGGGTAACAACAGTTATTAACAATCATTTACAGTTATTTGCTGTTACTTACAGTTATTTACAATTAGTCACAGTTATTTTCAGTTATTTTCAGTTATTTACAGTTATTTACAGTTAGTTACAGTTAGTTACAGTTAATTAACAGTTTTTTACAGTTATTTACAGTTATCGACAGATATTTGCTTTAAAATAAATAAAACCATAGTTTTAAAAAGTTTGAATTAATTTTCGATGTTAAACTTAAGCAGAAATGCCTTCATTTGATTAACATGCTAACCAACAAAGTTGGTTTATTTTCTATACCAGGGCGAGCAAAAGTTGAAAAAAAAGAAACATATCACACACGTGTATCCGTATTTTCAAACACGAGCGAAACTTCGTTACCAGCTAGCTATATCAGTACAATTCAACTCCACATACCATCATTTAAAGTCCGACGCTATATCACAGCTCGCCTGGCCCTATAATGAGGATGTCGATAATAGGCGCGGGCGCGATCTTACGCCTTGTTTCTCCCCGCAATCTTTCAATCGCCGCGATATATACACTCGTGCGCCGTAAATAATCCGACGTCAAGGGCAATGTGCGCAAGCGCGCGGCTCTCTTATATTTCACCGGGTTCTTTCTTTTTCCAAGTGAGCAGCGTGCTGCTGCTGCTGTTGTGCTTTTTGGAGGGGATCATTATTGGAGCGCACGGCGGAGAAGTTGTTTAGTTTACGATGGTACTCTGCGATTGCCGTTTGTTGTGGTAATGGTTTTCAGACGGATGGTTTGCGAAGTACTTAATAAAATTGTTTCCTTCTTCTGAAATTCGCTTACTTATACTTATCAGTAGAAATATAGATAAGTATACCTCGTCGGAAACTGTTTATTTTTCTCCCATTTGTGAAACGATTTTTCGAATATCTTTTAGCCATTTTATGGCAAATTGACCAAAATGTTCGAAAAATCGTTCCACAAATGGGAGCAAAATATACAGTTTCCAGTAGGGTACACATAAATTTTAATATCAATCTCCACGTAGCTTGAAAAATTTTTGACAGCCAAAATCGCCTTCAATCTACCTAAAAGCCATTACCACCATTGGCCAACCCTTTTCCCCGGCATTAAAACATCAGCTGCCCGCTGAAATCACACCGCCGCACATCAACCCTCTCCGCAAAAACACACCATATAGCAATCACAACTCTCCCCGACCCATGCGCAGCTAAAAACTATCCTGCAACTTTTTCCCGAAGAAAAGAAAAAGCAGCCAACAACCCCCCGGTAATTAATATAACCCCCTCGGCGAAATTTCTTTCATCCGCCATATACCGCAGCGTCACAGGCGAAAGCGCAATTAGCGACTGTACCTCTGCTTAATACACAGCCCATCTCCCGGCACGTATACGTACATACACACGCGCTAGCTGCAGAAGGCGAATTCCTGGCTGGTTCATGATGGCTCTGGTGCGAGCGAGCGCGGGGCCATCCGGTCTGGAACTCCGCTGTAACTAATTGCGACTAGCAATTTGTCACGTAGACAAATGGCGGCGGCGGAGGCGGAGGAGGAGGGGAAGGCTCGTCAGGGCTCGCTGCTGGTGGCTGCTGCGTTTTTGCCCGACGCCCGCGTACGTGTACGTGAGGGAGAGAGGAGGGTTTAATGACGGCGGGTTTATGAAAAAGAGAATCGATGGGGCCGAGGAGTGATTGCGCGCGAGCCTGGAATTAGGGAGGCTGTTTTTGTTTAGTTTAAGAGGAGGGAGAGATAACCATGGGAAATGCTGGTTGGGAAATGGTATAGTGTTATGGATAGAGAGACAAGGTGGATAGAAATTGAGAAACTAGTAAGATTTTTGACCCCGATGTGTAAGTGCGTAATCTTAAGTTTCAGCTATATACGAATTCGGGTACAAATGCATCCATACATATCGTCTCGCGGTACGAATAAAAGCAACCTTTAAAGTTTCATTTTTGGCTTTTATTCGCGCGAAACTTTGAAGTTGGCTTTGCTTCGTACCGCGTGACGGTGAATGAGAAAATTTAGAAAAAATTTCAATTTAGGCGTCCTCAAAACTGGCCAAAAATTTTTTTGAAGGCACACCTTGCGGTCGCGTTTTTTCTTCTTCTTTCTTATGTTACAAAATATACGGGAAAAATCGTGTACGATTATGAACGTCTTTGTCTCCCATTTTTTTAAATGTCGAAATTTTTGAAGAAAATAGCAAAAAAAGGCCTTTTCGTTTAACCTCCGCCATTTAGCCCAGAAACGTTCTATACAAATTTCCAAAAAAGAAATTGAAACTAGAAAGAAAGAGCTCTTATTTTCTTTTTTGAAAATAACAAAATATTGATTCTTTCAAAAGTTATAAGAGTTTAACGTTGAACGTCGAAAACCCTGACTTTGAGAGCATTTTTATGCCTTTTCGACGTTCAACTTCAAACTCTTATAACTATTGAAGAATTCAACATTTTTCAATTTTCAAAAAAGGAAATAAAAGCTCTTTCTTCCTAGTTTCATTGTTCCTAGTTTGAATCTTTGAGTAGAGCATTTTCTTTAAAAATTTCAACGTTTAAAAGAAAGTAAGACAATGACGATTTTAATTGTACACGATTTTTCCTGTATTCTTTGAGACATGAAAAAAAAGAAAAAATGCATCAGGTAGATGTGCTTTAAAAAAAATTTAACCAGTTTTGGGGACGCCCAAAGCTGAAATTTTTTTCTGTATTTCCTCATATACATCTATCTATATTTATGCACATTGTACGAAATGAATATATTCCAACTCGTTTTCTGATTTACAGTTTATTTGCGATACGGAAGCTATAATCTCCTTGATTTAAAGCAACGTTTGCGGTGTCTATACTTGAACGAGAGTTAAGTAATGCTCTTTAAATAACGAACTGGCTTTCTTTCAAGCTCTTCGGGTGAAAAGGGATTTCACTTCTTTAAAAAAAAAGAAGCGCCCCGGTTTATGATGTGGTCGACTTCTCGCGGAAAATATTTTATATCTTTCCGAAGTAAAGCTGATTTACGATAAGCTACTTACACTTAAATAAACGATAATTCTTTATAAACGTCGGTCGCACTATATCTGGCGTTGAAATTATGTAAATGCATTGGCGGAATGTCTAATACGAGTGCTCTTAAAAAAAAAACTTGAATTAATGCATCATAGATTTTTGCGATACACCCACCAGCTGTTTTGATTATGACTAATACTAAAATAACCTCATTGTGCAGTATCCAAACTATTTACTTTATCACTTCCCATCATGATTGTTTTATTCTTTTTAAGATTACTCGTAATATTATAAATTGCTTTTCCGTAATTTTGGAACGAATCAACTTTTTACTCTAATAATTTTCGTTTTTTCTCTTCAATTTATCGTACGAAAAAACTGTTCAATTCTGCTAGTTTAATCAATAAACCTGCTCTATAAGATCCTTGCCTTTATCATTCTAATTTATTGTACTGAACTAACGTAACAATTTTTGCTCTCATTTTCTCTCAACCGCTACCTAAATATAAAGAACCGGATGCCCGTTTAATTCCGTAATAAATAAATAAATACAATCAAACATATACGGCTATTTTCTAACAACCACTGTCTTCATATACACCAACGCAACATTCGCCAAGCTCTTCACCACCATCATCAACCCCAACTCTAAACACACCCCACCTCACCCCATCATTCCTCATCATCGCTCATCCTCTCTCCCATCTCCCATAAAACTCGACTCTACCCGCGCGCGCGCGCGCGCGCACGTATACAGCAAATTGCTCGAAACGGGAGCGCGCGGGCGCGGGCTATTTGTCGCGCTGTGTATAGGCCCGGGCGCAACAATGACCGACAGCCTTTGTCGCCTGCCTGCCTGCCTACCCGATAATGTATGCGCCGGGCACTTTCTCGATGGCGAATTGCCCGCGCTGTATAGTGGATCGGCGAATGTGGGTCGAGGGTGCGGTTGCCGTTTCGAAAGGGGTGCAGAGAGAGAGAGAGAGAGAGGATGGGAATGATTCTGCTGATTGGGGGAGGTTGAAAAGATTGCCGTGATGCTGGGTCGGGGAAAATAACTGTTTGGTCGGTGCGGAGAGGAAAGAAAATTGCGAGTAATGGTAAATAGCTGCGGAGTGTGTTTGTGTACGGTGAAAAGAGTGTGGGAAGAGAACTGCCCCGTCGCAAATTGTGAGTCTTAATAACAGTTAATAACTGTTAAAAATTATTTAAAACTGTTTAGAACTGTTTATATAAATGTTACAAAATGTATTTTGGACACATTTCTTCTAATTATAATACTTTGTAACAGTTTCAATCAGTTTCTAGTAGTTTTAAACGGTTTGAAACAGTTTCAAATAATTTTAAATTTGATATATTTCAGGAAAATGTAATAATTAATAAATTATTATTATTAATAATATTAATTAATAATTATTTAAATAGCCTCAATTATTATAATCATAAGAATCAAGGAGCGCGGTAGCGCTTCGAAGGCAAGTAACAGTTAAACAATGTAGAAGAAGCCGAAGGAGTAATTAATTATACTAATAATTAATTATTATTATGTTAATAATAATAATTAATAAATATTTAATAGTTATTAAATAATTTAATAACTCCTACAAACTGTTAAAAACTGTTGAAAAATGTTACAGTTACAAACAATTAATAACGTCCAAAATCCTACATTTTATAACATTTTTCAACAGTTCATAACTCTTCCTAACGCAGTTTTTAACATTTTTGAACAAAAATATTTCCTCTAGCGTACGAATTATCCGTGTTTTATATATATATATTTTTTTTACGATTTGTCACGGTATACTATTTTTGCTAGGACAATTCGAATATAGGGATGCAATATATCGCGAATGATCGGTTGATTGGAAATATTTCTCTGACTGTTTTCGCGTTTTATCCGTTCCAACAATTTTAGTATCGACTTTCGGTTCAGATATTCCGTAATTTTAGAAGCTTGCACAAATATTAAGGTTCTTGTTCTATAGCGTTGCTCTTTTGTACATTTACTGAAGTTTCAATAATTTCACAAAGACGTATAATATTCATATTACCTCCTTTAAGTATTCTCGGAGCACATTTGCAATTCCGTTACTTATTTAAAATAATGCCTCTAATCTCGAAATAAAATATTTTATGTTCGAAATACTTGCACAATTTTTACATATATGAGTATATCTTTCGATGGAAAATAGAGATTTCGGTTGTTTGAAAAAATTCCTTTTTTTGTTTCATAGTGCTACAAATATTTACGGTGGAAAAATGTTGGAAACAACCGGATGAAGATAAACAAAAAGAGTTTATCCGGCTTTGCGCTGGATAAAAAAATGCTCCTCTAATTCCGAGATGTGTATATACAGTGACAGAGACATAGTTGACACATGAAATGTATATTTTTCTCTTCTCCTAAACCCATCTATACTATTAAATATAATTCGTCGTCGATGATCTCGAAACTTCCAAAGTCACTTCCAAGAAACAGCTTCGTTGAGAAATCCCTTTCCCGAGAAGAATAAAACCCGTCCTCTTTCCGTCGATCGCAAACGAACGTCAATCAATCGCGATATTCCATTTTGGATAGACGCCATCGAATTATATATATATACATATATACACACACATACTCGGGAATTTGATAAATCCCGCGTCTCGGAAATCGAGTCGCGCCAGTCGATCTCCAGTCCAGAAACAATTTTGAGGATTTCAGCGAGTGAGATATGTGTGCTGTTCCGGGCGAATTTAGAACGCAAAATAGCGGGGCTTTCGCGCGTTCGATTTTTAGAATGTTGCGAGATTAGCTGCTGTTGAGAGGTGGAAGAAGGTTTTATTAAAATTAGGGGAGATTAGAGTATGGAATTAATGGAATAATCAGGAATGAAAAGTTTCGACTATAAATAATAATGTAGCTAAAATTTTGAGAAATAATTCATACGAAAAGTGCAGACAAGTTTTAGATTTAAAAAAAAAAAACTTTATATATCTTTTATTGAAAAAAGAAATGATGTACAGTAAATCATTCTCGTGTATCAACTCTTTGAGTTCTCCGTCCTCTTAAATCCTATTTGATCCTATTTTGAAATCGGATCTTTTTTCCAATACAGTTGCAGTAAAAGTCAAACTAAATTCGATAGATTTTTTCCCTCTGGAAATAAAAAAAAGAGCGCTTTGCAGTTGTGATTTGAATAAAATAGAACGTGCTACTTCGCTAAACTGAAAATCATCATTCTTATCTTTATTCACAACATTATTTAAGAACAGAGAGAAGACAAGATTAAGCACAAAATCAAAATAAGGCATAAAATTCGAGGACGATAGATAAGCCCCGATATCGAGATAAACGCGAACGAACCGTATAAAAAAATTAAAAGCCAAAAAAAAAAAAAAGAAAAGAACAGAAATCTCGATGGGACAGTCACCCCTTATCACCAGCCAGCGTTTCAATAAAATCAGATAAGACACAAAAGACCCACCCACCTATATCCAACCTCTTTTCACGCTCGATAACTCTCGCTATCTTTACCTTCCCCTCATACACAGGCATCCACGCTTCTTTACACCAAACTGCAAATCGGATTCATTCAAAGCCACGGCGCCGTTCATTCTCAAACGGTCAAAGCGCGCGTGTGTACACGCCGTATGATAAATACGTATATATAGAATCGCGCACGCGAGCGATTGATCGGACACGAAAGCAAGTTTCCGGGGCGATGGCTCCGATGGGATTCGGGCTGAAATTCCGCGCTAATTGAATTTCACGTGACGATTGAGGCGAATGCCCCGCGGGCGAACAGGTATTGCTGGAGGGGGAGAGAACGCGGAATGAGATAGGATAGCTGAGGAGCGGGGGTGATGGAATTTTCTTCCTTTTTTAAGGGTACGCGGGCCAGGGGTTGATGGGATTTTTGTTTTGTTGAGGGGAGGAAGGTAATGAAGTGGACGGAAAATGGGCGAGTGCCGAATGGGCCTTTATTGCGTGCATGGACGTGGAGAGGAGGGAAATATTATACTAACAAATCGCGTTGTTTTTCGGCCGTATAGGCGGCATTTTGTGCGGGAAATGGAATAATAGCAGTATTTTAATGTATATAGGAGCGGTGAAATTTTGTTTTTTTGTTTTATAGGAAATTCTGAAGCGATCGATAGTTGAAAGGTACTTGGATTTTTTCTGAGGCGTATACACATGTCCTTAAACGGATCGTAAAAAATGTATATGAGTAATTCCGCGGTACTTTTCAAATTCGAGTTACTCTTTAATATCTTTAGATATACTCACTACATGGAATTCTGTGTAGGTTAAAGTTCTTAAATGGGGTTAGAAGAACATCATCTTGGTACCAAAACCCAATTTAGAATCGTAAAAATTACGTATGGTAAGAAGAAAGACTAAAATTAAAGGCATACTCTGGTGGTACTCGTACAAATTATTATCTTCTTTATGCGATTAAAAAAATGGCTTTTCTCTAAATCATTTGAAAAAAGTTTTTTCACAACTGTTTTAACATGTATTTTCAAGAAGTCAACTACAGATATGTGTGCCTATTAATAAACGACTTACATAATGAGTTATTTAAGGGGAAAAACCTTTGTTTTAGCATAACAAATAAAATGATTTGATAGTCATCATTGTGCTGCTTATAGAATTTATTTTACATTACTTTGAGTGAAGTTATTAAAAACGAAACTCGTTTTAAAAAATACAATAATTAATCACTGGCACACTAACAAGGTCAATGAAAAATAACTTTTGTGTAGCGTGATCGATATATTTTATCCCTCACAAAAACATACACCGCATGTCGAAATAGGCAAATAGTAGTTTTTGACTTATTATATAAAAACCGACGAGTTTTATACAAAAAAGATTATCACGAACTACTAGATATTCCCATAGCTTTCATATGAGTTTTCCGGTAAAAAAATGGCTTTAAAAAAAATGAGTAACGCTATCACTTTTTCACTATTTAAGGTCTAGAAAGAAAGAAAAAAGGGCATATGAAAGTGTGCTCTTAATTTTTTTTTTCTATTTCACTCTAGCTCAAATTTGTTTCACATTTTGTATATTTTTTAATTTAACTTGTATTTTAATCATTAAAGTTCCGAAGCTTAACGAAATTTCGAGAAATTTAAATCGTTTAATTTCGTATTTCGCAGTCTCAACTCTCCGTTACAAATGTCCTATTTAAACCGATTAAAATACTGGGGAGATTATTGAAACCGACTATTAAAACGCAATTATACGCTGATTACGACGTGCCCATTTTAACGCACTGTTAAATTCTCCCTTTTACCGCGACAATGATAAAGTTTTTTTTTTCGTATAATTTCCAATTTTCGTATAAATTTTTCTCGTTTATGGTGCTGTAGTTTGCAATTAAAAGAACGAGAAAAGCGTATATTAAAAAATAGCTTCTTGTAATTGACAATTACGATTTAATTTTTGTTTATATAATGTTTAAAATGTTACTCTTATTTATTAACTTTTTTATCTTTTTTTAAAGTTAATGGACCACACAGTCGGCATCTTATCCTATGAGGTTTTCCTTATTTTCCCAAAAACTGACCGTTATGATCCTTCCGAAAGCTTCCACGTGCCCCGCCGAAATGCTACATATTAAAAAGTGGCGCAACGTAACGCAGTGCATTTTAACCGTTAGGGCTTGCAGTTTTATAATTTCCTTCGAAAACTGCGCTGTAGATCTAAAAAAAAAGTTACATGAAAAAAAGCAGTCGTTGCGCACTTGTAGCGTTTAAAAATTTTTACGACTATATGTAAAAAAATGTAAAAGTAGAAAAAGGGCGGTATACTATATAACGATGCAACCAGATATTTTAAGAATTCAGAATAGTTTTTCCTTTAATTTTCAGATATTAATACACAATTCTAATTTTAATAAATTACTACTTTATTTTTGTTAGTTACAAAATTTGATTCTCTCCATAAATTACATATTAATAAAATCAATGTATAATTATAATCTTTGTTCATTTTTATTACATTTATCATTTACAGTAAGAAATATTACTGTAGTGGCAGTATAAATAAATATTGACTTAAATGTTTCCGCATTTTTATTGTCTAAGATAAATATAAACTATGAGAATCATAATTATTAAATACCTTAATTATTAATTTAGAAAAACATTGTCAAAATTAATACATTTTTCATTGAAGATGTTCTTATTATTAAACCTATTAACTTATTAAAATTATGGAATTTAAATTTACAATTATTAATTATTAACATGATAAAAATGTTATAAAAAAACAATTCTTCACGTGTGGTATTCGAAACCGTCCAGATTTTTTAAACCTACCGGAATAACATAAAAAATTAAGTAATGAACAAATTTTGTATGTTATAAAAAAAATTAAATCATAACATCTAGACTAATAAACGTAGAATTTCTTTAAATTTTGCATTTTAAATCATTTTGCATATCGTTTAGTAATAAGATCTTAACTATATTTATAATTAAATAATCTTTTTAATGCGATTTCTCCGTCTTACTAACAGAGAGTTAATGAAATTTTTCCGTTTGGACGCCTGCGACTCTAACAGCTGATTGATAAACTCGGAGGGAGTTCCCTAGCTGATCTAAACCGCGCTTCACAAAGGACTCACCTTCTTCGCGTCAGTGCACCTGACTGAAGGTTCAACACGCACATCCTGAAGGGTCAGCAGATCACCATCAAGAAGTTTCAACCAGATCAATTTCAAAACTTTAACAGACGATCACAATTCACCCAGCAGCGATAGTTAAGTAAAAACTAATTTTTCCCTTTCTTCCCTATTTGTTTGTAACTAAATAGTGAAGCAGTCTATAGACTTTTAAAAGAAGCCCAAATCACCTCTACTTTAAAGGTAATTAGGAGCAAGCCTAGCTAGGCAGCAATATTTATTGCACCTAATAAGTATACTGTGTAGCATGTTCCTGACGTGTTACTCGAACATTTGCAGTGAAAGTCTTAAACACAATCAAATGGTTCTTAATCAAAACAAAAACAACAAAAATATTTTTACATCGCAATGTTTAGTTACTCCCCATCATGTCCACATAGAATCTCTGAACATATTAGGCCCGTTACACGCAAAAAGGAACAGGGAACGGATCCAGTAAATAACATGGGTTACTATACATATTTACAGTTACTTACGCAGTTACTCATAGATATTTACAATTACTTACAGTTATTTGCACTTTTGTGAATTAATAATTGTAGAAAAAAAAGTACTAACAACAGTTATTAACAATCATTTACAGTTCTTTGCTGTTATTTACAGTTCTTCTTCTTCTTCTTCTTCTTCTTCTTTTTCTGGCCATAGAGGTTTATCCTCGGCTCCCATCATCCGGTAAATATTGAAATGTTATTTACAGTTATTTACAGTTATTTACAGTTATTTACAGTTATTTACAGTTATTTACAGTTAGTTACAGTTATTAACAGTTTTTTACAGTTATTTACAGATATTCTCAGTTATACACATTTAAGTTTTTTAGCTATAATAATAATTTTATTTCGCACCAACAAAATTGTAAATAACTGTTAATAACTTTTATCAGTACCTTCATTTCTGCAATTATTATTTTTCAAAACTAGAGATAACTGTAAAAAACTGTAAATAGCTGTAAATAACTGTAAATAACAGTAAATAACTGTAAACAACTGTAAATAACTGAAAATAACTGTTATATTTACGTCTCAAACCAAACAATTATTTTCAGTTATTTACAGTTATTTACAGTTATTCACAGTTTTTTATAGTTATTAACATTTTTCATTTCCGCTAGGGACATAAGGAACAAGTGCTGTTCCTCATATATATATAGTAACCCGATGTTATTACTGTATCTGTTCCCTGTTTTTTTTTTTTTTTTTTTGCGTGTAACGGCTCTTACACCGATATTACTTTCTTGGCCTGCCGCTACATTCTCACAATACTTTAACCCACCCACAGAAAAATAATACCTTCATTCGTTATATATTTTTATTCTAACCATCTTGTAAACGACGAACCATCGTTTGCAAACACCCCCTCTCTAAAAAAAAAAAAAGAGTAATCAACCCTGCCAAATCCGCGACCCCATTCGGCAAAAGCGCATCTCTCTCGCGCGAGCGCGCGACAAAGCGCCGCTAAAAGCCTCGCGTTCGCGGCGGCCGCCATCCACCTGTGAGAAAAAAAGAAATGCCCCCCCTAAGAACCTCGTGCTCGGCTTTGCCGTCGTCGCCGTCGTCGAGAGAGCATAAAAACGGATGAAACGGTTCGTTCGGTCTGCTGGCAGCAGGCGCGACGGCTGCTGGATATCGACCGCGGGCCCGAGGGAAAAACCACGCGTATAATTTTTTTCGCGATGCGGTTGCCGATTGACTGGGTATAACAGACAGCAGCGATGTGTTGCTGTACTGGTGCTGGCAATTTGTTTGTTAAGTAAGGGAATGGATCCGCGAAAGGTTTTTCATTAGTTTGTTTTTTTTTGTTTTTTTTTTCCGTTAGTCGTGCGGATGGGCTACCACTGTTTTTGATTTTTACTTTAGTTTCGCTCTATTTAATTAAAAGGTTTTCGGAACTACTGATTTTTCCGAATTTTTCCGAAATTGCCAGTACGATTGACATAAACTGTCACGCAGTACCTTTGTATATGTGTGTCAGGTACAGCTAAAATTACTTTTATGGAAAATTGAAAATGTCTGTGGATATATATAGTTGTAAAAATAAATGGAAACTATAAAAGTATCTAGATCAGATTCGGGTTTGAATATATATACAGTAAACATTTTACGTCGTAAGTAAATGGATACATACTTTTACGTAGATATCGCGCTGTAAACCATATATGAATTTTGCGTGGTTTAAGATTACACAAATGTCATATGCGCGGAATACGGGAAATTAAGAATAATCTTATTACGTGCTAATTGTACGACGTACTTATTTTATATTCATGAAAAATGCAACTCCCAGAATTTTAATAGGGTAATTTAATATTTACTACAAGAGAGCTCGTTAATTTTTAAAGTAAGATCCGCGTAGTCTACACCATTGTGGCCTACAGGACACAAAAGTTTTTGAAAATACATGACGAAGGCTCAACTCACTCTCAATTAATTTTTACCATTTTTTTCCATAAATCAACCACCTTCCACCCTCCTCTTACCTCCTAAACAACTCTACAGATCCGCGTTACTACTACTTCCTGCTGCAACCCCTGTCGACTTTCCGCGTCAAACCTACTCCCACCGTCTTCCGCCCCAAACCCCGAAAACAAAAACCTCGCCCCCGCGTCATGGGAAAACTCTCTCTCTCTCTCTCTCTCTCCCCATTCATTAAAAGAAAGAGCTCGGTCAGATTTTTTACGCGTCTCTCTCTCTCTCTCGCGACGCATTATGCGGGCGCACAAAGCCCGCGACGATTCCTTTCTCCGCTCGTGAAAGCCACCGCCACCGCTGAGGGGAGAGAGACGAAGAAGAAGAGACATATAGTTACACACACACACACGCAAGCAGATACCTGGTGAGGGTGGTTTTGTGTGTGGGAGAGGCTTAATGATGGGGGCAGCGCTCCGCGGTGAGTTTTTCAAGAGAGTGTGTGGGTTTTGCGAGGACGCTGGTGAGTGAACGATGGCTGTGTGGAGAGTTGAAAGTCGCGGTGGAAAATTTTACGCGGATATTCTCTCTCTCTCTCTCTCTCTCTCTCTCTCTCGACGGTAGGAGAATTATTTCGAATTCGCAGCGGGCGCGAGTAGTTTGAAACTGGCTTACGTCTGATTTGGAAAATGACGCAAGTGGCATTTATAGTAGTCTCTCCTCGTTAAGCGCGGACGGCATGATCCGATTTTTCATCAGCTCTCTGTACATAGCTTTATATCAAAGGTAATCCCATTTTGAGTTTGCATAAAAATCACTCGTTTTCATTTTTATCAATATTATATACTCATTACATTCATAACTGCAATAAATTACTCTTTCCTAATTATACCCTGAATATATATACGTATACGAAAAAGACGTCTTCATTTAATTTCTGTCCCCACCTCTCCGTAGCTTCAATTTTAATTGCATCAAGCAGCAGCAGCAGCAGTCGCACAGCGAAATTAGCGAGTCACGTCAAAGGGGCAATGGCATTTCAATCGTACTTTCTCCCACTCTCGTTCGCTTTCTCTCATTACTCTCTCCACTCTCCGGAAACCGAAAATTCTCTCGACCTTCCCCCATCGCGATTTTCGCCGCCCTTTTCCTTTGTGTTCCGCGATTATTTAACGCCTCCTGCGCACTATATAATACTCCGCTTTAAAGAGATTCAACTCGCGCGATTGTTCTCTTTCTCCCTTATATATAAACCTCCTTAAAAAGCCGCTCGCGACCGTAAAACGCTTTTAAGCCGCGACCGCGGAAAATTCATCTCGCGCGGTACTTCGAAAAGCTCTTATATCGCCGACAAGGCGTGCGAGAGCAGAGAAGGTGGAGAAAAAAGAAGTTTCGGTTTCGCGTGCCAGAAAGCAGGGTAATCACGCGTGAATTCTCAAACGAGCACACGTATGTAGGGAAATGCTGCGATTGCGGCCTGTCTGTCTGTCTGTCTGTTATGGCTGATATATACGCGGCTGACGCGGGAAGTGTACAAAGGCGCAGGAGAGGGAAAAGGGTTGCTCGGGGATCTAGAACGGAGAATCAATTTCACGACGATGTGCAGCGATGGGTTATAATGGAGTTCTCGAATTGGAATGTGTGAGGTGGGAATATTTTTGGATAAATGTCGGAAGTGTGTTTATTATTTGTTTATTGTTGGCGAGGTGTATGCGAGCGATGGTGAGAGAAAAAACGTGTTGGCGGTGGTTGCTATATTACATATCGTATAAAATTGGATATAGATGTTCCTGCCGTCGTTTTTTCTGGTAGAATAAACTATAATATGGTAAATGATAAATATATCAGTTTGGTTAAGACAGCTGTAAATTATAGTGAAAGGGGAAAGTAAACGCAATATTGCTAAGCAGGTCACAATTTAACATTATACGTGACAATTTCTTTACATGCTATATGAAAAATTATTAAAATATATTGTTCAGTAGCATATTTTAGAAGTATGTTCACTATAATCTTGTTTGCACACATATTACTATAAAATAATGCAATATTTTATACTATATTTTATAGTATTTAAATGGACATGAATACCATATTTTTTTGTCAGTGATAAAATTCTTCTTTGCAAACGTATAACTACTGGCTTTTTTTACAGGTATAAAGATTCGTAAAAGAATCTTTTTGCTAATGGTTCGTGGAATCATTATTAGGGAGCGACAGAAGATAGAAAAAAAAATAAAAATTTGAAGTATCGATATATGTGTTACTTGTATCACTTTAATATTGCTTTTTAGATGAAACATTGCAAATGCTTTTTCAATGAAATGACATTTTTTGAAATGCCATCGAATATATCCTTTTCCACGTAGAGCATATGAAAATTTCAGTGAGTTTCCCAGTATAGAGAAATTCTATAAAAATTGTAGAACTTAGTCGGAACGGGTTTTCTACTTTCTTTTCTCCGAACAGTCGATAACACTGTATAAGTTTCACGTGTCCGATCAAAAAACGTATACTCCGAAGCTTTATTATTAAAAAGTTTCGGTTTAGTACGGCTCTTGTCTATCTGGAATCGATACTAACGTAATTTCCTATTTTACATTTGCCTCAGTAATAAAAGACTGGAAAATTGAAATCATGAGATAAAATTGGAAAAGTATTAAAATATCTAGAAGTTTCTATTCATAAAAAAAAGTACTTACAAATGCGGTGTTATTGATACTAAAATGTATCACAAGATATAATACAAATGTCTATTCATACACAGAGAACAATTTTGTAGTAAAAATTACTATTTTTTATAGTAAACATAACACAGACTCCTACTCTTATGAAAATTATTACAATTTATAGTAAAATTAGCTATTTAAAATAATAGCAATTTTTACTACAAAATTTTTCTACAACAATTTGTAAATGTTTCATAGAATAACTTCTCTTTGCCATGCCGGCAAGTCCAGAACCTTCATAGCCACCTTTTAACCTAAACGCTCTCCTTCGGCATCATTTCCCAACCAATAAAAAAAAAGAAGATCACAGCCTCCTCTCCATCCCAATTACAAGTCGCCGCCCACAACTGCACGTCCGCATATAGCCTCTCGCACAATCAATTACTCTGCCTTTCCCGCGCGAACTCGCCGCGGCGCAACTTTCCACGCACGTACTCTCGCCGAAAGAATATATCCCGTACGTACGTACGAGCTTATCAAAAGTATTACAGAGAGCGAAAGTATATAGAGAGAGAATAAGTTCGAGCGGAGAGAGGGAGAGAGAGAGAGAGAGAGAGAGTATAAAGTACCTGCATATACCCTGGCAATCCTTAACGCATTTTTCAACTCGCGAGAGTGAGTTGGGCGAGGATCGAAGCCGGCTTTGCGAAGAGAGTTATATAAGGCTCTTTGCGCGGGAGTTTTTAATGCGGCGGTCTCGGGCTTTGGTCGCGATTTTAGAATAATTTTCGGCCGACGTACAGGCCGTGATTTATTGGCCAGGCGGTATAAGCGTCAAGTTACGATCGTCGTATGATAAAGAGGTGCACACGCGTGCAATGCGCTCGAGAATTCGGTAAACCCTATTTTATTTCTGCATGCGGCTGAACTTTGCCGAATGGGAAAGAGCGAGTCGATCTGGTAAAAAAAAAACAAATTAGTACGGAAATAAGATCGTGTTTTTGTTTCAATAAACGCGAAGAAAATAAAATACTGAGAAAAGAACTTTTTGGGAATGATTTTCGAGGTGCGTTCGGATTGTACACATTTTTTTCTCACCGTCGCATTCAAGAATCCCTCCACGAGACTTTTTTTCAGCACCCGTATCGTCGCCCCTATACCAGCAGCGAATGCCCAATCACCGCGCGGCTACTACTCCGGCGGCACTCCAGAGGTCAACGATCATATACGTGCAAATTCGCGGACTACAGACAACAACTGGGGTACAAAAACGGAAAAAATTTTTTTTGAGGGCACACCTACCACATAAGGTTTTTTCGGTTCTTTGGGGGTCCCCCAATATGAAAATACTTGTGTACACTCATTATCCGTTGCCAAACTTTTTTGCCGACGAAATCAATTTTTCTTATGGAAATTTAACATGGGGAAAATGGACGAAAAGTAGTCATTGATGATTAACCAATAGCAAACTATTGAAGAGGCCAAACAAAATTTCATAAAAAAGCGATTAAAGTTGAAGAATAGAGCTTTAATTTGAGATGAGAATCGTTAAAATCGGTCGATTCTGTGCAAAGCTAAGTGAATTTGAAAATGGCGAAAAATGACAAAAATTTGAAGAATTACATTTTCAAATTCACTTAGCTTTGCACAGAATCGACCGATTTTAACGATTCTCATCTCAAATTAAAGCTCTATTTTCAACTTTAATCGCTTTTTTATGAAATTTTGTTTGGCCTCTTCAATAGTTTGCTATTGGTTAATCATCAATGACTACTTTTCGTCCATTTTCCCCATGTTAAATTTCCATAAAAAAAATTGATTTCGTCGGCAAAAAAGTTTGGCAACGGATAATGAGTGTACACGAGTATTTTCATATTGGGGGATCCCCAAAGAACCGAAAAAACCTTATGTGGTAGGTGTGCCCTCAAAAAAAATTTTTTCCGATTTTGTACCCCAGTTGTTGTCTGTAGTCCGCGGATTTGCACATATATGCCCACCTTCCGATCATCACCCGTGGCAATGCTGATCCGAAGATGAGTGGATGGGGGGAGAGGGAAGGTATGAGTATGAATTTTTGAGTATTATTGGACGCGTGAAGAGGGAATTTTCGAGTGTTTTATTGTTGCGCGTTAAAGGGGTTCGGAATGCCTTTGAAATGGGTATAGCTTTTTGGAATCTGTGGATCCTTGAAATGAATTGCAGATGTATAGTTTTTCATTAATTAGTATCTGTAATGTAAGTTAATTTAAAAATAAAATTACATACAGTGTGCTAAAAATATTTCATTATTTACTGAAGTTTAAAACAGTCATACTCTCTAAAGTTGAATTAGTGAACAAACGACTAATAATTAGTTATAATTGCTCGTCCGTCCAATTAGTGAATATTCACTCATTCTTATAGTGGAAATGTACTATTTCATTAGTGAATACTCACTAATTCGACGGTGGAGCAATTTTAACTAATAATTAGTGATTGTTCACTAATTCAACTTTAGAGAGTATACGTGTATAAAAATAAACGTTAAATTTAAAGAATAAATATTATATGAATATCATTCTTATACACGGTGACCCATTTTAATCGCCGCGCCCGGATTTCTCGGAACCTAAGCCAGATAGAGAAAAATGGTTCAGACAAAAGTTATAGGGGACAAAGGGGACCACATAATGACGCTAACGTCTTTGATCTTGAACTTGACCTTTGAGGTTATTTCAAGGTCAAAGTGATTTTTTCATATGGAAATACCTAGTTTTGACCCCGGATTCGGAAAGAGCGGGAAATTTTACGTTCAAAATCATATTGAGAAATTTTTTCCAAGGTCATTTCAAGGTCAAATCTAGGTCAAACTCAGAAAAGTCCGTTTAAAATCGTTTTTTTCCATGAACCACAGGCTACGCTGGTTCAAATTGATCGTAGGCTTAATAGAGAAACCCATACACCCAAAACCCACACACCCCAAACCCACACACCCAAAACTTACACATCCTACTAAACAAATCTCAAACTCGCACATCCTAACCCCATACACTTCATGCCCTCACATGCTGAACTGCTACACCCCGGTCCCACAACCATACCCCACACCCCCCAGTCCTACACACCCCTACCCCACGCATGCTAATCCCATACACCCCAAACCCACATATCCTGAACCCTGAAACATTTTTCTCAAAGGCAAAATGATTTTTTAACGGAAAGTTTAAGATCGTTGAAGCTTCTGTTATAAATGTATTAACCTTACTTTTTGCGCTACCCAGAAACAACGACATGGACCTAGTAAGGATTGTTTCCTTTGGGGCGCTTAATTAAAGTGAGTCCCCTTGCCTCTCACTGGTCGGGGTGCTTGATTATAGTGAGTCCCCTCGCCTCTCACTAATGTAAATAAATTTTTATTTAGCCTCGAAGCAAGTATTCGAAATGACGACCATTTGCTTCAAGGCACATAGTCAAGGGGACTCACTATAATCAAGCACCCCGAACAGTGAGAGGCAAGAGGACTCACTTTAATCAAGCACCCCGAACAGTGCGAGGCAAGGGATCACTTTAATCAAGCACCCCGAACAGTGAGAGGCAAGGAATCACTTTAATTAAGCACCCCAAAGGAAACAATCCTTACTACGTCCACGTCGTTGTTTCTGGGTAGCGCAAAAAGTAAGGTTAATACATTTATAACAGAAGTTTCAACGATCTTAAAGTTTCCGTTAAAAAATCATTTTGCCCTTGAGAAAAATTTTTCAGGGTTCAGGATGTGTGGGTTTGGGGTGTATGGGATTAGCATGTGTGGGGTAGGGATGTGTGGGACTGGGGGGTGTGGGGTATGGTTGTGGGACCGGGGTGTAACAGTTCAGCATGTGAGGGCATGAAGTGTATGGAGTTAGGATGTGCGAGTTTGAGTTTCGTTTACTAGGATGTGTAAGTTTTGGGTGTGTGGATTCCTCTATTAAGCCTACAATCAATTTGAACCAGCTTAGCCTGTGGTTCATGGAAAAAACGATTTTAAACGGGCTTTTCTGAGTTTGACCTAGATTTGACTTTGAAATGACCTTGGAAAAAATTTCTCAATATGATTTTGAACGTAAAATTTCCCGCTCTTTCCGAATCCGGGGTCAAAACTAGGTATTTCCATATGAAAAAACCACTTTGACCTTGAAATAACCTCAAAGGTCAAGTTCAAGGTCAAAGACGTTAGCGCCATTATGTGGCCCCCTTTGTCCCCTATAACTTTTGTCTGAACCATTTTTCTCTATCTGGCTTAGGTTCCGAGAAATCCGGGCGCGGCGATTAAAATGGGTCACCGTGTATATATGTATTATTGTAATTTTATCTGAAGCTTATAAAACTTTGTATTACCTTAGTACGTACCCTGGTAGAAATGGCAATCAACCGTTCACCATCCGTTCACCAAATCGCTAAGGTTTGGCCAACCGTTTAACCAATGGTTGGTAATGGTCGTCAATATTTTTGTTATTCGTTGGCCAAAAAGATTGACCAACCGTTACAGTTAAGCCATTTTGGTTGGGTTATTTTCTACCAGTTTGATAACCATCGAAAACTATATATTCAACGATCTTCTTAAAGAATATTTTTGAATGATTAAAAATCTTACGAAATAAAGTGCCACTGTCAAACAATAAAAGCGGATCGAAATGTATATTTTAGGAACTCCAACGGCCTTAAATTAATTCAGCCAGGGGTTTATATTTTAAGCAAAATTAGCACTTCCCCGAGATCTAGATAAAAGTTCTCGCGCGAGCTTGACTTTCCGCGCCATGGAACACTTTTCCGAAAATAATTAGAATTCGTAATTATTTTCGAATAGCTAATTAAAGAAGAATAGCTTGATTTTTTCACTCGTTTATATTATCAACAAAGAATTTTCAGTGAACAGTATAATTTGTTTCCAGAAATTCGTTAATTAGTACCAAAGAATTATCGTCAACGAAAAGCGGCGCTTTATTGATGAATATAATTTCCTGAAATAGTCGCTCTATATTAATTTTACTAATCTGCATTAAGGTGTGTGTAAAGCTACTCTTTTATACTTACTATGAATAGTAATTTTAATTCTAGTTTCACTAATTAGCGCATTGTATAATAATTCTTCAAATATTTTAATAAAGAAATGGTTTTTAAAATTAAATAATTAAAAGCTAAAGATCCAGCAATAAATAATTGAATAATTCGACTCGTAAGATAGAATTTAGGCTTTCTATATTATTTATAGTAGAGCAATAACAATTGTCAGAAAAATTAAGTTTGTAACGATAGTGACAATGACAATCCATCCGGTAAAGAAACCAATTAATTTTGGCATTTAGCCTTTTCAAACTTAATGTAATATTCTATTACGTAAAATATTTTTTAGTATTGATAAAAAATATAGAATTGAAACCTACACAAATTTATGAAAGTTTGTAAGCAAGTAAGTCATTAAAAAATAAAAACGGTTATGACACGTGTCCTAATTTCAATATTTTTTCATAATTTTTCATAACGTTTTATATTTTTTCTTGACTTCTGCAAGGCTTCTTATATTATTATATAATAAATTTATGTATTTTCTACATATTTTTTAAATATAAGAAAGTCTTATTTTGTTATAATAGGATAATGAAATTGGGTTCAGAAATATAAAAGATTGGTTGATATTTACTCCTACTATCGTTTGACAATAAAAACGAATTTTTCCCGAAGATATTTTTCGATTACAAGTTTTAAACGTACGATTCTCATGAAATTTTACAAATATACAGCTTATATCCTTTACTAATTATTTTATGAATTTAAAATTAATATATAAAACCTAAATCCTACTTTCAAAACTTTATGAAGATTATTCTCCACAAAAAGACTTTAATTTTACATATTACCTATTTAAGACTCGTTTTCTTTAATAATTACGAAATGATAAACTGTTCATTCCCAAAAAGATATGTATTGTACGTACCTTATTTATAAATTCAATTTTTTTTTATAATTTGGTTGTCTAACTAGGATTTTCTGAATACAAATTCATAGTTTAACAAACATTTCTGTTTAGTTTCAGATGTATTATTTATAATTTAAAAAGAAGTGAATAAGAAATATTATTAAAAACATTATGTTTTTAAAATTGTTGTATTTTCTATATAAGTTTTGTTAGATCATATTTATGAACATGCATCATCATCGTTTTAGGTTTGTCGTAATTCTAATATTTTTATATTTTCTGTCCCAGTCAGGAAATCATGAAGATATAAATATATTCAAAGGTTGTTTTTTTTCGTTAGTAAGTCACACGATTGTTCATCGGTAAAGACTGTTTAATACCAACAACTCCAACTGCATAGAGTAAGATAATTATTTTCACTTAATAAATTATACAGATACTTATACAGAAACTTTTTACTTCTCTAAATAAAGACAATGAGATTTTTGTAATCCCACACACACACACACACACACAGACATTTTTTGTTCAGAAAATTTTTTTCACCGTTCCAAAGCTTTTTCTTTGCAGAAACAATAATACCACAATATTTTGTTTTGTCCTACATTACGCATATATTGTAACTATCATAATATCTCCGATCTCGTTGTCGCCCTTCTCAAAATCTCACATTTAAATTAAAGAAAAAATAATCACCTCCATCTCCCCTCCCTGTTCAAAACCCTCATCACTTTCGAAGACACGAGAGAGAACGAGAGAGAACGAACGAGCGAGAGAGAGACGGCTATCTCGTCGCGGGCGCACAAAAGCGGCGCACTCGCGCGCGTCTGTTTGTCTCGCGCTCGAAAATTCGCGCACGTATTTGCCCAACTCTCTCGCGCGTCTGTCATATACGCGAGCCAAGCGCGCGCTAGCGCGAGGTGACGAATGGCCGTGTGCGCTGGGGTGCAGGTGCACGTCCCGATAAATCTTATTACCAGCGGTGAGCTGGATATAATTGCGTCAATAAGTGATGAGGGGGCTATGTGAGATAGACAAAGAGAGGGTGAATGTTTCAGGAAGAGTTTTTTGTGGGATGTGTACGGGAGGAGAATGGCGAATTTTTCGTTGATTAAAGACGCGAGTTGTGTAGTAAAGTATATATAGGTAATGATGTGGTATGGTAATATAATATTGTTTGACATTGGACAAAATAGGATTGCAGGTTTATATTTTTATTCAATTTTACGATGGTAATGTTGGTAATAATAAAGACTTTTTAATAATTGACTTGAAGTATGTTCATAAATCGTGTAGAGTAAGTACACTTTGTAAGTTTTTACATTTCTGCAGTGATTTGTTTATAGTTTTTAATCTGCTAATTTAGCTTTTATTTGAACATTAATTTCGTGATGAAATAATGTTCTCCTTAGGAGGGGTGGGAAAAATAAGGTAATAACATATATGCAATTCCCTCGAAAATTTCCCTTAATCCGGTCATAAAAATGACGAAAAAAAAATTTTGAGGCGCACCTCTGCAATACGTCTTTTCTTGTTCTATATACTCCACAATACATTTGTTAAGATCATGTGAAACCGTGAATTTCAATATTTTTTAAATCAACATTTAAACGTTTATTTGGAAAAAGACGAACGTCAAGTGCTCCGTGCACGTAAACACTATATGCAGATTTTTTTCTGGATAATTCTATTGATATTTGCGTGAGTTATGCTCGTTTGAAAAATAACGTTGGTACTCACATCCCCTTAAGGGGATGCCTTACTCGTACTATTACCGACCGAGCAATTCACACAGTTTCAAGCTGATTAAAAATAAAATACGTCGAATCACAAAAAATCAAGAGAACACTCTTCTGTGTTTTTTAACGTTCTATCATCCAGTCAAAGTTTGGAGTCGAAATATCAAGCCGTTTTTTCAAAAACTTTGAACGAAATTAAATTTAATTTCGTTCAAAGTTTTTGAAAAAACGGCTTGATATTTCGACTCCAAACTTTGACTGGATGATAGAACGTTAAAAAACACAGAAGAGTGTTCTCTTGATTTTTTGTGATTCGACGTATTTTATTTTTAATCAGCTTGAAACTGTGTGAATTGCTCGGTCGGTAATAGTACGAGTAAGGCATCCCCTTAAGGGGATGTGAGTACCAACGTTATTTTTCAAACGAGCATAACTCACGCAAATATCAATAGAATTATCCAGAAAAAAATCTGCATATAGTGTTTGCGTGTACGGAGCGCTTGACAGACGTCTTTTTCCAAAAAAATGATGAGAATTTATTGAATTAAATAAAAACCTTACTGTCGATAAGTAGGAATCTACAATTGACCTACTTTTCAAACGAGCATAACTCACGCAAATATCAATAGAATTATCCAGAAAAAAATCTGCATATAGTGTTTGCGTGTACGGAGCGCTTGACAGCCGTCTTTTTCCAAATAAATGTTTGAATGTTGATTTAAAAAAATATTGAAATCAGGGTTGCACATCCCCTTAAACATTGAATTGTACTCAATTGAAAAAAAAAATCGTTTTGTTTGTAATTGCCCCATTCTCGGAACCACAAATTTGTTTAAACACCGGGGCAATTTGGTACATGTACTATAATGAAAGACATAAAGAAATCAAATTTTTCAATTTTAGAATCTTCTGTTTTTTACAATAATTGATTGTAATTATGAGTTAACAATTAGATTATAATACTAGTCAATCAAAACTTTTTTTCTTTGATTTCTTCGAAAGATTTAGATTTTATAAATAAAATCTTCTAAATCATTACCCGATTGATAAATCTCAGGTGACTTCTCACATGAGATCTCAAATAAAATCTCATGTAAAAATCTTACCTGAGATTCTGCTTCAGATGCTGCGGAAAACCTAAGTAAATTAAAAATCAGCTTCTTCAGTATTGGAAATCGTCTGTTAGGATGTTTTACCCTCTAGATGAACTCGAAAATACACGTTTAGAAGCATTTTACACAATTTTTCAAGTTTTACAAATTTGGGTCATGAGTTCTCAAGTGATTTCTCTGCTGAGATATCAGGTTAAATACAAAAAATTTAACTATTCTTCAATTAGCAGATATTTCAAAAATTTCCCCATGGAATCAATGCAAAAACTAAGGCAAAACTATCAATAGTCGTCCTCACTGTTCTTGATACAAATAATGAGAAAGGCTCGGATGCGTGTATATTCAACTCTGGTAATCATGTGAACCAAAAATTGACCAGAATATCTACGAGATTTATTATACGCTGCTCGGCAAAACAACAAAGAGCTTCCTTACCACAACTTTTAAAGAGGGTTTGAAGATAAGCTGAATTTTAGTGCGACGAAAGTGTAGCTTTTTATTTCAAGAAAAGGGGACTGTTTTGCAATTTGCGTAATTATACTTTTTTAGTCGCTTGAGAATCTACTCCAAAGCAAAAGGCCACGCCGGTAGCTCGTTCAATACTACTCGAAAAGTTGATTGGAAATCCCGCGTCTGACTAAACTCGATCCCGTTCTACTCGCTTCATTTTGCACCACGTCGCATCCAGTCCTCGTACACTTTCCTATTTCAGCAATATTTAACGCCTCTACGTAGGGTTTTTCAAGCGCGTTTTACGTTTCGCAAACATACACCGAGTAAGAATTTTCCTATATATACGGAAAAAATTTCGATTTCTCAAAAAGTTGTAGGTTATCAATAATAGAGTAAGAAAATGACTAAAAATTTCTCATCTTTTTCAAGCATTTAACGGGTGATATTTTAAGCTATCTTCTTACTCTATTTTTGATAGCCTATAACTTTTTGAGAAATCGACATTTTTTAACGAAATACAGCTTAAATTAAAGTTTTTTTTAACTTAAATTAAAGTTTTTTCTGTCTTCTTTCATAAACTTTTTAATCCATTTATATGACCGAAATATTCAAAAAGCTATAACTAAAGAAAGAGACCCCATTTTATCAAAAATTGTTCATTTTAGACATAAAATAAAGGCCCATTCACAAAAACCCCGAGACACGTGTCTCATTATTTGTCATAAAGAAGTACCTCCTATACATTATTAACCAAATCCAAGTCCTGCATCCCTGATCACCTCCTTGTGAGTACACTTTGAGATGGCACGACCGTGCGTTTGCCTCGCGCAAGGGCATCAATTGTTTATTTTTATGACATTCAGTTGATTCAGTCCCGTTCGCTCGGGACTCATTACCAAATCGCATCGAAGCGCAGTTTTCATTCACAAACAGCCGCAAAAGGGAACTAGTCTTGAATATTTTTTTCCGTGTTCCCTCATCAATGTTTAAAAAAAAGAAAAATGCATGCACCTACATATCTCTCCACCACATCGGCAATCTAAAAGCGAACGCTTCTTATAAGCGTTTTCTCTCTTTCCCTACTTGGATTACATAATCAGAGAGCGCTAGCGCACCTTTAGCGTGCACGTGTGTGTTTGTGTGTGTGGGGGGGGGGGGGGAATTCTCTTCTCGAATCACTTTACGCGCATATTGTGAGAAAATGCGTTCGTAGCTATTATACAACACTAGCTATGTTCCTTTTCAGAAAAAAATAATATTTTGGAGTGTTTGACTACCAGCGCCACGTTGTCGGTGCGTCGAGCTTTACTGAGCGTTGAAAAATGTATGGTGCACGGTCTAGCGAATTTATTGTTTTCTCGCGAAATCCACTCTACATCTTTGTATTATACATGTTTGTTAAAAATTTCAGATCTACAAAATGTTCATAAATTGATATGATATCCAATTAACAAATATATTTTAGGAAAGCATTCATTTTTAGGTTTTTAAAATTTTTCTAGGCCAAACGATATATTACGAACGTTAAAATAATTGACGTAGTGATTCTCTATTAGATAATTTCACAGTCTGCGTATATCGTCGCGCGGTACGAAGAAAAGCCAGCTTGGAAGTTACAGGAGAAGAAAAGCCAAAAACGCGTCTAAGACGAAGAAAAGCCAGTTTGCGCCCTCCCAGACGAAGAAAAGCGAAGAAAAGTTTGACTTCACAAACGAAAGTAACATTTAGATGGCATCTTATAGATAACTTTTAGATAATAAGATAAGATAAAGATAAAAAGATAACCAAAAAGATTAAAACTCTTTTTAAAAAGATAAGATAAAAAGATGATCAGTCAAGATAATAAGATAATTAGTAATTGATTAGATGCAGTCAGTTGGGGGATTTTTCCTCCGCAGGAACGGCGCAAACTGGCTTTTTTTCGTCTGAGACAAGTCAAACTGGCTTTTCTTCGTCTGGGAGGGCGCAAACTGGCTTTTCTTCGTCTAGGAGGACCCAAACTGGCTTTTCTTCGTCTTAGACGCGTTTTTGGCTTTTCTTCGCCTATAACTTCCAAGTTGGCTTTTCTTCGTATCGCGCGACGATATACTAACGAGTCGACATAGAACGGTAATTTTGACCGTAAGCATTTTTCTCCATCGGCATCGCACATTCTACACTAATTCTACATCCATCCAAGACACTATACGTTATTCCTTCCTCTCCCTCTCTCGCGCCATTCAAAATTCACCCCGACCTCCTTCATCCTCGGATACGTGAACCGTGCGCACTCGCTTTGACGTCGTCATCAGGCGCGTTCTCATCAGCGATGCACTGTGTCACACGCGCATGTAGTACCTACCTGTAATATATCCCTGCTCCTCGCGTCTTCGCGGTTGCGCTAAAACGCGCCGCGCAAACGAGTCGCAATCAGAGCTCTACTCGCGTCGATTGACGCAGAGATATGGAGAAAGAGAGAGAGAGAGAGTCTGGTGCCCAATTGCCAGAGTAGTACGTGTCGGGATTCGCGGATTTGAAAATCGCGAGCGGTGGTAAGTATAGGAATGTACAGGGTGGCTCGAGGAATCATCACTGCGAGAAGGTTTTAGGTCGCGTTTGAAGATTGGGAAATGGGAGTCTAGGGGTTTGGTTGCTTGACGTGTTTGATTTAGTACGCTCGATGTACCTTATATAGGTGCGGCTTTTTTCTTCTCATGGCATAGTAGTGTTGAGCATTTTAAATACAGTGAGGCATAACAGAACGTATGTACGTCCCAGGCGGAAATAAAACTTAGCAAATAATTATCGCCTCTGCTAAACGTACGTCAGATCTGACGTACAAATAATAAAATAAACCGCTTAGAGACACGTAGAAACCTCTGTTTTGAAAGTCTGACATGGAAGGGACGTCAATTCTTGACTGTTTTTTTTTTCTTAAGAAAATTAAAGGATAGGTTTTTTTTTATTTGTACGGCAGATTGTATACCTATATATTGCGCTCCTGACGTACGTTTAGCAAGAGCCAATAATTATTAATAAGAATATATAATTTTTTATAATTTTTAAAAAAAGTTCATAACAGAAAAAAACTGTTGATAATTTTTATAAACTGTTACTATAGTCTCAAATCATATCTTTATAAACAGTTATTAACAGTTATAAACAGCTAGAAAAAGTTTATAATGCAGTAATAAACTTTTATTTACTTTTTTGGGCTGCGGTGCATAACCGTATGTAAGTTCAATCTATACAAATTTATTATCTGTTATAAACTTTTTTCATTTAATAATAATAGTTATTAATAGTTTCAAAAAGTTTATTAATTATTCACTTTTTGTAAGAAAGAAATTTTATTAATATGGATATTCCAAAATATAAATAATTATAAATTTCAATTAGTACAAATTAGTAAACATTCGTAAAAGTTATTATCAGTTACTAACTCTTTTTACTGATCAAAGATTCAAATTTTTACGACGGTCCAAAAAACTTATAAAAGTAAATAACTATTATAACTATTTATAACAGTTCTAAACTTTTTTGAACTTTTATCATAAGAAGATCATTTCCGCCTGGGGTGAAACTGATGTGCTCTCTCCCAATTAAAATGAGTGAAAATTTCACATTTTACTAGTGAACACTTATGTTATTTATTAATAAAATAAAGGAAATAAGCTTTTACTTCCAAATTAAATTTTCACTTTTTCTATATATAAGTTAATATAAGATTTTCAATTATGAATAAATGAAGTTTTTACTTATTTGAATAATGACTTATAACAAAAATAAACTTAGCAAATTACAGCCATTACTTGTATACATCTCTAGGTATATAATATAAGATTCTATGTAATTGTACATGGAAATGGTACCTGAGGTTTTGTTACTTGCCAAATAAGTGAATATTAACTCGCAAGAAGTGAATTTTCACTTATTCAAATTTAGGAGAGTACGATTAGATTCACATTTCATAATTAAACGAGAAATAATATAAATAACAGAATGCTTGTTCAAAATAACAATATCTAATTGACATTGTAAATAACTAAATTCTTCGAAATTCAATACAAATTCGCAACATTATTATAATACAAATAAATCAAATGTCAATTTATCACTGAGTTATCTCAACAAATGAACGTGTAAAAATTATATTTATACCACTCTAACCTCAAAATCACAACTTTGATATGATTTTTCGGCGCTCGTGGTATAAAATACCGTTCGAAACTAGTGCGTAAGTCGATTATTTAGCTGGTGTGACTTTTTGCACGAGCGAAGCGACCCACCCGTGTCGAAATGTACTATTTAAAATTCTCCACATAAAATACTTCACATTTTATCCTCTTTCCCTTTATTTATTTATTCAAGCCTATCATAAAGCCTTACAATAAATCCATCTCTCCACAGATAAAAACTTCGCGAAATAAAAGTAGCTTTCACACCCTCCGAACAATGAATAACCCCTCAATTATTTCATAACAATGTGCGTTCATTATACATCTCATACCGAATTTTCCATTCCTAAACTCCTAGACCAACACACACACAGGTCCTACACGGCATTTTCGCGCGCGCCCGTCGCATTCCATTCCGTCACACCCAAATACCTCGCTCACCTCTCCAACGCAGCATAAAAATTAAACTGAGGCCCCGCGCTCCTTACGAAAATAATATCGCAATTACGCGCGAGCGCGCGTACCCCGCCTTAATTAAAACGCGCGCGCGCTCGCGTCGTCCCGAACACACTTGTTTATTAAATTCCGCATCCCCACTCCGTCCGAAAAACAATTTTCGCGGCAAACAATGGCAGCAAGGCGCAAAAAACGTCGATAGTACGTGCGAGCGCGCGCGCTTTTCGAACACATCGCTCGTCGTTTTGTCGTTCCATTAATAAACGTCGTGCGCGCGCGAGGGAGTAATTTTTTAATTAAAAACTTTGCCCCGCCGTCGTTCGCTGCCGCGAGGCCATTACTTTTCCGTATTCATACGCGCGTCGGAGTTTGCGAAAGGGCTAAATAATTATCGCGCGGGTTAATGAATTAAACGGGATTTCACGGCAGTGCGGGCGGTGAATTGGTTATTTGCCGGCGCTCGATTATGCGAAGGAAGGGGTTTTATTCTTTTTTTTACGTCATCGACGGTGGTGTGTGCTAACGAGTATTTTGATTACTCTTCGGCGGCGTGGTAAATAATAAACGCGTGCTTGCTGATATATCGCCATAACAAACGGAGTTATAGGGGAGAAATGCTTGTGGATTACATGTATATAATATAAGCTGAATTGGATTGTACGCAGGTGAAATTTCAAACGAATATGGAGTACAAAGGGCCGCGTTCTACGAAAAACCGAATCAAGCTTCATTGCTCAATTCCGCGTATGTATATATGGAGATCCATATTTCAATTATGCAGACTGTATGATTACAATAGCGTTATTGTTATTTCGTCAAAATTCAGGATAGCTCAAAAAGTCAAATATTTATTCAAAGGGGGATGCCCCCGGGGTATAGTTTTAATCACATTTCAAAATGCAACCTGTAACGTCTGTACGGCGTCACTTGGAGAATAAAAAAAACTATGAAATGAAAAAAAAAATGGACAGGTTACTAAATGGGAAAGTTATAAAAAAAAAGTTAATTGAAAATCAACGCACAGTTTAGTTTATATATATACTGTATTATATTTAGTATAAGAACAAATTTTAATTACTTCCCCACGTCGCAAACTGACCAACTTTTTTTCATATTTTTCTATATAATTTTATAGGTTGCACTTTTAAAATCGAATAAGTTCGTCGAAAGCATTTTCCTAATTCCCTTCTACAAATTATACATAAAGCAGCAATCTGATGAAGATCAATTCCCATATCCGAGACATCAGCAATGTTCTTTCTTCACCCATAAACGCCAACGTAACGAATCTTAATATCGAACACATCTCATACTAACATATAATCCACCCCTCGACCTCTTCGAATCAAAACAACCCTAAACACAGTTAAACCTCGCCTGTCCCCTCGACACCAAAACAATTTTTCCCCAGAAAAAAAAAAGCCGTCGTATATCCTGATCGCGTCAATAAGCCGATATATATACACTCCTGCGGCGCTCGACGGCGACAAGCAGCTTTTAAAATTGCTTTTTTCTCCGCCGCCAGCAGATCGATTCTCCAGCAACCACCTCGCCGTCTTATTCTCCCTCATTCTCTACGTTTCCCTTTTTTTTTCATTGCGTCAGTGACGTTTATTGCGAGCTGGCAGAATGTTCGACTGGAATCAAATATGGCAAGCAGCACGATAATCAATGCTTTGTGTATTTCCGCGAACGGACAATGATTATTCCAGGGATTATAATTTTACAGAATATTTTCCAGCTCTTCGAAGTGATAATACTACATCGTGAAATTCGATGTATTATAACGAATACAAACGGAACATTCATTCAGTCTGTACAACGGGGTTTATCATTTAATTTTGCTTCAATTCGATGCACGATCCCATTTCGTCCTCAAAAGACCCGAAAATTAAAAATTTTTAATCCCCATATATATTACACTCTACCATCGCCATCATCGTTATCATCATTCGATCAATTATCCCTTAGAGGCTCAACAACACCGCAATTCAAGCTCTCGCTATTTCTCCCCTAATGAGAATATTTTTCTCTCTCCAGCAGCAGCAGCAGCAGCCCCCGGGGCTATTTCTCTCTCGTCTGGGGCCATTTCTCACGGGCGCCGTGTATATATAGCGGATCGATTTGCCCGCCTTTTCTCTCCTTTTGGTTTCTTGGCCCGCGCTCACCTGTTACGCAGCGGAGATTTTACTGCGATCGGATATCGAGAGGCGGAAGGGGGTAATGAAATGTGGGAGGAGGGAGGGAGAATGTGTGTCAGTGGTTATGAGGAGGTGTATATGACATGGTTGCCGATTAAGAGAATTGATATATAATCAGCGGTGATTAAATTGTTTTATAAGGTGCTAATAAAGCTTTCCCTTCTATCCCTAGCAAAAATCGTTTTCGTAAGAAACTGAAAATAACTGTTAAATACTGTAAATAACTGTTATAAATTGTTTGGTTTGAGACGTTAATAGCAGATATTAACAGTTATTTACAGTTATTTGCAGGTATTTACAGGTATTTACAGTTATTTACAGTTATTTACAGTTATTTACAGTTATTTACAGTTATTTATATTTACAGTTATTTAGAGTTATTTACAGTTATTTACAGTTATTTAGAGTTATTTACAGTTATTTACAGTTATTTACAGTTATTTACAGTTATTTACAGTTATTTACAGTTATTTACAGTTATTTACAGTTATTTACAGTTATTTACAGTTATTTACAGTTATTTACAGTTATTTACAGTTATTTACAGTTATTTACAGTTATTTACAGTTATTTACAGTTATTTACAGTTATTTACAGTTATTTACAGTTATTTACAGTTATTTACAGTTATCTACAGTTATCTACAGTTATCTACAGTTATTTACAGTTATTTACAGTTATTTACAGTTATTTGCGGTTATGAACAGTTTTATTTCTTCTCTATAGTATAATAATTACAGTTTCTACTAAGAAATACTGCAAATAACTGGAAATATCTGTAAATAACTGTAAATAACTGCAACAAACTGAAGGTAACTGAATATAACTATGATTGACTGTTCTGAGAGTCTTTATTTTGACAATTAATATTTTACAAAACTGCAAATAATTGAAAATAACAATAAATAACCGCGTAAATAACTACAAATAACTGCAAATAATTGATAATTTATTATTTATTATTTCCACTAAGGATATAAATAAATATTACGTTGTTTCGCTGGCGCTTTGTCTACCAATAGATCTCCCCGGTGGTTTTAAAAACCTTTTTACGAGCTTCGATCCCCGAATTATATTTATACCAGAATTATACATTTATCATTTCATTAATAACGAACGGCGAATGAATTTCGTTAATTTTAGCTGCCCTTTCCCAGTAATAATCCTCCGCGCATTGATTATTATTATTCTCCAAGAAGTGAACGTCCTCGAGGAGCTGCTGCGAAAACTGGCCCCGCGAGACTCGTATAAAAGCGCGACGCGGGCCGGAAAAGTGGTTTTTAAGCGGCGGACAAAGAGGATTTAAAAATAAATGTTTCACCGACCGCTACTGTAAGTTCTCTTTAATTACTAAAGACGGCAGCAATTGAAAGACGTTAAAAATTGAGCAACCGACAAACCTGAAATAAAGGCCGCGCGTCTGACTAAACGTGACCCACATCCACTTGCATTTATTTACCGCACCCACTGCGAAATTTGTTTGTGCGCCCTCCTCGAGTCGTCTGGCAAAAGAGTTAAATTTTCCCCCCAAATTAAGTGTCTTTTTATCCCCTAGATAGTGGTGCAGTATATAAAGTATACCCTTTTCCTTTCAAGACTGTCCTCCTTAAAAGCAAATTAAACGCGAGAGCAAAAAGAACGGCTAATTGCGCGCGCGACAAACGCTCTTTCTCATAAACAAAACTCCATCGAGAAGCAATAACGGAAAAATTCCGCAAGACGTGCACTACACACATCCTCCACCGGAATTCAAATACTCCCTCACGCCGAAACTACACATCGAAAACTCTCTCTCTCTCTCTCTCTCTCTCTCTCTCTACGAGTCGTTAAATTTTACAATAACGGCCGTATAAACAAACCTCGGACCGCCGAGACAATAAAGCCGCCGCGGCTCATTATGCTAATACTTCCCCTAGAATAGTAGCATGAACCTGGCGGGGTATGTTATATAGCACATATACACATACAATCGCGGGGCGCGGTGCCGAAAGTTGGCGTGGCTTCTCGCCGTCCTAATTTCTTGCCGCCGCCGCGCGCTTATCGATCGACCCGAGAGAGAGATTTTGCGCTGATGCTACGTACGTGAACTCCTTTTCTCATGGACCGCTGGGGGTATATATATTTATGAATTTTCGGAGGCACTTATGTGGCCGCTCCAGATGGGCATGTGGAGCGTGAACAGCGATGACCGGCCGATTTCGGCTGGCTGCGGCTGTTTGTAGAGGTGGAAAGAGTGAAGCAGATTGGGGTCGCGAGAGCGAAACGGGGTTGCCGCGAGTTATAAAGGGAGATGTTTGAATGAATCGCCGATAGTATCGGCGATATATTGAGGATGAGCACGGGGTCGAGAAGAGTGCCGTTGGCTGCTTACGCGCCGGGTTGTTGGATGTACGAATCATGTGATTGTGAGTGGTTCAAGTGATTGTTAGTAGGCGCTGGCAGAAATATGTTCTATAAAAAAACTATGAAAATCTATAAAAAAACCCAATGAAAATCTATGTAAGTCCATGTAAGTCTATGAAAATCTATGAAAATCTATGAATAACATATAAAAAAACTCGAAATTGGGACGCTTGCATAGTTTTTTCATAGTTGTTAATAGACTTTCATAGTTATTCATTATTTTTCATAGATTTTCATGGATTTTCATAATTGTTTTATAAATTCTATTTTTCTATGAAATTAAAAAAAATGTTGTTTTAAACTATAGTTTATAACAATTGATAATATAAAATCATGATTTAAATTATTATTATAAAAAAATTATGAATATCCATGAAAATCTATGAAAAATAATGAATAACTATGAAAGTCTATTAAAAATTACGAGAAACTATAAAAAAACTATAGGTAAAACTATGAAAAAACTATGCAAGCGTCCCAATTTCGAGAGTTTTTTTATACGTTTTTCATAGACTTTCATAGATTCTCATAGATTTTCATAGATTTTTATGGGTTTTTTTATAGGTTTTCATAGTTTTTTTTATAGAACATATTTCTGCCAGGGGGTAGAATTATTATATATGTAAATGGTGAATATCAGTTTGTATAATGTATAATAACTTGAAAGTTTGTAACTATATGAATTGAAGGTAGTCGCTCTTTAGATGTTGAAAGCATATACCTTCTGTTTATATAGTTATGATCTAATTCTATTATGTGCAGCTGTATATGAATTAAGTAGCAGCTAAAAGATTAATTCTTGTTAGTTGGTTCAGTTACGATTTCTATTGGATTTCTATGTATGAATACATCCGATGCACTCAACTGATAGAATGAATAAGCTGCTTATTATTTAATATTAATAATATTGTGGTATTATTGTTTGTATTTCAAGAATCATGCGAGTAAATTGAATCCAACAAGCATATTATATAACCCCGGGGGAAATGTATGATGACTAAGTGCTATTATATTAAAAAAGTGACTTTCAATAAATCATTTTCAAACTATTCTTTATTTAATTATCAGCTTTTCTACAACAAGATTCATAATAAGCTGCATCTGAATAATATAAAAATTATCATTTTAGTACACTTATACCTACTTAAGGACGTTCTCCGGGTCGAAACAGCAATTTTAGTTTTTATATTTTTAAATAATGTTTTATTAATTTGATAATCCAAGAGTAAGTACATGTAACAAATATATACTTGAAAGAACATAAGACAATTTTTTTCAGAACAAATTCAGGCAATAGTCACTATGCTATTGTTACAATTAAAGACAAAAACTTTAATAAGTTCTTTAAATTTTTTTATTTTTTATCCGATCTTAACGAAATAAAGCTTATTTTGTTCGTTAAGAAATTTCAGGGGAAGTATCGATGGGAAAATTCATGATACGAGTTACCAGTGCGGCGCAATATCAATTTGTTTAAGAAAAACAAGTCAAGTTTTCATCAAAACTTTCTTAAATAAATTGATATTGCGTCGTACTGGTAACTCGTATCATAAATTTTCCCATCGATACTACCCCTGGAATTTCTTAACGAACAAAATAAGCTTTATTTCGTTAAGATCGGATAAAACTTATTGAAGTTTTTGTCTTTAATTGTAACAATAGCATAGTGACTATTGTCTGAATTTGTCTGAAAAAAATTGTTTTATGTTCTTTCAAGTATATATTTGTTGCATGTACTTACTCTTGGATTATCAAATTAATAAAACATTATATAAAAATATAAAAACTAAAATTGCTGTTTCGATTCGGAGAACGTCATTAAAGCAATGAGGGTATTCTAAATATAAAGAGACGTTAATTACCTTCATTTTTCATCGCGGCTTACATACAGCGCCACCTGAAATATTCAAAACGACATCTCTGAGCATTTATGATCAACATAATGTCATCTTTAATTTAAAAAGCACGGATACTATAATTACTCTAAATCTATACCAAACATTGCTTACTAAAAACAAACCGCGACTCGCGTCAATCACCTTTTCAATCCACTCTCACTTCGCCCGCAATTCTCCTAATTTTTAACCGATTTATACCATACCGACATACCACCGCATTCTCACCCACGAGCACGTGCTCAGACTGGGTTCCTCTTTCTCTCTCTCGCTCGCTCAGCGTTTAATATGTAGCGCCTCGCTCACCTGTCGAATTATAAACTGCGAAATTGATTTACGCACGCGGACTCGGCAAAATCCGCATCTATCTCTCTCTCACGCTATATACCCGCCGGTTGCGCGCAAGTCTGATGCGGTAAATAGTTGAGCGGCGGTGCAGTGCCGGGACCCCGGGTAAGGCGGTGAATAGTAATGGGGGCTCGATGTATATACGTGTGTGCGCGAGACAGGAAGAGTTTGACGGAGGGAGAGAGAGAGAGAGAGAGAGTTGGTAGAGGATGAAATTTTAAGGGTGCGTGAGCGAGATGGGAATTTTATTGCCGGCGTGGTGAGGGAATTGCAAGGAGGCTGGTATAATTGCGGTGTAATTTGTTGTGAGTGTAAGTATATAGTTTGGGTGACCGGTTGAAAAGGTCTGATAAAACCAGATAAAAAGGGTGCAAAAACCGCATAGGTTTTTGCACCAGAATCTGCAAATTTGTATTAGTTTTTATCAGACCATTTCAACCGAGTGGTTGAAGGATCGACGTTTGTGTCAATGATGTATGGTACTGAACAAATACTTGTTAGAAACATTTTTCAACGATTTAAAATAAAACTTATTTTTTTTCTATCGCAAATAAATTATAATGTCTAGCTTTTTTCGTGGAAATGTTTTTTTCAGTGTACGAAGAACGCGTATTTCTGTATACGAAGTAATATTTTTTTCTTGTGTCTAACAAAATAAAATTACCGACTCGTGTTTTTGTAATATATGTGTATAAAAAAATATTATTTTATATATACGTAGACATGAGTAGCTTCCAATTACGAATAAAGTAAACAAGCGAAAAATAGGGAAAATCCTGAAACAGCAGAAACTTTTCAATATACTCGCCGGCCGGATAAAATATACGATTCTCAAAATGAATTTTTTTTTCCACTTTTCCGTAATATCGTGGAACGCGTTTTTTTTGTAAAACTTTTATATTTCATTTGAACTCTATAGTAAAAAATATTCTTTCATATGAAAATGAATATTGTCTAAAAAAAATGTTTTAAAATTTTTCTTAATAATAAACGAACGCGACATTTTCAATTAATTAAAAAACCTTACTTAAATTTCCCCCTTTTGGGAGCTGTATGACCCATGCATGTATTAAAAATTTTAAATTATTCCTTCTTTATACTACACTTATAAAATAATGGGGGAACTTCAATATGTTACATTTAATTTCGAAAAATATATCAGAAGCTTTCTACACTTTTTCAATTTTTTCACCCGCATTAATTTTAATCATACACCGTTGTGTAAAACTTGTAGTCACAGCGATTTAAAATTGTTATTGTTACTTTCAAGTTACAATTACTACATAATAAGACTAGCCGCCCATCCCTTTTAAAATCTAGAATATCTAGTAAAATAAAAAATTCAAAGCCTCTTCCAATAGTAAATGGAATAGGCCACTTCCGGTGACTATCGGAAGTTGAAAATATCTTCAATTTATCTGGTACGCTCCATTTAGTACTGGGAGACTTTTTATATACATTTTGAACGCGGTGGACAGCTGTATTATAATTCTATATAGTACAAAATACGACAGCAAAGTACATATACGTATGGTTGCGTCTTTTCAGTCTACATAATCCTTGATAAAAATTGCCAAGTGAGAAATCGCTTCTTAACGTAAACAAGTGAAAAAGAACCTACCCCCTTGATACGATTAACTTTTCACCGGGCAACGCGTCCTACATCAACTGCAGAACCAATCTATTTTTTTCATTAATTTACCATGCAACCCCACGTCGCGCTGAAAAGCCTCGCCATCAATAACAAATCCCTCGTCCCTCTCCGTCACCTCCTCATCACGCATTTCCTCCGCGAAAATATAAACAGGCGCGCTATACAGCTCCGTCAAGACTCGCGCTAATGAAATATCCACTACTACTCTCCCTCTCTCTCGACACGCTGCGGGGTAGAGGAGAGCATCGATCGCGCGCGGCTGCCCGGGAATCCGAGGCCCGAATGCCGCGCGATTCTTTCGCGGGTTGGTACGTACGTACGTATGTACGTATGTGCATAGATCGAATTATTAATCGGCTGGATGGTGTGTAAAAGCGACGAGGCCGCAAATAAATCCTGATAATCGATGCAGGCGGGCCGCGAGAGCTTCGTGCTCTCTGATGTGCGAAGAGAGTGGGGTTGAGGTTTGAACGCGAGGTGTTGCATGTTTTACGCGTGACGGGGGAAGGAGAATGACTTGTGTAAAGTGGGATGTGCGCGGGGCTGGGCAGGAGAGAATATATATTACGGGGTTTGGTAGATATATTTTTGTTTACGAGTTAACTAAAACTTTGTGTATGATGTGAAAGATTGCTAATTCTAATGAAAATGTTCATGATTTTCGTATGCGTAAACATGAAGTAAAAAAAATTTATTTTAAGTGGGGTAAGGGGATGTCGAAACCATATGCTGCTATATGAGGCGTTTCACGTCAACTGCCCCAGCGCCGCGCGCGAGCGCCAAATCGTGCTATTTCTAACTCATGTTTATGATACTAAAATGTAACTAAAAAAATTGTTTTATAAGCGTTTCCGACTTATTTTTTCCTCAACTTTCCAATGGTGTAGGCAGTTTTTCCAAAATTTTCCATTTTCACTTTCAAAAAGTACAAAACGTCTTATACATATCTCAAAAAGTGTATTTTCAATATTTTTTTTGACCATTTAGATCGAAACCTGAGCATTTTTTACATAGGAAATGATTTTTTTCATAATTTTCTCAGGATGTTTTCTTCGAGAAATAGAACGCGAAAGAGTAGCGCAACGGCTCTCCTGCGCGCGGGACGTCGCGCGGCACCGCATGATTCATTTATTCTTTCGATAGGTGGCTTTCATATCGGAATTTTCTATCCGTATGTGAATCGTCACGTCGAAAGTATATAATTGCAATGACTTTTCATGTTTGAAAGATACTTATGGATCAGGATGGGGCTTTTTTAATACAAAAAAAAAAGAGACTTAATCTTTTTTTCTGTAAATGCTTCAAAGCGACGTTTCGTCGGCTTGGTCTGCCGACCTCTTCAGGCCTATTTACCTTAAACGTTGGCACAAGTCAACGAGTCAAAATTTATAACGATGTACAGTCATATTAACACTTACGGCTAGTGGCAAAGAACATTAACGTACATATCAATTTATACACAACGCTATCAAAATAGACGAAAGTATTGAAGTAGTCAATCATAACAAAAACAATCATGACGTTAGCAGTTAAAATTTCGAAAGTAAAGGAAAATAAATGCGGTTAAGTGTATAAATATCCTCTTTCTTGTTTATACTGTGTTTGTTACATTTTATGTGTATCATTTCCGATAAGAGTCTTTTTTTATAATTCCGCTCAATGTCTATAATTTTTGTGTCGTCCCAATTAAATTCATGATTCAAACTATTTTTGTGGGTGTGTACTACGGACTCGATGTTTTTGTTTTTCTTATGTTCATTGGTCCGACAAAAGTTCAAGCATTTTAGAGGTGTAATCAGATTTATTTAGACAAAAAATTTTTAAAAAATAATCCTAATATAATGTTCACAAAAGCTGATAAAGGCAATGTGACTGTTTGTCTAAATAAATCTGATTACACCTCTAAAATGCTTGAACTTTTGTCGGACCAAAATACTTATATTAATGTCAGTAGAAACCCGCTTAGTAAATTAAGATTAGATACTAAAGTAATACTTAATAATCTTAACAATAACGAGTTTTTATCTGATAGATACCATAAAAATCAACTAACTCTCACGAACACAACTTTAGCAAAAGGTTACGGCCTGCCAAAAATACACAAGGAAAATGCGCCACTTCGCCCGATCATATCACTAGTAAATAGTCCTACTCACCTTTTAGCCGAAATTATTTATAAAGAATTAAAAGATTCAATTAAGTTACCGGAATCCCACATCAATAATAGTTTTGAACTAAAAGTTAAATTAAAGAATTTCAAATTACAGGATGAGCACATTTTATTATCTTTAGATGTCAAATCGTTATTTACTAGCATTCCGGTGGAGCTTGTATGTGACAGTATCGATAAACGCGTGCGTTCTATCATGAACAAATGTTTAATTCCCATAGATGAAATAAAAAAGTGTATCCGTTTCTTATATGACAACACTTACTTCTCTTTCAATAACAAGGTTTACAAACAAATATACGGTACACCGATGGGTTCCCCAATCTCTCCACTCTTTGCTGATATTGTTATGGATGATTTGGAAAAAATGTGTTTACAAACCTTGAAGAATAAATATAATTGTGTACCACTTTTTTATTATAGATATGTTGATGACACTATTATGTGCATAAAAAGAGAACACATTGATCTGGTAGTTTCCATTTTTAATTCATACCACAAAAGTTTACAATTCACATATGAAATAGAAAATAATAATAGTATTAGCTTTTTAGATATGACATTAATTAAAGAAAACAATAGAATTAGTACAAATTGGTATCAAAAGCCAACTTCTTCAAGTAGAGTAATCAATTTTCTTTCAAAACATCCAATCCAGCAAAAAAGAAATATCATCTATAACTTAACTGACAGAGCGATTGTACTTTCAGACAAGCGATTTCATTTCGAGAATTTGAAAAAAATTAAAAATATGTTAATTCTTAATGAGTATCCTTCTACTTTCATTGATAAAAATATTAAAACACGTCTACAGTATCTAAAATATAAATCAAAATTCATCAACAAAAACACACATAAAAAATCAATGTTCCAAAAAATGCCTAAGATTCAATTACCGTTCACTAACAATTACGAAAGAATTTCTTCAATTTTTAAGCAATACAATATTACCACGATTCCCACAGTGAATAAAAGTATGAACTCCGTGATTAAATTGGGGAAAGATAAGTCTGACAAATGGGATCAAACAGGTGTGGTGTACAAATTTACTTGTAAAAATTGCCCAGCTACGTACATTGGTGAAACCAAACGTTCTTTAAAAACAAGAATCAATGAACATAAGAAAAACAAAAACATCGAGTCCGTAGTACACACCCACAAAAATAGTTTGAATCATGAATTTAATTGGGACGACACAAAAATTATAGACATTGAGCGGAATTATAAAAAAAGACTCTTATCGGAAATGATACACATAAAATGTAACAAACACAGTATAAACAAGAAAGAGGATATTTATACACTTAACCGCATTTATTTTCCTTTACTTTCGAAATTTTAACTGCTAACGTCATGATTGTTTTTGTTATGATTGACTACTTCAATACTTTCGTCTATTTTGATAGCGTTGTGTATAAATTGATATGTACGTTAATGTTCTTTGCCACTAGCCGTAAGTGTTAATATGACTGTACATCGTTATAAATTTTGACTCGTTGACTTGTGCCAACGTTTAAGGTAAATAGGCCTGAAGAGGTCGGCAGACCAAGCCGACGAAACGTCGCTTTGAAGCATTTACAGAAAAAAAGATTAAGTCTCTTTTTTTTTGTATTAAAAAAGCCCCATCCTGATCCATAAGTATCTTTCAAACATGAATAATATGGAGGGCGATAAATTCACATCTCAAACAAGCAATGACTTTTCATCTTATTCCTCTTCGAAATTTTTTCGAATTTCTGTCAATACAATCAAAGTTGGATTTCATAGTGTCTTTCGTGTATTTGATGATTAAATCATCGTTAACTCTTTGTTTCGTTATTTCTTTTGTTTATTGTAGCAACTAAAATGGATTCGCTTAAAAATTAAAATGCATAAATCCTTTAAATAAAAATGATCACCCTTCATATAAAATAAAAGATTTGATCGACTTTCCAACACTTTTAAGAAGCGAATATCCCTTAGTACCAGAAAAAGCAAAAATTTGTTCTCTCAATGCCAAATTTACAAACATAAATCGAGTTTACCTCCAGCTGATGCTAAAAAAGCTAAAATAGTGTGTAACGATGAGTATTACAAAGCTGGTGTTGCAGTTCTTGAACAAATAAAGAAAAAAATTTCAGACTCAACAAATAAGCAAGAGAGAATTCAGTTACTAGCTCTTGCGCCTGAGTTTTGGTCTCGTAGGGACTTAATGCGAGAATTCGCTTGCACTGAACGGGAAGCTCGCGAAGCAAAAAATTTAGTAGCTAAAAGTGGAATTTTTTCAATACCTGCTAATAAAAGTGGCAAACTAGTTTCAGCTGAAACTGTAAATTCAGTGAAAACATTTTATGAAAAAGATGATGTAAGTAGCCGAATTATGCCAGGTTTAAAAGATTACATATCTATAAAGCAGAGCAATGGTAAAAGAGAACATGTTCAAAAAAGATTACTGCTTGGTAATTTAAATGAACTGTACAGTTATATAAAACCGGATCTAAACATTGGTTTTAGGACAACTTTATACGTTTCAATAGGTTTTGATACGTTTTAATACGGTTTCATACGGTTTCTAACATTAAAATACAGTTTTCTACGATTTGCAACGATTTTATACAATTTCATACGGTTTTTTACGTTTTATATACTGAAAAAACGACGGCTGAAACGTTCTGCTTTTTTAAGCGCACACGTTTTAAGGACGTTGCCTGAAGCTGATACCTCATAAGGAAGAAAAAAAAAGCGCACACGTTCCCCCTCCCTTTTAGCACAACCGATCCACGAGTTTCGGGAGAAAAATTATACCAAACCCGAGCGCCAACCGTTCGTCGGCGACGAGCGCTCTTGGTTGAGGGTGCTGCTGCTCTCTGGTATATTGGCGCAATGATTCTACATACGTGGTCTAAAATTTCTCCCAAAACGGACGACTGTCTTTACCAATTTCGAGTACAGTGAATAAGCTTTTCTATAGTCAACGGTTGTGCTTTTTGGTACAACTTTTCTCTCAACGTTTTTTCAGTGTAGAATTTATAAAATGTAGAAAACATAATTACGTTTTTATAAACAAAAAAACATAATTCGTTTATTTATTTTTCTATTTATTTTTTATTGTATGAAAATGTATTAAACTATATAAAAATATAAAAAACCGTATAAAATATGTCCAAAAACCAATAGAAAGGTTCATTTTTATACGTTTTTATACGTTTCCTACGATTTCATACATTTATTATTTCCATACGGGTTATTCTCGTTCAGTTTTCCATCCTATTCAATTTATCTCGATTGGTCGGTGTTATCCTTGTTAGATTCTGAACACTGTACGACAAACATTTTTAATGCAAATAACAAAATAAATGAAAATAATGTAAAATTTAATGTAAAATCTGTAGTATGGCTCCGTAGTTTTTTTATGTTGACAGATTTTTAGATATTAAAAGTCGATTTAAATAGCTTTCTTTTTCTCGGTAATATTTCGTTGACGCGATTCGTCAACCTTTGCAAAGAAAAACTTACTCCGAGAAAATAATAAAAATTATATTATTTCATCCGATGAAATAATAAAAAGTAACCTTTCCTCAGAGTCCTTTGTCTTTTGAAATTAAAGACACCTCGCGCGAATCGAGATAATTTGCTAACTCGAATGAGCGAAAATAAAAGTTTCATAAAATCTCACCGAGTACATTAGGAAACGTACGTTATAATTCTATCATATAGACATGCTGGAAGCTGCATTGATCCAGACTTTATGTGATTTCGTTCATTCTCTCGATACGACGAGCAGTATTAAATTGCAATAAAAAAATATCGCCACAAGCAATTATTCACCCCGCATTTTCCCGTCATTGCCATATTGCACATAACGCAATTTAAACAGAAAATAAATTTAAAGTTCGTTCAATTAACTGACGTAAATATATCGACAGCATATCAGTTAAACAAACCATTAAAAATAAATACAACAAAACAAATTGAAAAATCTACTTAAGGATGACTATTGGAACAGAGAGTGGTGGTAGCGAATGAAAGACCCACGCAAACGTTTAATAAATTTTATTAGCGACAAGTAGGTGACTTGTTTGTTTTTTCTTTTTTTGTATTTTTTTCTCTAGGTACTTGGGAGAAAATGAAGAAACACAGAGGAGCGATGATCAAACGGAGACTTATACGTGGATTATCGGTTATCGGGAAATCTAATTTTATATATATCTATATACTTCTTTCTCTCTTTCCCACTCTCTCTCTTTCTCTCTCATTCATATCTATCCCTCACTCTCTCTCTCATACCTCTATCTCTCACTCCGAAATTCTGTCCAAAAGCCATTTAAATTTTATAATTCGTTCGTCAGCTTCACCATTTACGCAATTCCCATTCGCTTCCTTGTGCTCTCAATGTTGATTATTTTTATTTTTTCATTATTATTATTATTATTATTATTATTATTATTCATCAAGTTCATATTATTTTGCCTCTTACAAAGAGTCATCTTTCTCTATCCTTATTTGTTTTTTTTTTCTCTTTACAAAATATCATATCGAGCTTTATATCCTCGTCCTCTTTTGAAAGCAGCCAGCTGATCGGATCGTTCGCTATTTTTTTCATCTTACTTTGTTTATCTGCGTAGGGCGCGGAAGGACTTTTTTTAATTCTCCTTCGTAAAACCCGTACGCTGACTTTTACCTCATCTCTCTCTCTCTCTCTCTCTCACGTTCTCTCTCAAGCGCGCGACTTATTGTACGCTCACAATATTTATTATCGATTCGCGCTCCCGTCGCGCGGACATCAATCACAATTAGTCAAGTACTCGATTAATACTCGCGTCTTGTACACACGTAGAATATATATGCGAAACACAATTGTTTTTTCTTACTTTTTTTAATTCATTGAGGTTCATGTGGCAAGTTTGCCAGCCAAGTTTTTTGTGTTTCTTCTTACTTTGTTAATAAAAAAAGCAACGCAGAATTCGTTGAATTAAATTTCTTTTTAAAATACGCACACGTTGGATTACTCATTAAAAACAAGTGTTCATCGATCCAAGTTTTATTTTGTTAATTTTTTTTTTCTTTCGTAGCGTATAAATAGAAAGTACATTGAAATAATGAAATGTAAATAATTCAACAGTACGTAATTGCCGCGGTTCAAGGATCAACCGAATACACCTTAATCTAACAATAAATTTTTAAAATATCTAAAAACAAGATTTTTTTTATTTATTTTTGATAGCTCTTAATTTTATTATCAACTAATTATCATTAACGCATCGCAGATAAATTTGCCAATCTTACAATGAGAGAAATATACATTGATTTCGTAAAAATAAAAATTCTGTTCAATTATTTACATAACATGAAAATTGAGAAAAAGAAAAACATAAATTAGTACAAATTTTCGTTTCGTTGTAGACAAAGTTAATTAATAGTTGACAATCATATTAATGTTTCTGTTTTCGTATTTTCATCAAATGTTTCATTTAACGCAAAAAAGTCGATCCGTAGTCGACGTGTCCCGCCGATCTTTATGGGATCGGACACCATCATCGATCATCATCTCAAATTTTCTCGCGCTTTACAAGCGTCTTCTCTCTTTCCTTCTTTTGTGATAAAAATAGAGATCGCTTGGTATTATATAATTCTTATTTTCTTTTTCTTTACTTTTTTTAATTCTTTGTCCTCTTTCTCTTGCGCAATTTCTCGCTACACTCACACGTAAAACATACGCACGTCTTATCTCATTTTGTCCTTTTTTTTTGCTTTGTTTTCACTGTCGTAATTTACTAAGTGCTAAGTATCATTCTTGTTTTGTTTTGTTTTTTTTTCTGAATTTAATGAGGTATCACGTCATTCAGGATATCGTGGAGAAGCTAAATACTAGTCTTAGGATTAAGACGTTAGTAAATATCACTTTGTTTTCGAAGATAACACCTAAGAGCGTACTTGTAGATAAAACAAAGAACAAATTTTTTCCATTTCGAGTTTTTCGTTTTTTAATACTTTGACAACAGGTAAATAGTAGTTTGCTTACTCGTGAATGAATTCCATTCGATTTGAATTTGATCGCAGAGTGCTGTGTAATTTACAACCGATTACAATTCGAAAACATAAATCACTAAAATGTATTTTTTTTTATTCTTTGCCCTTTCAAATGTATTAAAAATCTAAAAAAATAGTTTTCATTTTACACTCAACATTTTATACATCTTAAGTAAAGCTACTTTGGTTGACCCACATGCACGTATCTTTTTTTTATTTGAGCACTCGGGTGAAATTCTTAAGAAATTGCGCAGACTTTGCAGAAGATATTTGACTGCTAAATAAAATCATCGTTATTTTGATTACAGATAAACTGAAAACAAATTCAAACAGTTATTAAAACAAATATCACATGCGTTTTTTGTATTATTATGTGCACTTGTGAACACACAAATTTTTATGAACTTCACCAGAAGCCATCGTCTCTAATAGCTTAGAAAAAGGACGCGAAAATCGAGAGACTAGTGTCTCTATTCTCAACATAATAATTATAGTTAATATACTTTTTTTTATAATATATTTCATATATGTATAGTTTGTTTATACGAATATACGTAGTGCTAATTGTTGTACACCGTTAGAACGACATAAGTATAGTACATTTATCTCTCCAATAAAACGCGCTGGAACAAAGATCAAAGAGAACTTTGGTGCAAAAACTATATAAGCTCAGGCTCAAAGAAGGGGTTAAGGGGGTTTAGGGATGATGATCCTGACTGACGTTCCATACTCGAGAGAACAACAACTCTAATCAATATCACTTTTTTGCATTTTATTTATACATCTATAACCACGCTCTCTCCCTCGCACTCGCCGTCTTTCACTCCCACTCTTTCTCGCCTCGCACTCACTCCTTCTCTGTATGCGTGTGTGTGTGTCTAACTATTCGTCTCGCTTCATTTCCTTCTCTCCCTTATCTCTTTGCTAGCACGAGATCATGATTCTTTTTGTTTACTTTTGCCTACTCTCACACCGTTTACGAAAAAAAAATCTCCTTTTTAAAATCCTCGCGTGTCGATGAAGCGAAAGAAATATCATAAAAGTGTGTGTAAGTCTGTGCGGTATACTGGGCAAAACTTAAGATTGCGAAGCGATGAGTTTTTGTTTTTGTTTTCTCTTCGTTGTGAAAAAACGAACGGATAAACGAGGGTAGCTAGAGATAGGTAGTCGTTTAATTAAGCGTCGTACTTCATTGCTGCTAAGATAATAAGATTTTTTTTATGAAATCATGGATTCTTTTTACTATGTTTAATATGCGTCGAGCGTTTACTTTATTGCTAAAAATTACACATCTTTATTGTTATTTCTAATCCATCGTTGATGGTCTGGGTCTAGTTTAAGAGAATGACAATGTCTTTAAATTCTTCTTTTTTTATCTCTTGCTTTCTAAAGTTTCGAAAATTGTCATTGCAAGCCCCATAAAAGACGCAGATAAATATTTTTCAATCGCTTGCTTCTTTTTCTGACCGTTGTATTACAAAGTATACAATCCTCACATCGACTTATCGAAGGATTTTCCGCATAATATGATCACGAGAATCCCTGAAGAGGGAATCTCAAGTCAACTAGTTACTGTAATTGTGATAAATTCTAAGACTCGGACAAGTACATGTTACACATTTGAATGAAATGTCTCTTTTCTTTTTGGTACAAATATAGTGAGTCCTACACTTTAACTCTTTCATTCTCTCGATCTCTCGTTTGGGCAGGCACATTATGAGAGTATTGGCCGGTAACATTCCTGGTAGGAAATTTTTTTTTTTTTTTTTTTTCAAAGAATTTACCAATTTAAAAAAAGTTTATTAGCATAACATAACGTATTATAAAAATGAAAAAATTTCATGACTTTTAAATAAACTGAAATCTGCTTCAGAACCTTGGCTTTAAAATAAAAATCGTTTGAGTTAGACTGCATAAACGAAAAAAAGCTTTTAGAAACGGTTTTGCATATAAACTATGTCTAGCATCTGAGTATGTAGCTTTTGTCTAGCTGCTTTAAAAATTTTAAGTTTCTCGCAGCGATAGGCTAATATTTAAATAAAAATAAATTGAATAGAGCAATTTCGCTTCTGAAAACGATAAGAATGACTTTTCACTGATTCTTTCTCTCAAATAAATATAAATTTTCTCATGTGTTTTTTTTCGTTTCCTCTTACATCGTCTTTTCTCTCACCAATAATTCTCTTTCTCTTTTCACTCATTTAAAGATAACAACTGGTGACGCTAATATAATGGACCGTATCACGGGAAATTAAGAGACGAGAGAAACACGTGTATGCTTCGGGGGGGGTTGCGACAATCTTCGCATCGCTAACGACTTGTGTACATCCTCGTATCATTGTCTCCGTCTCCCAAAAGCAGCGAATTGATATCTGATGCACCGATTTGTCTCTCTCTTTCTCTCTGTATGTGTGTATGTGTGTGTCTGTCGAGCGCACGACGAAAATACACAGGGAGGCATGTCGGTGTATAAGTGTCTGTGAACGTGTGTGTATATGTTTTTGTGGACGAGAACATTTGGCGATTTAAGGTGAATGCAATAAAACAGCGTTATCCTACATACAAAAAAAGTAAAGGTTTTTGCAAATTGCTAGCGCGTCTATGCACATCGCGTGCGTGCGGTTGTGGGTCTGTGTTCAGTGATCATCCGCCTCATGTGTGCGCTGACGCTTCGACTGAGTCGGGTGCTGCTGGTGCTGTTCTGACGGCTCGGGACTCTCGACAATGGCCAGTGGTGCCGGCGAGCCTGGTGAACTGTCAGGTTCCTCGTGAGTTCGTTTAGCCACCCCAACGCCTGCGTCAGGAGCGATATAGTTTCCACTGTAAGTTATTAAATGAGTAATTAATATTTGGTATTGTTGATGTAATTATTAGTGTTATTTTCATAATGTTGAACATGAATAGATCGAACGATAATATCTATATTCGCGTATATAACATGTTCTTTTCTATCGTGTTGTTTATGACCTCTCGTTACATTCCTTCTTTGTAAAACGCTCGAACAGTTAAAATATGTTCGACTTATGGACTTTCCTATTTTGCAATGTTTATTTTTGCTTAACTTCCTGAGAACCGACACTTTTTTGAATAAAGTCCTTTTTCTACGTTCAACTGGTCAGCGCTATTCTCAAAGGATTAATTTTCATCTATCTTTTGACGAGTCGCACTTTTACTAAGAAATAGATCCCGTATTCTGCGGGAACTTTGTCTGTACAAAGAACATATATGTTTCGTATAATATCTTAGTCAGTCCTCAAAAGGTCATTTAATGCACATGGTATTAGAAGCCGAAAACTGTTGCGTATAGTAATATATATACGCGCTATACTTCTAATAATAGTAAGACATTAAAGAATTGTAAAAATTAATCTTTTTAAAGATAATTTTGATATTTACCTGTAATTATAACTTGTTTGTACAATAACAGGAGCTGGACTATACTGCCCAGCTGGAGATAAAGCGTGTTCTTCAGATACATTGCTTGGTATCAAATACTTTTCTGTGAAATAAAATGTACGATTTAACAACTAAAATAAATTGATAAGTTACTAAATTATCTATGAGTCAGATATGTTTTGTAAAAGTTTCTCATTACCTCTTGAAAATAAAGTATTTTTACCTTCTCTTGTATTAGAATCACTGTTAACACCATTGGTGACAACTGTAATTTGTTGCATCAATCGCGACTTGTGCGAGGGTGGCACGTAAGGATGACCAGGCGAACCAGGAGCCGACTGACTACTCAGCTGTCCAGCAGGAGAAGGTACTGAACTGTCTGGATATGACTCTGGTCCAGGAGAAGCTTCTCTGCTGAGGCACTCGGGAGTTATCAAGCCGCTTATGCCCACATGCGATGGAGACGCTGGTGCACTTCTATTTTACACATAATAATCAATAATCAGAAACTATTCGGATGTAAAAATGGAAGAATGATGTAGTTTTAGAAAGCAGCGATACAAACCTTGACGACAATCCAAAGGGAGCACGAAAGCAAGGCACGCCACGTTGTCTTCTTCGTCTAAATGCTTGTTCGATGAGTTTTGCTTCTGATTGGGGATCTATCCTCCAGAATGATCCTTTACCAGGCTCTTCTTGACTTCTTGGAACTTTAATGAAATATCTATTTAACGACAAATTATGCCTAATAGAATTTTGCCATCCCTTATCAGCTGTTCTATAGTATGGATAATTTTTTGTTATATAAGAATAAATTCCTGATAGTGTTAGTTGCTTGTCAGGTGCTGAAGCTATTGCTTGTACAATGAGCTGAGCATAAGAGTAAGGTGGTTTCGAATCATCTTTAGGTGGACTATAATGTGGAGCAGCAGCATTCCCATTAGCTGAAATTATAGAATACATTAATCTTTAAATAAGCATAGATCATAATATTTTTATTTACAAAATATTTATCATGAAGGAAAAATCTTACCACTTGTTCCTCCCCCTGCTCTATAACGTGGTTCTGCCCCAGGTTCTGGACTCATCTGCCTACTTGTACTTTGTATAGCATCATGAGGTTGAGAATTTTGAGGATCATTAGCAACTGCAGCTGCATAAGCTGCAACCATTTGTAAATCAGCAGATATGTTTCTCCTGCCTTGACCAGAACGTGGACTTGCTGGGCACGAGTTTGCAGCACTTATTGTCCCCGTTGGGGATGGAAAAGGACTGCCATAACTACCAGGTTCAGGAATATTTATGCGTAGAGGTGGCAGTGGTGCTTTGTGTTTAGGTGGCGAAGGTAGCCTCATAGTACTCTGGTCTTGCTCATCTACCAACGATTGAAACTCAAGCCTTATGTTTGTACTTGGAAATCTGAATGTGCACCTGAAATAAAAATATTAATCATTAATATCTTTTGAGATAATCTACATTAAGAATTGTGTATAAAGATTACATCATAAAAAAGGTCTTATTACAAATGTTATCTAATTCAATAAATATTGCATCATTTATTTATTAATTAAATGTGTATACAAATTATTCTTTGTTTGCTATGTAATAAATGTTGTAAATGTAACTATATGATTTATTGACATTTACAAGAGATAAATGAAAATATTTATGTTATATTTATTTTTGCAATGTAAATAAAAATATTATTACATAAAAATTTATGAAATATTATGTGAAAATCTATACCTTATACAAGTTTAAATATTGAATTACTAAATAATAATATTCTTTGCTTTGGAAATAAATTCAATTTTCATAAATGTATTTCTCAAGTACTGCTCTTGAGGTTATAATCAAGGTCTACCAAAAAATAGAAGGAAAAATATTTGTTACTAGTATACAAACAACTCTCATTATAAACATATAAGTACTCTTTTCAAAGATGGTTTTGAATATTTTCCTTAAAAATGTAACAAAAATAGAACACATCTAATTGTTTTCTTTGCACCAGACTTTTCTTAATTCTCTGAACTTGATCAACCTTCCAATAAGTCAATAAAAATCCACAATAATACTCACGTCTTTGGCAGTTGAAAGGCAGCAGCACCCTTGCGCTGGAACACACCATCAACAAAGACTCCATTCTTTCCATTGCAGGTCATGAAGAAGTAAGGATGATCGTAGTAGATTTCTAGGTGCTTTCTGGATATGAAACTGGAGTGACCCATGTTGACATCCACCTCCCCCTTGCTGCTGTTGCGTCCAATGGTGATGCGCCTCTGTCGCACCATGTACTCGAACTCCCTGCCCTCCAGCCGGGCGATGGCAGCGCTTTTGGCCTCCGGGTTCCACTGCATCTTGGAGGGACTAGCTGGTGCTGATTTGAGGGCTAGCAGTGCCCAAGCATCACTTTCCTGGGTTCTCGTGTACGTTGACATCTCACTGTCTTTATTATTTTATACCCTTATACCAAAAACAATAGCAGTAGCTCACCACACACTCTGTCTCTCTGTCCCTCTCTTCTCCTCCTCCTCCTCTCACAAGAATCTAGCGAATCTTCGTTATCTTCGGCACACGCACGTTGCTCTCTCTCTCGCATTCAATCTCTCATTCTCTCACGGCGCTGCTCCTGTGTACTGTAATCTCTCCTCGATGTCGTCGTCGTCGTCGTCGTCCGCGTAATATGGCCGGCCTCCGTCGCGTGTGTCTGTGTGTGTTTTTTCCTCTCTTGCGAGGCACACGCACACTCGTAGCAGTCGTCGGCGCTGGCTGGCTGGCTGGCTCTCGGTCGGTCCCTGAAAAAGAGAGACACACGCGTGTGAGGATGAGCAAAAATTGCAAACGAGCCACAAGTCCCTCTCTCACTCCTCTCTCTCCCTCTCTCACTCCTCTGGCTCACGCGCGCGCGCGAGGTTCGATAATGCAAGTCGCCGCGCGCGCACACACGAGGGAGAGACGACGGGGGGCTATATAGAGGGTATAACACACGCGAACGTATTATACTCACGTGATAAAACCCTTGGCTCTCGTGTACTCTCAGAAAGAAGCTGCCTCTCGAAGAAAACCTTCCCCGGACGAGACTGACGATTCTTTTCTTCTCTCGACTCCGCTCCGCTCCGTTTCGTTTCTCTCTTTCTCTGCCCCTCTCTAACTCGCTCGCCTCTCTTGTTTACCCACAAAACACACGCGCACGACGACGGCGGCTACACGGCGAAACGTGGGTGGCTACCACGTGACAAGCCTGGGAGCAGCGCGTGCTGGCGCAATGTTCGAGCGGTCCATCGGCGGCCCACTTCTCGTTCCTCTCCTTTCCACCTTCTTCTTCTTCTCCTCGTCTCGTGCTCCGTTTTCGTGCGTCTCTGTGTATATACTTACGAGATGACGACGAAGCACCGGGAGCCCAGTTGTTTTTCTTCGCGCACACTCGCGTGACGTCCTCTTCTCTCCGTGTTTTTTTCCCGCACACACAGAAATACGTGCCTGATATGCTCTCTCCCCCTTCCTATACCTCTCTACTCCACTCTGGTTATCTATATATATCGCACACGCACGCGCGATTGATACGTGTGGAGAACGGAGAGTTTGAGGTTAGATCACCGCGAGACCGGAGCTGCTGCTGTTACGGTAGCGGAGCATCTTCGTGGTCGGCGGGCTGCTTTTGTTATCAGCATGCCGGGTATATACCTTCCAACGTGTTTACGTCGCTACTTTCTCTGTTTAACCATATACGCGTATGTATGTGTCTATATACGTGAGAAGTGGGGGGGGATCGTGTGTGTGTCCGACGTTCGTCCGTCGTTTCTCGCTATCGTGAGTCAAGTCGTCGTCGCTATCGAGCGCGAATTCGCGAGGACCGGCGGTTTTTCCACTTTCGCACGCGGGGGGAGAGAGAGATCGACGTCGTGGTATTGTATATATACTCTCTCCCTCTTTCTCTCTCTTTCTCGTTGACGACACACGCTGCACGCGGTGTACGGACGTCGGCGCGGCCAGCGCGGAAAAGGGGAGCGGAAGTAGAGGACGTTCGTCGCCGCGAGGGGGACTCTTGTAGTCCACACGCTCCGACCGTGTAGTATATATGTAGTTCTCTCTCCTCGTATATGTATACTACATCGTTCTCTTACTCACTCTCACGGACGCGCTGTGTATAATATATGTATACGATCGTCTCTCTATCTCTCTTTCTCTCGCTCGATGCGGTCGGTGCGATGATATCACGGGCGCTTTTATAACGATCTCGCGCTCTCTCACTTTCTCTCGCTCTCTCTCTCTCTCTCTTCTCCTGTAGAGACGGAAAGTCCACGTGTGAAGAGCAGCAATAAGTATAGCAGCGACGAGCACCGATCGAAGTTTTGTTGCGAAAATAAGATATGTATTATGTATGTATGTATATACAATGTTTATATAAGTACACGTTGCTCTCCGGAGTGTTAACGCACTAAACTGAGAGTAGAGCCCGTGTATCTATATAAAGTCATTCCAAGTGTTTCGTAACAAGTATATAAACAACATTTGTTTACATTTTCCCCGACAATGGAGCGACATCAGCGCGCCGCGTTTGTTTTGTTGGGCTGCGTGCCGAGGAGGCCGGCCGGGATTGGCTCGCCGAGCAACTGACTTGCAAAACCGCTAAAAACAATGTCATTTCAAATGACGATCTCCCTGACTCCTCTCTCTGTTCTAGTCTATATATGTGTGATTGCGTTTATGTATCGCGAAAACATTAGAATTAATATATTCTTTTTCATAGCAAATGGGTCGTTGAATTATTTTCAATCATTTAAAAAGTCTTGATAAAAATTTTAAAAATGCGTATGCTATATGATTTTTTTGGTTTTGTAATTATTTGGAGCATGGGCGTATTAGTTACATTAAAATATTTTAAAATATAAAGAATATAGGCGAAATTTAAATTTATTTATATTAACAAAAAATCTTTTAGTTGAATTTAAATTAACGACAATCGTTTGAAACGCAAATACAAAAAATCGAGATATATATGGTTGGTGGAAATCATTTGATAATTTTAAAAAATATGCAAAATTGTAAATAAATTTATGGAAAAATACCAACATTGGAACTGAATTAGCAAATATTGGCACTTATTAACAGTCGTACTAACTACAATTGACAGTACTATAGGTTTTTTGCCAGTGACCCTTTCTATTTTGACATTCTTCCAGAATTATCTATATTTACGATGTTCATTTGTAAAACAAAGAAATTTTAATAAGGTAGACAGACACCTTATCGTCAGTATAATTTCATCATATATATATTTACACAAGCAAATCGATAAAAAATTAATTACAAGCAATTCAGAATCCCTTTATTAAAATAACAAGGCTTGACCTATCCATCATGGTCCTGAAGCTTCCCTCTCTCTAATCATTCAACTGACACAGACAAGCGACGCCGCGATCAATCCAGTGCGCCTCGTCCATACTCGTGGGCAGCAGCACGAACATCACGAAGTTGGACGAGTGTCCGGTGGTCGCGAGCACGCCTCTGCGCTCGCTCGTCTTGTACAGAGGCGAGTGGTACACCGGCGTCGGTACGAAGTTCGCTTTTACGCCTGGTTTCAGGTGGATTATAGGTACGCTGTCGAACATGATTTTCGGCGATGATTCGTCGAGGGATTGGGTTGAACGGTTCCAACGCGCGCCCTCGAGGAACAGGCCAGAGACGTAGACACCGTGGCTGGGAGGCTCGGTGATCTCCGAGGGACTTTCGAAGCTGAAAGTTTGATTGATTGGGTTGTTTGTTGCGTTATGATAAGAGGGATTAAAATGAAATACTGGTCGGAGACTGAAAATATGTGTTTGATAAAAATACTATATATTGTAGTTTTAAATAAATGGTAAATAATGTGAATTGGAATCTTTCATTTCAATTGAAAGTTTGAATATTTAAAAAGCAATATTTTTAATGTGATAGAGATGTACTACGTATTAAAATTACAATTATTTAGAACAATTGTTCTTCTTGATATCGCGGATTTAAAAATGATAACAGTTTTCAGAAATTGAATTTTTAATGCTCGAAAAAAATTTCAAACAAAAATTTTTAAACTAAAAAAAATGATTTCTTTGCTCCTTTTATTGGTCAGTTTTCTGAACATTTTTGATCAACAAAAGGACTTTTTTTCCTAAAAAATACCGAACCAAAAACCTAACGAACCTCGTGATGTTAAACTCAAAGTCGAGATGATCGATGGGTATCCTATGCTTCCTCGCGTAATTCTGCAGCACACCCGTCAAGAATGACTGGGTGAAAAAGAATCCGGACAGCCAGAATACCGGAGGCGCATCGCTGTCCGCCCATTTCTGAAGAAACTCTATCCTCTGAAGCAAGTCATTCACGTAGCTACTCAATGGCTTCAGGGTTGGATAAGACTTGCGCTCCCAGGCGGCTGGTACGCGACCTACGCTCATGCTCGTAAAGATCTCCTCTAGGCTCGACGACATGATGATCTGGCCTTTAATGGCTTTCTTCACGTTCTTCAGAGAGCTTTTGATCTCGTCGATGAGACGGTTGAAGCGTATGACTTCCTGACGAAGAACCGTGTTCATGCTGTTCTCGTAGACGACAGGGAAGCGCGACTCGATGAGCTCGACGTCGAAGAGAGCGGGTAGCTTGTCGAGGATCTCGTTGGCGAGATCGAAAACCATGGTTTCGTTGTTCTTATCCGATTCAGCTTCTCCACCTATTGGAAAGAGATGAATTAGCTCATTGATAATGGCTATACACTGCACTAATTAATTATTCATAATGGACGATGAAGATAATCTGATTGAACACCGACCTAATTGCGTTTGGGTGAGTAAAACACCATTGAGCAGCTGCATTGACTCGCGGTTATCCTTCGTTATATCCGCATTCTGATGCAGCCCGAAAACCTCAGGCAATTGACTCAGGGGCAATCCTCTAATGTACTCTATGCATCCTTCATAATCCATACTCTCGGGCAATCGATAAATTCCACTCGGCGAGAACGAATACTCCGCATCCTCGAGGATCTTGGGAGTCAGGTACTTTTGCAAGAGGGAATTCAGTAGCCGCCTGTCCTTGTCATCGGTGACTCGGCCCCCGTAATTACATTCGCCGATGAGATACAGCAGGGCTTCAAAGGGAACATCTACGTAGTCGTTCAGAAACATCTGCAGCTGCATCAGACTGATACGCAAGTCGGATTCGTTGAACTCGTACGGGATATTCCAGCCAAGGGGGCCGAAGTTGCGACGCTCTTGGATGACGCCGTGAAAGAGGCACAGGGAGAATAGCAGGCGACGCCATTCGATCAGCTTCGTACATCCCTGTACGAGAGAATTATGGAATTGTTAATTATGAAAGTGTTAGTATACACTCCCGGTCACTTGCTTTTGCACACCCAGACGAAAAAGAACTGGAAAGCTTGAAGTAAAAGCTTCAATTTTCATTTTTTGCAAAATTTTTTAACGCAGTTTTTCAACGATTCAACGACGCTTCTTTAAAGGGGTGTGGTACTCATGCACTCTGTTTTACCGGCAGAACTCCGTAAATTCTATATTATTAAAATAAATATATCGAATTACGTCTTACAAAGAGATAGTTGCCCTGTGCAATGTAATAATCTACCAGCTTGCGCAGTTTTGAGCCCAAATATCAACGGCACCCTACAAAATTTTGCGAACGAAATTTCGGTTATTTTTGTTCGCAAAATTTTTTAGGATGCCGTTGATATTTGAGCTCAAAACTGCGTAGGCTGGTAGATTATTACATTGCGCAGGGCAACTATCTCTTTATAAGACGTAATTCGATATATAATTTATTTTAATAATATAGAATTTACCGTGTTCTGCCGGTAAAACAGAGTACATGAGTACCACACCCTCTTAATGAAAACTAGCTATTTAAAAATGAATTTAAATGGAGAAATAATGATTTTTCGAAAAACTTTCGTTAGAAATTTTTTAAATCTGAAAAAATTTATACGTAATGTAGGTGCCAAACTACATGGTTTTTTCTAGCGAAATTTTTTCGGAAAATCATTATTTCTCCGTTTAAATTTATTTTTAAAAGTACCTAGTTTTCATTAAAAAAGCGTCGTTGAATCATTAAAAAACAGCGTTAAAGAACTTTGCAAAAAATGAAAATTGAAGCTTTTACTTCAAGCTTTCCAGTTCTTTTTGTAAAACTATCCTACGATCATTGGTTCAAAAACTACGTTGATTCAAAGTTGAGAACAAAACTGTAGATTTCATTTTTTTTTTAAATTCTTTATTGGAACATAAAAAAATTCGAAAAAAAAGATTTACCCTTAGGTGGGTCTTAAAGCTCTTGGTTCAAGCTTTCCAATGAGCTTCCGCTGGTTTTTGTAGCCCAATAGGTAGCGGAGAGGTGAAACTTTTTCAATGACCTAAAATGTGGTCTGGGTGGCCAAAAGCAAGTGACCGGGAGTGTATAAAGCTATTTATTACTTTAGAAACCACTTCCAATAAACAATGCAAACTCGAATTTCTGTTCTTCAAATTGAAACGACTATTTCTTATACTATTCCTTACTTTTTTTTGTATTCCTTATTAAAATATATCTCATAGTAACAATATAGTGTCAGTAATTTGATTATTTATTGCTTATTTGCAGTCAATAATACGTCACTCACATTAAAGAATGTTGGATTCGAAACTGGATCACTCGCGTAACTTCTCATCAGATTATTCCTGAGGCCCTTGGGTGGCTCGTTCGTCATTTTTACGCCGTTCTGCAGTATCGATACGGGAAAAGCCTTAGACGGATAACTGGTTAACCACAACCTGAACTTGAGATGTGTACTGGCGGGCACGATGACTTCATCGCAGATGCGGTCTAACTCGCGCATCCAGGACTCGGCGAGGTGGCAGTTCTGTAGAACAAGCCAGTCGCCGGTCTCGAGGCCGCGGTTTATGGCCTCGGTGGCTACGGGACCCTGGCCCTGACCTAAGGATATGGCGCGCAGGCTCTTGGCAGGAATGCCTAGGTCACCGGCGAACTTTACGAGACCGGCCATAGGGTCGGAACCTTAAGTATGGGATGATAGTGTAATTGTTATGGTTGGAAATTCTGGCAGGATTGTAGTAAAAGGAATCGTACCTGGAGAAAGAATGAAGATCAAAGGTGTTACATTATCAGAATCGTTGTACGAATCTCGCAAATCGAACGGTGGTGGCTCCACGAATGTCTGTCCCATCTTGAGAATAATATATGTTCTAATGGCTGGAACGAGCTTATCTGGCCTCACGCACCTGATTACCACTAATCTTTTTAATGTGTCATTAGGCTCTATATCAAACGGGGTCGGAAATGGATGCTCCTGGGGGTTCGGTAAATCATAGTAGCTCTTCCACTCGGCGACGTTGTATTCAAAGGACTCCCTTAGGTCCTCCAATCCAGCCAAGTGGCTCGCCCGACAGATTTCTGACCAGGACTTGTCCGATAGCCAGGTAGGATCTGGGTTGACAAATGGGTTATCCAGGGCGACGCCGCCGGTTAGGAAAAAAATCCACATGTCTTCGTCGAGATCTCCCTCTCCTATAGCGACGAATAATATAATGTCACATTTGAAGAGTAAATGAAAAGAATAATATAACTTGATTGTTACCTCGTAAAATACCAATGCAAAGAATCAAAGAGAAAACTAGTTTGTCCTTCTCGAAAAGTGAACGACAAACATTTCTATAAATTGTTGCAGTGGAATTCTTATTCAACATCTCAATCCTTTTTTGCAGATCAAAAGCTACTTTGGAACTTTCGGGATGCTTCTCCTCTATGACCATTGTGAACAATCTCAAATACCAGGGCAACGAGTACTGGTACATTGGATCTATGTTCGCTAACTCCGATATACAGAAGAACAACGAAGCTGCATGATGCGATACAGGCTTGTACCCGTCCCTCGCTTTATCAATTTCCTCAGATGTTTCGGCAGCCACCTCCTGCTTGGCACGAATATCCTCGGACAGGATCTTAGACGAGGACAGTATTTTAATGGCCGTCTCATCCTCTAGAATGTTGCCCTCGGAACTCGAGAGTACTTCCAGAATTTTGTCCTCGATCTCCTTTAGGATGCGCTTGTTGTTCGCGCTTTCGACGATCAACTGATTCTTGCGTTCTTCTAAAGCTGGAAGCTCCTTGGCCACAACTATGCCAAGTAGCTGGTCTTGAAGACCTTGAGGAGTTATCGTGAAGTTCAGAAGGCTAACTTTGACAGCAAGCTCAGGGAGATAGTGAGGGTTGCGCAGTCTTGTGGTGATATATAACCGGAAGTCTTTGTTATACTCTAAGATATTGTCACTGAACTTGAGGTAAAGAACGCCACGCTGTAGAAAAAGATTCTTCACCAGAACAGGTTCTAGAATCGCATCTATCTCCTCTAGAATGTTCTCTAAGAGTACGGGCAAGCCTAACTGTAAGGCTGTTTCAATGATTCTGGTGTAATTCGGATCGGTCAGTTTAATGACCGATAGCTGGTTCTCCTTCTCTAAACTCTTGATCCATTTGTTAGCTTGTGCTTGGGGATCTATCATGAGAGGCCAGCGGTCCGCGGATTTCACGATGATACCATTCTCCACAGAAAATTTGTCCGCAGGCAGACCGTGGATTAACCACGATCGAACTGAAATAAGTCAATAAAATTGTAATTGTCAATCTACTACATTTTATTATGAACTAAATTCTATATTACACACTCTGAACCGGATCACCGAGTACATTAGCCAAACTAAACGGTGGTGGCGAACACGGGATCGCCACGTCTTTACACGTTGCGTGCCAATCTTGGACCAGCGAATCCCTGTACACAACCGTAAAAGCCCCCAAATAAGCAACGATGCCTGAAGCCAGAAGTATGTCACCAATGACGTTGTTTAGGCTGTCGCTGAGAGATGCCGCAGTCTCGCTCCAGCGCGTCTTCTCGCCGCCCAGCCCGCCCAGAAGTTTTTCAGCGCGTTCAAGCTTTTGCATGCACATCTCGATCTGGTCCTCAAGCTTCTTTTTCTCACGCATACACTCGGCGAACTCGTCATTAAGTTGCTGAAGTTTGTCCGTCACTTCCTGTAGAATTCACATAGTTTATTTCATTTGAACTTATTAGTTGCACTAGGCAGCATCGCTGGATTGTGTTATTTCAACAACTTCATTATTTACTGTTGTTTGAAAATTAATTTTGAATACTGTAATACTTTAATCAAAAGAACATATAAAACAATAAAATGGGCCCTTCCATCTGACCTGAAGAAGCGCGCGTTTAGCATTCAGCGTTTCCATTTGCGCAGCCAACTCAGCCTCTGCCTCTGCGAGCATTGCTTTCTTCGGGGCAACAACTTTGATCACCCTGTCATACACCTCCATTGCCCTGACCCACTTGCACAGGCCCTCACAGGCCGTCGACACCTTCTTGATAACCTCCGGCTGGAAGCTACGGTCATTCATGAACTTCTCACGAATGCGCTTCATGTTAACCGGTGGTATATTATCCTTGTCGAAGAATTTTAAGCTCTCTAGGAACTTGATGTCTCCCAGGAGGCGAACAGATGGTGGCCAGAAGTCCTCGATCATGCCCCCGCTAGCTGCATCTGGTACCCTGTCTGGCTTTATGCCTGTGCAGAAAAATAGTATGTGATTACACTGGATTGTCTGTTTAGTAATTCAATTTCCGTAAAGCATTTTATAAAATTTTTTCGTTTTGATGTAAAGGTACCCGATAATTTGATTTGACCCATACTGACTAAAGCAATAGTTTATCTTTTGTCAATCAGAGAGTTCATTACATAAATTTTGTAGGCTGTCAAGATACATATTCCTATCAACGCTCTACCTTCTCCACTACCGTACCTTTCAGAACGCACACAGCCTCCATCACAAGCCTCACTCCTGCTGGCGGATTCTTCATCGACTTCACAATGGTAATATCCGCTGGTTTCAGCGTGTCTAACGCCGCTAGCGCAGCCTCCAATGCCGGTGTTGCCTCCGCCAAGTCACTCTCGCAATCATCTTTGATAGCTTGAGCTGCGGCGGCTGCTTCATTCGCTAGGGCCTCGTCCGCGGCGACGACCTCCTTCTTTGCTTCTACGTTCACCGTGTCTTGCTCGATTTTGATCATGAGCTTGTCACTGCGCTGCGACTGGGCGACCAGCTGAGGTTGTAAATCTTGTAGTTGGCCCTGCATGACGAAGACTTGGCCGGCGGCGAAGTCGAGCTTCTCGAGGCCAACCTCGTAGCGTGTTTGTTGTTTCCGGATATCTTCGACCTTTAGAATTTTAAGATAAAAATAAACGATCATAATATTAGCAATCAAAATTTCAAATAATAATTGAAATTAAAACTCCAATTTACCTTTTGCCCATGAAATTTGTGTAAACACTTAATCAGCTCCAAATAACTCGTCGGCGTCACGTAATTCCGTCTCCCCTGATTCTTCCAATATTCTTCGCTGGCTTTAACCACGCTTATGTGAAACTTCTGACACAGTCCAACGCATTTCAACTTGCTGTCTTCGTCGATCGCCAAGTCCTGCAACAACCGCTGAGCTACTCTCTCGAGCGCCTCGTCGGGCCATGAAGTGTACCAATCGATGGTGCAACAGTTGATGAGCGAGGGGAACATACGCAGTCGTACGCGGAAGGCCTCACCGATCGGTGACATAGCCAGCACGATGTGCACGTTCTTGCGTACGCGTTCCGTGAAGATACCGTACAGGGCCATGGGGCTTGTCTCTGTTGCTCTGCCTGTATTATGGTGTAGTAAGGATGTTATAATAATATTCTTTTTCCAGTGCAACAATATAATAATTTATTTTCTGTAAGATTTAAAATAAAATCTTTATCAATTTCAAAGTTTCAAACTTTATAATATTTTTTGTACCGCAAGCACGATTTTCACGCTCCCGGCTCAAAAATGCGAATGTGGTATTTTCAGCCCGGGCATGGTGAAAAATCGTAAACGAAACACGGGGATAAAAATGGCCACCCTAGAGTACATGTTTGCTAGCACATTTACACTTACTTTGGACTAGCCAATTCTGTACCTCCCTAATTGCGTAATATACTAATAAAATCATCAACATTTTCTTCGTTTCTTTGAATTCTTCATATCCACAAAGGTTCGAATCCTTCAGTAAATAACAATCATATTCAAAATCATTCGAAGTTTTCGAAATAATAACATGACGTTTACCAACCAGACCCTTGTGACTTCATCTGCGCCTCCCTCGCCACATTCGACATCTTCTCCAGTATCTCCGCTTTCTCCTCGGAGTTGTACAAGTTCGGCACGTCGCCTGTATTAAGCAGCATACTTATATCCTCCAGGAACGACTCATCCTTGATCTGTCCATCGTTAAGTAAAAACACCATCGGCTTTCCATCACACCCAGCACGTAATAATAGACTCTTAACGTCATCACGCCACTCAGTTGGTCCATAAGTCCGCGTCATCTCAATCGTGTGGAGCGCGTAGTCGCACATGCTGGTGGCCAATCGCGCACAGGAAGTGCGACCCGAACCACCGACACCAACAAGAAGCACGTGGCCGTTATCCTGCTGCAGAATGCGTGAGATCCGCGACACGTGTTCTATTGCGTAGCGGAATAGGACGAGGGACATTGGCGTCTTGGACAGGCTGTTGTAATCCTCGAGATAATACTCCATCTTTTCCTGAAAGTAGGTTTTTACGATTATTTTGGTGAAAAAGTACTTGAGTGACTTTATTGTATATTGCAACATACGGAAAAACTTACATTTAAATCTTTAAAATCAGAAATCTCATCGTAAATCCTCGGATCGGCATCAGGTTCCATATAATTACCAAACAGCAAGTCCCCTATATGATTGCTCTTCACCTCATGCTCATCATCATCCAGAAGATGATCCAATACTTTATCTATAGGTTGCCGAAGATGCTCATAACACGCAAACTTCACCATCTTGAACAACTCCTCTCGATCGTCCGCATCGACAAGTCGATCATGGAACACTCTATATACCTCATGAATCCACAGTCTAATGAGTTTGTCCGGTTCTTTCATTCTGGACGCGGGTACCAGAAGGATACCACCCATAACTCGACTGAAGTCACGCATGTTAAACGTGTAATGAGATTTACTGGGGATCGGTAAGAAGTTGTCGATCGCCTTACGGTAGACCTCCATTGTCGCGGATAACACCATTTTTCCTAAAATAATTAAGACTCGTCAAAGTACTTATTCATTACATTAGAAGTCAAGCAAAAAGAGGCAAGTCCCAACCTAGTCTGGCCACATTGCCTTCGAAGCCATGCCCAAAGTGCCACTCCAGTATAGTCCCATATATCCTTGTCATCGTAGCGTCGTCAAAGGAATCGATTCCTATAATATGCATGTGTCGCAAGAACCTCGCAGTAACTCTGTTAGACGCGCCTCCCGGCGGTAGCATCGCTGCGATAAAGAGGATGTCAACAAGATGCAGCATGCTCGTATCTTTAGCATCAAACCAGTGCCCGTGGTCGATCCACTGACGCAGCAACTCGACGGGAGGTTGGGCACCGTAGACCTCGAGCTGCGGCATGCTCAGGTCGTCGACGAACAGGGCGCATCTTTGTGGAGGAAATTTTTAGTAAATGACACGTTGAATAGATTGTACATATAGAATAATGTATTCATATGAGAGATTCACCTTTTACCCATGGCTGGTCCATAAACGCCCTTCCTTCGCCTATCCAACTTGGACATGACGATCTCCTGCGTTTGATAAGCACTAGTCCTAGCACTGAAATTCATTACATTCTGTATGTACTTCCCTTTCGGCAGACTCAGCATGTAATCCAACACAACGGTGGACTTGCCCGTGCCGGTTGGTCCTACGAATAACACGGGAATTGAACTCTCCACCAACAATGATAGGAAATATCTCTGCATGCACATCTCGTTGGTCTGAACAATCAAGTCAACGATCTTTGCCTGTGCGGGCAACGTCGCCTGGGTCATTGTGTCCATCCAGCTGATCCAGCTACCGTTGTTCCGCTTATCATAGACCCAGTCGAAAATGGTACCGCGGTCCGGGAACATCTGCTGCTTGGTTAACTTGAAGGCCTTCGGTTTTGGATACTCGTCGTCCACGCCGAGTAAGAGTTTGCGGTAATACGTGTCCATTAGTTGGCGACTGTCGCTGACGAGCGTCGAGCAGATACCCCAGACGATGCTGAAGAGAAGAACGCATTGCAGCCAGACTGTGCTAACCTGGGATTCTCCTTCTAGCAGAGTAGTTAACAATTTTCTGAATGCCTGCAATTAAGATTAAAAGAATTGAGTGAAAGTAACGCAATGATGAGACGAAATGTTAAAGATTATTAATTTTGAAACATAACCCAGTTACTCATATTTGATGAGTTATAACCACTATCCCTGGAATTTTTTCTTAGTGTTAACATGATTTTCAGAGATACTTCATTGTCGACGTACCGTAAACATATGCAGCTCACCAATCTCCACAAACGTCCTACAACTTTTTTTAATGAACGCAAACAACGGCGGCAACAACCACTCTACCAACTCCGTGATCAACTCTAGCTGTTCCGGCAACAGCTTCTCCCTCAACTGCACCTTATACGACTCGAAGAAAGCCATCCATCCCAACTGCGACGGCTCCATGTAAATCATCCCACACCTGCTGACCGTCGCGGGTGAGGCGTGCTCCAAATCAGCAGGCTCGAAGATCATATTCATGCGTGGCGTCATCTGGATTATCTCGCCGGACATGAGACAAAGCTTACGGTTGTCGTCCAACACCGTGTTCATATTCTCGATCCAGACGGCGTCCACCGGACCGTCGAACAGGATCCACTTGCGCTCGCGAGTCATCGATTGCGCAAATTCCCGAAATGTGTTAGCCAGCACGCCGTCGCTCCACTCGTGCGAGATCGGGTCGAAGCTACCATAGAGCTGGCCCAGCGTTATGGCTTTTGGGTTCATGATTCTGAGGAATGGGTGTAGCATTAGTTGATTTTTCAAGCATAATTGGGTAAATTATAACGATAGGTGTACCTGTATGACACTTTTATCTCCTTAATAGAAGCACTCTTAACTGCCGATAAATCAGTGAGCGCATCAGCAAGGGCCTGATAAGCCTGGGTCTTCCCTGAAAGCGGTTCTCCCACGATCATCAAGCCATGTCTCACGAGGATCATTTCGTAGATCTGTATGATCTTGCCGAGATACCAGGGTGTCGCCTGTAAGTTTCTCTTCTCCAGCTGCACCTTCACCAAGTTGAGGAGCTCGTCTCGGTCGGGGTTGGGTAGGTCGACGCCCGGGAAGAGGTCGGTGTAGATGCCTTCGAAGAGGGGAAGATCTTGGGCGAGGAATTTCGGCACGTTCACGTCGACAATCGCTCGTAATACGAGGATTGACTCGTTTTCCGTTGTGTATTTTAGCTTTAGGTTTCCAGCTGCGACGAGAACTGTTTTTACGGCTCGCATGCCGTAATCATAATGGCTCTGTGAACTTTATTTTTTTAATTCTTTTAAATGCTCTGTATATAAAACTGAATAAATCATTTGCTGATAATCTGACATATATAAGTTGATATTATACCTCAAATCACGAGAACGAATAGATAACTAATCCTTTTATATTAATATTACTAACTTTTATTTTGTCCCCTAAAATAAATAATATTGTATCTATCTGAACCATGTACCTCAGTTGTTCAGAACACAGTTTGTATGTGTGGACAATCTTGTCAGCGAGCGGTCGAGCATCGACGAACCCATACGAATACAGCGTGATCTCACCAATCATCCCGTAATCCGGCACCATCATGGCGCACGTCCGAAATAGTACCTTCAGGTTATCCGGCAGTTCTTGCCTGCCGGCGTAGCCTGGATTCATCGTGATTATGACATTGCAGGTCGGATTCAGCTTGATCTCCGTGCCCTCGAAGAGGAACCGTTCCAGCCGTAGCGTTATCGCCATCTGTTTCAAAATATTTCTATTATGTTGTTTTTGTACGATTCCATGTATTCTCTTGCGCTTTCAAACATTTCTATATACATTTTTTCTTCTAGCGAACAACGAATCCTGGCAAAACTCACCTGAATCGACAGTATCTGCTGTGCGATAACAGACAGCACCTCCAACTCGATCCTGTTAAACTCGTCGAAGCAGGCCCAGGCACCAGACTGCGCCAGCCCTTTAAAAAACTTCCCCATGGCTGCATAATCCAAACCCTCCGAGCAATTGAACACGACACATTGCTTTGCAATAGCTTTAGCAAGATCTTTGGCCGTCTCGGTTTTCCCGGTACCAGCTGGGCCTTCGGGTGCGCCGCCCAGGTTAAGCTTCAGCGCACCCATGAGGGTACGGTAGCAGCGGTCGGTCAGTGGCGTGATCACGAGGCGCGTGCTGTTGCCGAGGTACTCGAACCCATACTCCACGTCCGTCGTGATCATCGATACCGTCACGCTGCCCTCGAGCCAGTAGTACCTGGGATTTTCGTGAATGATATTAGTTTTTACATTGCGTACGAGATATTATTAAATTATTGGCCCTTGATTATCAGTCGATAGATAGTATTGATCGTTCACGACAGAAATTCTTATAAAGAATACGTACTGTTATTTGCTAATCAAAAAATAGTAGCTTGTAATATGTTTCTTCGAATGATTTCAAAAATAAAGTTTTTTCCGTTGCATATCCAACATGTATTTCAGCACTATCACATTACAAAATAGCAAATCCCACCTCAACTGCGCAATCCAATTGAAATCCATAACATCCATCACCTTCCTCTCGACCAGCAGCTTCAGCACGTCCCTGGCATGCACGTCAATGACGATTAACGAGTTCAGCGTGATCCTCGAGCCAGAATCTAGCTTCCCCCTGACCAGCGTTACCGTCTTATCGATCTGCTCGCTACACTTGGCCAAGTAATCGGCCGTGGAATTGTTCTCGAAGGACTCACAGACCTCGCTGGTCCAGTGGATCTGGGAGGCGCAAAGGACAATCTGCCCTGGCCAGGCTAAGATCCACTCCTCGCGCTCCGTGCTGAAGTACGCAATCACGCTGTCTTGGGCGATGTCGCGCAGCGATGTCTTCATCATCTCCTCCACCTTTCGTTAATCGATTTATGTATTTTGTTTCCTGCGTAAGGAATACCTTTTTTCCGTGTACTTACCTGAGCGAGCCAGCGTTCGACCATGCCCTTCGCGTCGGCAGGATAAATTTTGCCGCTGAAGGGGACGTATTCTTCTTCCTCGGAAAGCATTCCAACGATCTCATCTTCCTTAAAGAAGCGCAAGCTTTGAATGCCCTCGAAGCATTTTTTGAGGTGAGGCTGCACCCGCTGTGCGTCCTTTGTCTCCGAGAGGATCTCGAGGAGTTCGTCGTTCGATAGGAAGAAAAATCTGTAAAGATGAGACAATTATTATTGTTTTTATTGATAGGCCCCAGTGGCCAAATTTTGTTTACTTTTTGTTCAGAAAATGCGATATTTGTTTAAAAATGTAATATAATTAGTGAAATAAAAAAATAAATAAGAATGACAAGTACACTTGTTCCTACGTAGAAACGTTATAAAAATGTTTTGGAGCTTTCAAACAAGCTTTTTTGTATGCTAATCCTAAGAAAATTTCGTGTTTGCATTACTTATTATTTAAAACGATCATAGATATTAAAAATTATCGAATTCAGAAGTCATAACTTATTAAAAATTTTACATTTTCAGAGTATCTTTTGGAATACTTATAAAATGTCACATACAGATACGTAATACTGAACTTGAAATTTTCACATCAAAAGTAAAGAACGAACCTTGGAAAGAACAGCCTCTTCTTCTCCAAATAATCATTCAAGCCCTTCTGAATATCATCCAGCAGGGCGTTGCAATTCCTGAAGTTCTGCAACATATCCCGCATCCCCGTCGCTTGCAGCACCTGTGGATTCTCCTCCACATAGGTCATAATTGTCCTCCAGGTTTTGTCCACCTTCCTAAAATTCTTCGCCTCGTTGGGCATCTGCCTCATGATATCCTCGCTGCTGAAAATCGGCTCCAGGTACATCCAGGTAGCCTGACAGCCTAACCACTGGTCGATGATGTCCTGCATGGAGATGAGCTTCTCCTCCCAGGCCTGCATCTCGGACTCGAAGGCCTTGACGAAAGGCGAGCCGCGCATGGTCTGGGCTTTCAGGATATGATCGTCGAGGAGTACTTGGATGTCATCAACAGCGGCTAGGATTCGTACACCGGTTTCTCGGTAAGGACTGAGTTCGAAATGAACCTCGCGCCATTCGTCCTGCATGCGTCGTAGGTTCTTCTCGAGGGCGTGCTCCTTGGACGCTCCTGAGGATATCTCCTCCAACTTCGCCACGTGGGTTATCAAGCCGTACTCCAGCATATCTGAGAGAGTGCTGTTCGGCTGTGGCACGATCGTCATGCCGGCGACCTCGCTGATCTTCTCCCAGTGTCTGGGCTGCAAGCCCGGGTTACATATGCTCTCCAGCAGCGGCAGGAACTGCTTGAACTTGTCCACCTTCCCCCTCGCCATCTCGGCGATGCGCCTGGGCGCCGGTAGATCTGTCAGGGCTCTTGACAACTTGTAGAGGGTCTTCCAGGTGGCGTCAGTCTGCTCGCGCACATCGTCGGCGTCGAGGTCCCGGAATGTTCCGTACATCCAGCGGTCGTAGTTGCGGTGAAAGTCCAGAACAGTGTGCCAGAGCTGGTCAAATGTGTTGACTGTTGAGGTCATCGTCGGGAGGTTCAGATAAGGGCTGACCTCGAGGTCCAGCAGGGATTCTTCGATGTTGATCTCCTCGGCTTCCTTCTCGATCTCACGCATTTCTGAGGAAGAAGGGGATTATCAGTGGGTATAATGCTTTTGAAATATTTAGTATTTTATAAAATTGGTTTGGGGTAAAATATATGGGACTCCGATCGATTTACTCAGTAAAAGAGTAAATAATTTTTCAGCTGTATATATCTTATGAGCTAGATAGTATAAGAATAAGTCAACATTCAGCCTTTAAAAGGAAAATTAAAAATAACGATAATAATCTATTTAAACATATGGCAACAAACGAAATTATTCAAGCAAAGTTATAGAATCTATCCATAGTACATCGTAAAACGTTACTTCTAAAGTAATTTCTTTATTTAGTAATTTTTTTAATGGTTAGATAAATCATTTCGTCAATTCTTTTGCATTTTTTATTATCAGCAATGCACTAAATCAAGCAATTTATGTTATGATACATAACACACGACAACTTTAATATTTTGTACAACGTTGACATTCAAAAGTATCTCTAACCCCCCCCCCCCCCCCCCCCCCCCCAAAAAAGCATTCTCATATCTCACCCTTTGATATCTCCTCGATCTCCCTCGCCGCGCTCACCATCTCGTCCATGGTAATAACAGGCGGATCTTTCTTCTTGAACACTTCGATCTTCGCCTGTAACGCGCTGATCTTCCCATCGAAGACCGTGCCCCGATTCTTCAGCACACCCTCGACGAACTCCTTGCGCATGTTGAGCCGCGTCGCGGCCAGATCCATGGCGGTCTCCATCTCGCGGGGCCAGGTGAACGCCCGGGTGTTCAGCTGCACGTCATCCGGGCGCAAATCCGCCCGGTGCTTCGCCAGGAAGAGCACCAGCTCCGCGCTCTGGAAGAGACGAGCGCGAAGCACAAACATCGTCGAGTCACGGCTCTCGAGGAGGTAGTTGTATAGCTCGACCACGTCCCGGGTGACTTCCGGCATGCCTGTAAAAAAGGAAAAGGGTGAGTAGGTGATTGGGTTAGTGGTAGATGGTCGAAATTAAGGAGTGTTCAGATACTTTGTATACGAATTTGATGAAAGTGTTTTTTTTATATGCTGGCAAACGAATTTTGTTGAATTTATTCATACAATAATTTTAATGACTTGATTATTTTAAGAAACTGATTTCATTGAAAGTCAGCTGTTTTTCAATATTTGTTTCATGAAACGAATCTTTCTTGCAATTCATTGACTGGCATCATTAAATGAATAAAATCGTTTTATAGGTATTTGGCTACAAACTATTGTGTAGATAAAAAAAAAATCTACAATTTTTCACTTTTTCAAACATTCCCATCGAAACATTCCCAGATCTAAAAGTAGAAAAATATCAACCTGATATGCGTTCAGCGATCTCATCGAACTTAGCGCAGAGCTCGCGATTGTTGCTGCGCACACGGTCAAGAAAGTATTCGCAGACGGATGAGCGCAGGTCGTACAGCACCTTCTTCAGCTCCTCGTTCAACTCGCCGCAGTCGATCTCCACCATGTTCAAGGGAATCTGCAAATCCAAACAATTACATTATATAAATTAAAGGTTTGCCTGCATCATATATATGTACAACATATATTCTCACCTTATTCCGGAACAGGAAGATCTCCTGCCGCAGCTCGTCGTACGCCTGTATCTTGGCGGCGAAGTCTTTGAGGAAGGGCTCGGGCTCGGTCGCCATGAACGCCTTCAGGCTCTGCTGGGCCGAGCCGTCGAGCAGGTAAAAGTGCGAGGCATACCTCTGTAAGTAAACCTCCGGGCCCTGCACGTTCGCTGTCACGGCGTTTAGCGCCTCTTCTATGATCGCTCGTATCTGTGCATAATTTACACTTTAGGTAAAAAGGGAGGATGTTGAGGTGTAACGTATACGTACGTCTTTTTCGTGGCGGCTGACGTTGAATAGGAACTTCTTCTCCTGGATCTCGGGGAACAGGAGGTTCTGGATGCCGGGGATGCCGCTGGAGACGCCGAGGATGACGTTGAAGCAACGCGTCAGCACCTTGCGCATGTCCAGGACGCTCGGCTGGCAGTGGAGCATGGTGTCCGGGCCGATAGTCGGAGCGACTGTTAGTGACATGAAGGGCTGCCTGTGATGGGAAGAAAGATTTTCGTTTCATTTTTAGTGTGCTGGAAAAAGTCTTATGTTCTGAAGATTTTAAAAACGTTCAGCACTATATATCTTATATTCCTTCTCAGGCGGAAATAAAACTTAGTAATGAGCACAAATTATTAATAAGATAATATATATTTTTTTTTTAACACTTAATAACTGAAGATAGGATTTGAGACTATATAGTAACAGTTTATAAAAGTTATCAACATTTTTTTTTCTGTTATGATGAACAGCTAAAAAAAGTTTATAACAGTAATAAACTTTTATTTATTTTTGTGGGCCGCGGCGCATAACCATAAAATCAATCTGTAAAATGTTATTATCAGTTATAAACTTTTTTTATTTTATAATAATAGTTACTAATAGTTTTAAATAGTTTTTAATGAATTTAAACTTTTATACCACTCTAACCTCAAAATCACAACTTTGATATGATTTTTCGGCGCTCGTGGTATAAAATACCGTTCGAAACTAATGCGTAAGTCGATTATTTAGGTGGTGTGACTTTTTCGCACTCGCTTCGCTCGTGCAAAAAGTCACACCAGCTAAATAATCGACTTCCTCACCCGTGTCGAAATGTACTATTATTAACTATTGGTAATAATTAATATTGTTGACTAATTTTTAATAATAAGGTTCCATTAAATTTGTTAGGAAATCATTTAATTTAATAATATATTTAAATATAATAAGACATCAAATGACAGGATATTAACTAACTACTAAAAATCATTATTTTCAATTATTAAAAATTTATAATAGTAATTATTAACAGTTATTTACTATTTTTACTGATCAAAGATTCAAATTTTGACCACGATTCAAAAAACTTATAAAAGTAAATAACTATTTATAACTATTTATAACAGTTTTAAACTTTTATATATATAAGTCTCAAATCCTGACTTTATAATCTGCTAATATCAGTTATAAACTTTTTTAAACTTTTTATTATAGAAGATCATTTCCGCCTCGGTTATTATACTAGGAAACTTATTTAAGTTCACTGAAAGAATTCAAAACTCTTCGAACATGATTAATTCTTTAAAACTATGGATTTAACGTTATAGAAATGAAAAAAGAACGACGTACCTTATGAACATCAGGTCCCTGTACTCCCCCTCGAACGCATTGCCTTCAACATAGCCTACCAAGAAATCCCTGAATTCTTCCACTGTCCTGACGACCACCTCCCTCAGCTGCTTGGACAGTAAGCTATTGACGCTCTTGAAGTACATCTCCACCCAGGCGGTCGAGGCGTCGCTCGACTTGTCGAAGTATCCCGACCAGGCGTGCTTCCTCTCGAGGAAGAGCTCGGCGACGTCGGCAAGCCAGTCGCCGATTATGCGCTCCTTGGCCGCGGCGCAGATGCGCTCGACACGGCTGGCGATCTCAGGCGCGGGTACCGGGAAGGCGCCGATCTCGCGCGCCTCGAGCACCAGGATGTGACGATGTCTGCGGGCTCGAGTTATGTGAGGTCGAGAGGAGGCGAGGGTGTTGGGTTATACATTTGTGAAGTGATAAATAATTCGTATATTAGTCTACGGAAATTATGATGAAAAATGAAGAATAAGAGTAATAGGACAAGGTTTACGTATTTGATAGTTTTTTCCGAGCTATTTTTCTATTTTAATAATATGGCTTTCAATTAATAACATTTAAAGGGGTATTCTTACGTCGGGCCGAAATTTCAAGCTTATTTTAGGAGTTTTTATTTATACAATAAAACAAAATGCGTTAATTTCAATCTTTTTATATGCCTGTATTGTCATCTTAAATTACAAAAATAACCGAAATTTCGTTCGCAAAATTTTTTAGGGTGCCGTTGATATTTGGGCTCAAAACTGCGCAGGCTGGTAGATTATTACATTGCACAGGGCAACTATCTCTTTATAAGATGTAATTCGATATATTTATTTTAATAATATAGAATTTGCCGAGTTCTGCCGGTAAAACAGAGTGCATGAGTACCACACCCCCTTAAATCACTCCCGCGGCCCGGAAAAAGAAAAACGCGTTTAAAGTTTCTGTAACAGACATTTCATGAAAAATAAAATTTTTTTTAGAAATTTTATTAGATATAAAATTTGTACAGTATATTCACGACATGTATTACTTCCAGATTTATTTACGAAGTCTGAATATATGATTATTCATATGATAACTTATGAAAATCTGTAAAAATATTATTAAAATCTATAAAAAAAAAAATTCGTAAAATTGAAATGAAATAAACGCTCACCTATCATGCCAGATCTCCCGGATACACATGGCGATCTCGTTCGTAACGAAGAGATCGTGCTCCATGAAATGCGCAGCGGTGAGTTTCGCTTGGTGCCACGGCACCGGCGCGCGTACCACGAAAACCGGCCAGTCTATCGGCACCTCGTCCACCCCCAGATGTGCCCTTCGCAGGGGATTGCGAAGCATGTGGTTCACTACGGCGCAGCGGAGGTCAAGCTTGTAAATCTGAGATACCTCGGCCTCGATCAGCTTCAGACGTTTCTGGAAGCTTAAAGTTATAGGAGTTATGGGTTTGGGATTTAGCGTCGTTATAGGTTTGCTTTTTGGATTACTCGTCGCGGGCGCGTAGCTTTCCCACGATGCGCCGCTCGACTTCGGTCATGGTGCGGGGGTCGAAGGGCTCGACGGGGAACGTGCAGCAGGTTTTTAAATTGTGGATCGTTTCTAGTTGGTGTGGTGTGATGGTGGAGGTGCTGTCGAGTTCTTGCTTGAATTGTAGGTGGATCTCTTCTAGCTGGCTTTCGATCGTGCGAGGAAGGTCGGCTTGTTTTATCTGTGATAGCTGCGGGTGAAAGTGTGAAAAAATGTGTGATTTTTGTAGATGACATTGTGGGTCGAAATAACACTTTTTTACTTGTGTATAAAAAAGTATGCCAAAGTGTAAAACATTGCCAAAAAAAATTTTTATAATTTCAATTAATACAAATTAATAAAAACAGAAAATTCCATTTTATCGAGAAGTATTTTTTTTAGGAGTACGCTTCCATGTGAGATATCAAATTATAGTGTTAAAAATCAAGTATCGTTAATAAAATTAGTAAAAGAATATTGTTTTAATTTGAATCAATCAAACTATACTCAGTTCTAACTAAATTTGTAATAATATACGTCGCCTCAAAGTAATTATTTATATTTTTAATATTTAATGTATCTCAGGACCTAAGGCCTGTTTTTACTAAAAATAAACAAATAATTTTAATTATTTAACAATCTAATAGTCCCACAACAAACATCAAAAAACATACTGCTCACGGTTTATAAAGCTTTCTTTTAATAAAGATTCAAGCTCTACAAAGCAATTCCGAAGCTACATTAATACTTAGAAACTGTTACATTCGCTTCGAATCGGTTAACATAAAAAATTATTAAAGCTAATTGAACTTTCAACCGGTAACTACAATGAAAAACTAAATTCTCAACCTACTTTTTCATCAACCCACGCCTTTTCCACGACACAACTCTCCTTCCTCCTCTTCCTCTTCTTTCTCTCCGTCTCCATCTCATCTCTCATCTTCAGCTCCCTCAGACTGACGACATTCTCCGTAATATCTTTCAGTTTCCCGGCCCTCCTCTCCTCAACCTTCTTGCTCTCCTCCTGGTGCCTACGTACCATGTCGGCCGGCGGGTACGCCAGCTTCCCGTTCTCATCGTGGATGCTGATCTTCGGCGTTCTGTCGACCGGGGGGCGAATGCGCGCGCGGAGACGATGTCGGCGGCTGGTCGACGCGCGGTGCGCCTCGTCCATCGACCGCGTGTACGCGCAGGTGCCCGGTGATCGGCATACTTCGTCCATTGAGGTACGTGATGTGGGTTAGGACATCGTGGAGGTTGGTGTGGAGAGTGAGTAGAGACGCGGAGAATTGCGTTGGTATGACGACGCGGAGTTGTTTGAATAGGGTGTGGGTGGGTGAATTGGGGGTAGCAGCTGAGGTTTGACCGTATGGGAATGTTTGTTGTTACGTGAAAATCCTTGATTTCTCAAGGGAAAAGTTATATAAAATGTACTATGGACTTTGTTTTAATTGTTATCTTTTATTGTTTAGAAACGATGTTGTTTGCGGCATTTTTTAAAGTTAGTACTGAAAATAATAACCGAAGAGATTACAGAATTTATGAAAAACTGTAAATTAATCTGAAAAGCTTTTATTTTGTAAAACAATATTTTATTTTACAAAAAAAGTATAATTAAGGTTTTAACCAGTTGAAAATAAAAAAATCGAGATTTAAATATTTATAAATAATTATATATTTATTTGTCATTAAAATATATATAAATAGTCATATCCATATCTTTATATACATTATATAAAAAAATTTCTATTATTTCGTTAAACATAGTAATAATGTTTAAGTAAATATATATACGTCTATACTTTTTTTTTTATAAAATATATCTATAAAAACGATTGTTCGATTTGGCACAATTTCGGCATCCAGTCTTTTCCGTTGATAAATTCGTCTACATTGGTATAAAAAAAAAGAAGAAGAAAATGCGATCGCTTCTCAATAGCTCGTCGAGGGTTCGTTCACCTGGGGACGATCTTGCGCTAGATCCTCCTCGTCCAGGTGCGCCGCCAAAATTTTGGTGGATTGCCGATGGCGCAGCCAGTCTGTGAAGAATAAACGCGTGGATTCGTAAATTATACAGTTTGTTCAGATAAATGAAGGGGAGCAAGTGTGTTACGTACTTTGATCGTTGGCTGTGGAGAAGGTTTTCAGGAGGAACTCCTTGTCGCGCGACTGCCACACGAGCATCTCCCGCAAGATTCGGACCATCTGCTTCGACGCCTCGGCCTTCGCCCTCAAGTAGTATACAGCCACGCTTTAAATGAATATAATATGCAAATACCATGTAACATTGTATTTTTAAAAGATTTTTGATTCCTTTATAATGTCAAAACTGATTTACACAACTGGTTCTAATTTAACTACATATTATTTAATTTTATCAAAATTTAAATTCATTTTCTAGCAAAAGCAAACAAAGTTTCTCAAGGTTATAAAAACAAAATTTATACATAGAAAAATTACCACATAGCAATGAGGAGAGCAATACCGGTCCCCGGACTGGCGATCTCCCCGACGACGTTCCAGAACGTGCTCTCTCTATTCACGTGAAACACCCTCTCGATCACCAGCTCCCAGGTATAATCCCTCCCGGAGAAGGGGCCACAGCTCCTGGAATCGACGTAGATAAAAACGTAACTCAGCACCGTGAATGCGCTGATCATCCCGAGGAAAGTAAGCGCGAGGAACAGCGTCTGCGTCTGCGCGGCTCTCCAGAACTTGGACGGTGGCTCGCAGAAACTGAGCAGCTCACACTTCTTCGCGTAGAAGGTCAGCAGCAGCTTGACCAGGACGATCAGCGACATGGGCGGACTGAAGTAGTGCACGAGCCAGAAGAGGCTCTGGTTGTAGATGAGCCCGAGGGTATTGCGCGCTATATCGAAGGTCGGCGGGCCGAGGAGTCGGCGTATCGGACCAGCCGAGCGCACGCACTGCACGATGAACGAGCCGAAGATTGAGATGACGAGGTCGAGGAGTACCAGGCGGTAGACCTCCTGAGCAAGACGGGTTTGCCAGCAGCCTACCTGCACCCCGCGGGTCAGCCAGAAGGCCAGGAGACTTGATACGGTGATGAAAGCGATCAGATAGACGCGGATCATCGTGATGTAGAAGGCGATACGGTCGCGATTGTATTTCTCGTATTTTACCTGGAAAATGGAGTGGTTTGTTAGTTTCGTGATTAGTTTGTTGTATGGAGTGAATACATGTATACAAATTTTTAACGTGATTTTAACTTACCGACCACGATATCAGTGGCGGGAACAGATTAACAATCAAAGTCATAACGATCGGTACTATCAGAACCGATAAGACGTTCGACTCGTCGGCCTGATGCTCGTTTAGCAGTAGCCACAACAGGCCACCTGTTCCGCAGAGAACCGCAAATATCAACGTGGTCATGGCGACTCTGATTAAAATTGTCCAGAACCTCATGGAGCAAGAGATCGAGGTGGACGAGTGCTTGGACTCCCACAAGAGCTCCTCGAGCTCGCGGTAAATAGAGGCAGAGCGCAAACTGGCCGCCCTATACGAGGAGATGCCCCAATCCCAGCTGCAAAAAATTTTATTCGCATAACGATTGTAAGCACCGCCCGAGGTTTCGATATAACACTTTTTGTAGGATCGTGCTACTCTGAAATCGACAGAAGAAAAAAAGACAACGAAATAAAAAGAATGTTCTTCGGTAAATTGGGAATGAAAAAAGTATAATGATAAATTATACGTGCACTCACTTGAAACACAATAAAATAAAGGTAAAAGTGTAACAAAGTAAAAAGGTGGCAAAATAAGCAGAGGGCATGTCGTAAGGGACATCCAAAGCGACCATTACGGTGTCATTTTTATAAAAACCATAGTACAAAATACTGTTTGTAAAAATACCCTAGAATTAAAAGTAAAATTATAATCAAGCAAGTTTGTGAGATTACAAGATACTTTAGTCATTATTCTTACGTTTCCTAATAATAAGTCTTGGGCATTAAAAGTTACATTCTGATGTGAGTGTAATAGAGATTGTGGTAATGTAATGAAAAAAATACTGAAAACACAACCAACTGAGTTCATGACAAACAGCCATCTTAAAAATTTAAAATAAGTTGCTATTCCACTACCAAAATGTCCTTCAATTGTCTTGATCGATTGGTACCACAGTTCCATTGATGATCCTATGTGATTAAAAGCTATTTTCATCTGGAAATTGAAGAAAACATTTTATTTGAGGATTTTTCTATCATAAAAGTGTTGAAAATAATTCTATTTTATTACCTTTGTTACAGACATACTCATTTGGTAACGTAACTTTTTCCAATATCCTATTGGTTTTCTTTTTGATCTTTGACTCACCGACAACGTTAATTTGGCTTTCACTGATCTTTTGAGAGTCAAGCATTGTGGCATATTTCTAATCATTTCAAGTCTTAATAATTCAGACACAGGATCATCTTGCATGAGCTTGTTCTTGCGCTCAATATGATTAGCAATCAAAGCTGCTTGTTCTTCTATAGCCTCTGGAGATATTTTAGGAGGCATCCTTATTGTTGCGTATGGAAAAATTAAATTTGTCGTTTCACTGTTTTCAGAATCTTCACTTTCAGTCCCTGTAAAAAAATTATTGTATTTTTGATGTGTGAAATATTCAAAAATATCAAAGAAATCATTTTACTTGATTTACAATGTTTTACTGTGTTACCTTTTTCTCTTGTTAAGTTTTGTTCATATCTAGCATTATTCTTTTGTTTACCAGTCTTACACTTTACTTCAATACAATCTACAGTAAAATCATCTATATTTATTTTAGCACTTGGGGAATTCCCATTAGAATTTGCTATTAAACACATTAAGTAATAATAATATTAAAATTATGCATAAAATATAGAAAAAAAATATATATATATTACTTCATTTACCTTCACTCAATTCAATAATTTCCTCAGGAGAGTCATCATTCACATTGGCTGATGACTTAGATTTTGACATCCTGTATTCCTATCACAATTGTTAACTAGATTATGTTTTTATTGTTACTGTTATCAGACTACGTCATCAGATAAGGATATTAAGTGCTTCCTGCACTATTGAAAGTTGTCATTAAGTGCCTGTTATGTTACAAAAAGGTACTGATTAATAATAGATCAACGTTAAACAGGTCATATAAAAGAGAATCCAATCAAAAGCATTAATTAGTAATTATTTGTATCAAGTACTAACCCTAAAATTATTTATCACAATAGGAACGTCGAATATTTTGCTTCGAGTTCTACTTTATGTAGATAACCGTTACATATCAGAAATTTGTAGTGTTTTTTTGTCAAATTATGAGAAACAGAAATAAAACAAAATTATGTTGACGTTTGTCACACACGACCATCACAACACATACAAAGAACCTTCCACGCCAGTGTCACTTGTTGAACTTCCTTTATTGACTGTCGGTAAAGCAGTTGTTTCAGTAGATCAGTACAGTACATAGTACCAAATTCAAAATTAAAATTTGAAATTATTTTAAGAATTAAAAAATGATAAGCAATGTTAATAAATAAATTACTCTAGGTATTAAGAACAATTTATTATTATCAAATTTTTAATTTAAGAAATAAAAAAGTACACGAAAAGGAAAATATTTACATAAGCATGGAATGGAATTCGACTAAATTGACTATATTAGTAAAAAGATTGTTGACAATGAAAAATCGTCCTTATATAAACGGACACCATCCAATCCACATGCGGCCTAAAACGTTCAAGTCTGTGGCTTGCTCCAATAAACATTGCACCTAGAATCGAAAGTAAGGGATTAAATAAAAAAATTTAGAATATATTCTATATTTTTTAAATAGAAAAAAAGCATACCTGCTCTTCTGCTGTTAAAGCTACATCCTTCATTTTCGATCTCATTGTGATCTGGTAAGAATCAGTCCCATTGATTATATGCTCATATTTAGAAAAGTAGTCATTGACCTCATCACTGTCACAATGAGCATTAGATAATTCCTCCACCATAATCGTCGAAGGTTTCGCTCCGTTCAGCTTCTTCTCTATAATAGCAATCTTCTTCTTTGGCAGCCATTTCACATCTATAAAAAAAAAAAAAAAGAAAAAAGAAAGAAATAATAAAATTCAATCTGCACTCAGTAAAGCAAAAAATCTTTTTAAAAAAACCGATACCTGTCTGTTCTTCGCTATCATCTTGAATTTGTTTCTTAATCTGCCCACTCCAATCAAGGGGCTCATGAACGAAGACATCTAAGCTCGCGAGCAATGGTCCTTTCTCGTTCCTCAGCGCGCTCAGCACATGCGTCATCGTGACTCCGAACAGCGCCTGCTCGTCGAAGGGCTTGAACAATCCAGTGATCTGTGGCGTCAGCCTGAACGGCACGAGCTCGGGTATCAGCTGATCTATACCCCCTCCGAAGGCCAGACCAAAATCGATGCCGTAACATTTCCCCGTCTTCACCTCTATCAACATGTTCTCCAAGTGCCTGTCACCGACCCCCGTGACCCAGTGGATTATGCACATGGTGGCGTAACTCGCGATGAAGTTCCGACGCAGGGAGACGAAGCAGTCGAGGGACGGACTGAGCATGATGAAGGTCTTGCGGAAGCAATCCCAGTCGAGCTGGCCCACGAGCTCCTTCATCTTCATTATCACGTCTTTGGGACTGTACTTTATCAGCGCCTGCTTGTAATTGAGGCTACGCTGGTTGGATTTGCCTGCCTTCGCGATCCAGCTGTCGTACTTGCCGGCAATGCTTTCGATGAGGTCCCGGTCCGGTAACGAGAACTCGACGAACTCCTTCAGCGATTTCGTGTTGTCGACCCACTCGATGAGGCCTAAGGTAGTCGACAGCGGCACGACGTGGTAGGTGTTTATAGAGAGGTACCTTCGCTTACAGTTGGCATCGTTGTCCAATGTCTTGTTAGTTATACTAAATATCTGCTGCAGCCGTTGATCCTGTCTCAGATCCTCTCCGAACTTCACCAAAAATCCATACGTCTTGGCATCGTTACCTATCATACCGATCTTTATCGGATTGCACTTCGACTCCATTATCCTAATAAATCTGTCGAACTTTAGAATCTTTGTGTGATACCTCAGCAGTGGTTTCTTGTTTCCAGTGTACTGCCCCGGCACCTCCACCTCAAAGTCCTGGTCAGAAAATTGGCTGAGGAACGGGCTGTAATCCTTCAGCTGCAGCGCCAGCTTCTTCACGTTCGCCAGCCTCTTCTTCATCATTCTGTATAGCTCCTCGGATATCCTTGACGCGGTTTTTTTAGCGGTTTCGTAATCCATCCTCCTCAATTTCTCAATCTCGGGCTTGCACTTGTCCAGTACCTTGTAAAGCGGTCCTTGCAGTGCACCCTCGTTACCTTCAGCAGCGTACACTGTATTAAAGAACGCCTCAAAAGCCGCTGGGACATCTTTGGATTCGAAAACCTGCATCAAGTGGTGCCTAGCGAAGTGTTCAGGCTGGCACACACGGTGCAGCGCCTCGAAGAAGGTCTCCATCCTCTTGTCTCCGAACAACGTGTCGTACATACCTTGGACCTCAGGGTTCTGCCTCAGCTCTGACAACGCCTCGTACGTCTGCCTGAAGTTATACATAACTCCGTTCGGATAATCCTCTATCAGTCTCTTCACTATCGGTATGAGTATCTGCGCAAAGGGCTTGCCGAGGTGCGACATTATCTGCGCTTGCCAGGCTAAGAACAACCAGCTCGGCACCGCCTCGCTTTTGGAGGAGAACAGCTGCACGGCCTGCTCGTTGTGCCGGTAGTACTCGTATTTCAGCAGACAGGGAAAGTAGTGCGCGGCCTCAAGAGAGCCTAGACTCATGGCTGTGAGGATGGCAGAGATGAATTCTTGCTGGAGGGTAGAATCGGGTCTGCAGCTCTCGTGCACAAGGCTGTAACAGTACCTGCCGAACCTCGCGTAGCTCTCAGCCATCTCCGCACCCTCGCCCGCTCCGCAGACGCTCTTTAGGCTGGAAAAGCTAAAGGCCTTCAGCGCGCCGAAGATGTCGTTCGTCTCGCTTGACGACGACACGCTGCTCACCACAAACTCGTTGCTCATCACCAAGTTTAGCAGCGTTCTGTTCTCCTCTACAGCGGTACTCAAGCTCGTCGTCAAGTCGAACAGATGGTACTTCGCCTTGATCTTCGTCGACAGATCCGCATTGTCGTCGTTTATCAACTCGTCTGCGATCTGCCACGAGCTCACGTAATAGTTGCACTTCTTCTTCGCGCACGTCTCCACCTCGCCGCAGAGGAACTTGTACTTCGAAGCCATCAGCGTGAAGCTGTTCTTCAGCTTCGCCGAGTCCTCGTCGTCGTCTAGCTCGTGCACGATTCTTTCCACTCGTAGCGTGTGCTTTTTCGCCACGTTGTTGTTGCGGTTATTCATCGCCAGCTCGGCAATTGTCATGCGCTGGCTGACAGTGGCTGACACGATTTCGTTGAAGATGCTGCAGAGTAAACGTGGTTTTAGATAAATTTGAACTTTCAAATACACCAACAATTATTTAATACTACTATAAGTAAACTAAATTTGTTTTTTTCTTCTCTTTTTTTTTCAAAATGACAAAAACTGTGAAATTTTACTAAATAATTAAGTAAAATAGCAAACAATAGTTTACAAATTCAAAGAAAATTTAAAGATTTGTTCTATTTGAAGCGTTTTGTACAATTCAAAGCTTATTATTCGGCACGGCCTCTACTCGGGAGAGCCTATATTTTCACCAGAGCGGAAATTGTTACACCTCAAAAGTAAATAATTTATTCTATAAAAATTGTTTCCCACCCAAAATGAGTCCATTTTAAGCGTTTTCCGAGACGTATGATATGTCTGTACATCCGTATGTAAAAAGTTCCTCGATTATCTCAGCGAAATTTCGACGGGTTCAAACGAATTTTGCGCCAGATACTCGACTGATTAAAAGTATCGAACAGTTCTATATTGAGCGGAATCCATTGGAAAATAAAAAAATGCCAGAGCAAATAAAAATTAAAAAAAAAAAAAAAAAGATTTTCAAGCTTAAAGTATCGAAAATTAATTTTCAGTATAAATCTAGCACATGCTTCTGCTAAAACTAATTAAAACACGTGTTTTTTTTTTTACATTGGATACTTTTTTGTACGAACAATATTTGTAAACGCAATAGTGATATAATCGATAAAATCGTTTTTTCCTCGTTACTTGACAGGATTTGATTTTATATAAAAATGTTAAATTTAAAAATTATAGAAAATATTAAACAACATTGTTTCCTATTGAAAAATTTTTTATACAATCAATTAGTGATGAGTTAAACCCATAAAAACGATTTTTAACGCCGAAATGTACCTAAAATGGTCGATTTTCGGTTATAACTTAGCAGGATTTGATTTTATACAAAAATGTCAAATGCAAAAGTTATAGATAACATAGATCGGGGCGGCTTCGCCGGCCCGAGGGCGCGACGGCCAACACAAGGGTGTAAAATCGCATTTTACGCCCATGTTGTATAATACACTATTATACCACTCTAACCTCAAAATCACAACTTTGATATGATTTTTCGGCGCTCGTGATATAAAATACCGTTCGAAACTAGTGCGTAAGTCGATTATTTAGGTGGTGTGGCTTTTTCGCACTCGCTTCGCTCGTGCAAAAAGTCACACCAGCTAAATAATCGACTTCCCCACCCGTGTCGAAATGTACTATTTCATGAATGCGTTACAATTTTCGTCAAAATATATGAGTGTGACATGTAACAGTTTTTGCAATGTCGAAGATATAAGGTTCTCCTGAATAGAAAACTAAGTTTTTACAAATGAATATATTCCTTATCACTATACATCACATACAAACAAAAGGAATAAATAAAAAGCAAAACACAATTACCTTGAATCCTCGTTAAAATTGCCGAGCTTCTTACGCAGCAGATGAGCGAACGCCATCCTATAATTAACATGCATATTCCAATACATCAGCTCCTCGCCGGCCGTTGGCACCCTCTTCCCCCAATACCCCAGCAGTTCCTTCGTCGCCTGCTCCAAATCCTGCGCCTTCAGCGTCTCCGCGTACTCGCTGACATCCCTCAAGCCCCTGAGTCTCAGCAAAATCCTCGTCCTCTCCTTCTCTTCGAGGACACTGGTGCGCATCCAGGTCTCGCGTAGACCGTCCAATCGAGCTCGCAGACAATGTCTGGCTGTTTCTTCAGAGCACGGTCTCTCGCCGCAGGCGTAGAGCACGGCCATCTCCTCGCCGTGGCCGCGTCTGAGCTCGGCCTCGCGGCCGCCACGGATCCAGTCGTCGAAGCCGCCGATGAACGTTGCGTTCTCCAGGTCCTTGTTGGCCGTGTAGTTGTCCAACGCCTTGTGCAGCTGTCCGCGGAAGATCCAGGGGAGAAGCTGCGTGGCACGTGGGTGAGACCAGATAGACCCGTAGTCGTCGTTGAGGATAGTCTCGATTTTCTTGTTTATCTCCGACCAGTTGGACAGCTCGCTGAGGCACTCTAGCGTGCCCTCAAGGCAGTGCTCCTTCTCGTAGTCCATCGCTATCTCGCTGGCGAATTCGTAGTTGCTCTTCGCCAACGACCAGTTGCCTTCAGCCTGCGCCAGCACGGCTTTCCTCAGCTCCTCCGAGACGAGGTTCTTCTTCGCGAATATGCTGTTCACCACGTCAGTCTCGGCCACAGCCTTGTACAGATTCGCGAGTTCGATCCAGTTCTGTTTATCGGGCGACAGGCACGTCAACTTCGCTCTCTTCGCCGCTGGAGACGGCACTTCCTCCGTCGTTCTCATCTCCCTCTCGATGCTCTCCTCCTCGAGCAGCAGTATCCCTAGCGAATGCAGCCCCATGGTCTTGCACATCCTGGCGACGGCGTCGGATTTCAGTTCTACGTCCCTCGCTTTCAAAGCCACCTCCAGGACTATCGGCGCGAAGCCGTTGCTCACCTCTGGATGCTTCAACACCCTCTCTACCGTGGCCGACACGCAGTGAATGAAGCTCGCGTATTTCTCCGTACCCTTCAATCTCTCTATCAAGCTACAGGCGAGCGCGACAGCGAAGTTCTTGCACACCAGCCAGTCCTTGATAATCACCTGTCGCAGGCATTCGACCAAACAAGCGTGAGTGATCTCGACATCGGGGAACTCGCCGATGCGGTACTTCCGGTACACCTTGGCTCCGTTGCGCCGCTCGTCCATCTCTCGCTGCCGTTTGTCCACGTACTCGCGCTGACGCTTCGCGTGGTGCTGGCTGAACACGTCCGACGCTTCGGCCACCGTCTTCGGCGCTGCTAATCTATAGGACAGCTTATTCTGCGACGGATCGAGTAGTTTCTTCTTCTTCACCTGCGAAGGAATCAGGAACACGCCTTGATTCACTGCTTCCGTCGGAACGGTAGGTTCGAACTCTAAGTCTCTGGTGGCGAGTATTCGCATCCAATTAGCGGTGGCCCCGAACGTGGGGCTCAGCTGCGAGTACTGGCTCGCCTGGCTCAACTGACTGGCCAGCGACGGAGCGAACAGCGGCGCCATGGATCCTAAGTTCTTCCTCCTCCTTGGCACGAACACCTCGTAGTCTCTGAAGGTACAATCCGATAGGGGAGTGAACATCGGCCGCTTGTCATCTATCGATTTACTGGTGAGTTCGAGCATCAGAAGACATAGGAACCTGGGGAAACTGGCGCGTAATTCAGGCGTGTAGGCGTCCAGCAACACCTGCATGCGCTCGCAGCAAGTGTCGGGTAGGTTCACCCGTTCCCGCCAGAAGCTCAACACGAACTTCTGAAGGTCTTCAGCTGGTTCGTCCACGCCAACGACTAGCCAGCGAGTGCAGATGCTGGCGAAACGATGGGGTGGCGGGTACCGCGTGTACACGTCCATGAGGATGGAGTATGCGCAACGTCGGTGCTCCAGGAGGCTGCAGGCGCTTGTGTAGCTTGCTACTAGATCAAGGTACGGCTGTAGATCGGTTTCAGATAACCTGGGTACTAGCTGTTCGACTATACGCAACGCCGGGCCCTCGCAGCCCAGCACTCGCTCGCGCAGAAGTTTCCGCAGATCTAGGAGCGTCAGTTGGACAGGCAGCGCCAGTGTTTCAATATCGGGTAACCGCTGGAGGAAGAGCTCGAGGCAGCCAGGTTTGTGCGCGTCGTCTACGCGGCTAGGTTTAGTGTAGCTGAACAGATCCTTGCACTTGCTCTCGGTGCGGCAGCCCCGATAGAACGCGCAGACGCACCTGGCGCAGCGCTCGCTGCTTGACTTGTCGATCTGCTGTAGCAGTATCTTCAATCGAGATACCTCGTCGGCGCTGGCGACGATGTCGTCGGTGAAGCGCACTAGGTGCCCGAGAGCCTCGAATTTCTCTAAGACAATGGACTCGTTGTCCTTCCAGTGTTGGACGGAGTCGCGGATAAAGCGACGGATCTCGGGACGGGAGCATAAGGCTGAAGCTTTTACGTTGTTGCGGAAGAGGACGAGGGTTACTCTGACGGCGAGGTCCGGATTGGATTCTATCTTATCGTCGAGGTTGGCAGGGTAGTCCAGTTCATTATGCCAGAGCTGGCAGAGGTTTCCGAGGATCTCGAGGTTGTACCTGGTGATGGCGTTGTTCTGGTCTGGTATGCGCTCGATGAGGTTGTTTATCAGCAGCTGCGCAACCTTCTTCTCGGTGTCTGAGGTAATGTTATACTTGGACTCGATGATGATGACGAGGATGTCCCTGACGACGTAGTTGAGGGAATTGTTGCGCAGGTAGTTGGATACCGTGTCGGCCAGGGGTACGAAGAAAGGCTTCATGTAGGGTATGAACGCGGCCTTGCAGTTCCCGACGACCTTCATGAGGAACAAACGCGCGTTGTCCTTGGTTGTAGAGAAGCCGTTCTTGAAAGTCTTCAAACAATCTGGAAGATCGTCCTGACTATCGTCCGGCAAAGGGACGATTTCTGTGTTGAACATGTGCACGAGAATACCGGTGATCATGGGCATGCACTCGTGGTCGTTCAGCTGGTCGTTCTCGAAGGTCAAATTCAGCCGGCAATCCTGCTCGCCCGTGACTTTCGCCTGCGCCAGCAGTGTCATGTCGTTGAAGTCGTACGCGTGTATGTCCTCCAGCAGCGTGAGCGACGTTAGGTTGTACCTATGGAAGTAGCTAGAAGTGAGCTCTTCAAGCTCGTCGTCAGTCGCGGTCCCCTTGCGGATGTTGATCAGCTTCTTTCGTTCCAGACGCAACGTTGCCGGCGCCTGTCGCAGCTCGTACCGGCGCTCACAGTCAACGATCTTCTCCCAAACCAGCTGGTTCTTGACCCTGTCCTCTAGGAACACGTATTTGTAAAACTTCTCGTCTTCCTTGAGACTGAAAAGCGTGATGCAGCAGTTCATGGCAGCGCAATGGAGCAGCCGCATGATTTCTCTGTCATCCGCGCCTTTGGAGGATACACAGCGGTTGGATAGAGTTTCCTGGGCGAGGAGCTGATTCACCGGTTTATCGGCTTTGGTTGCAGGGTGTTTGACAGTAAGGAAGGTGAATTCGAACCTGCCAAATATGAGCTCGAACGCGTTGTAGCAGGCGATTTTTGTGACAAGGAGCTTTTTACGATCGGCTGTCTCAAGATCCTCAGATTTGGCCGCAATGTAGGTGAACATCTCCTGGCACTTTTCCTTGTAGAATTTCTCGATGACAGATTTCTTGTTCAGTTCTATCGACGGCAGTAAGAAGTGTCGTAGAACGTCGAGTCTCTCATCGCTCGATTTCAGATCCATGAAGACATTGTAAGCCCGCTGTAGGGTCTTTAATGCGTTCGCTTCCGTTATGCTAGCGAAATACGGACTCAGATAATCCTTCACGCTCTCCTTTATTAAGAACTTACAGGCTCCGGCTGAGAACTTCATGCACGTCTGGTACACGACAATGGATTTCGTAACCGGCAGCATCTTCAGCAGCACCTGAAAGCACGTCATTGCCTGGAACCTTTGCAGCTCGTCCGATTCCAGCTTCTGCTGCCAGTCTCTGCTATCGGCGGTTCTCAGTTGTTGTAGAACAAAAGTAAGCTCATGATTGGATTCGGCTAATTCCTCGTTCGTGAGGCACATTAGGAAATTTCTCAGAATCATCGCCTTCCTGTCGAGGTTTTCCGCCGACATGAGCTCCTGCAGTATCCAACGGTATATGTCGCTCGGTAACCCATCTTTTTTCATCGCCTCCACGGGATTGGCCTTCAGGACAACAGCTAGTCTGTTGATATTGAAAAACTTTATATTCCTCCTTTCAAAATCGTTCGTCGCCCTCTGATACTCATAGCACCGATTGATAACCGTATCAGCCAAAGCTTCAGATTCCGGTAATCGTTCACGATGGGCAAATATAAGCAGGTCTTCGATCAGTGAGAACATGCGGTCTGGAAACTCGATGAACAGCTCGTCGAATATCTTCATCGTCATGGCTGAGTTCTTCAACAAGCATCGGAATATCTGGTCCTTGAAGGTTTCCAGAAAGTGTTCGCCGTGGGATATCGTCGTGCCGTTTGATTTCGTGAGTAGGCCATTGTTTAGGATCAAGCTGATTACAGTCTCGACTACTTCTAACTGAAATTAGAGATTATTCGGTATGGTTATTAAACAACCAATAGTTATTTGAAAAATAATGAGGTGTACCTGACAGTCTTCTAAGAAGAATTTTATCAGTTCATCTAGATAATCTTTGACTTGTTTATCTAGGGTTCTAGGCGTTTCAGTGTCCATTATTTCGGTTTTTGTAGATTGGAATATCTCAGTAAGTTTTTCTGTTACAGAACTCGCTGTAACATCAACCTAAAAATAATAAATATACGATTAAACTCGAATCTTTACGAAAAGTAATATATGATACATACCTCTTTTTCAAAATCAATAAATTCACATTTTTTCAGTATAGACAACCCTTTGATGAATTGTTGAAGTTCGTTTATATTCTTTTTTAACTTCACGATCTCTTGGATTTCGGCACATTCCGACAACTGCTCCTTTATCTCAACAACGAATTTATTGTGCAAGCCCGTTAAATACGTTTCTGATAAATTTGTCTTAATTGTCATCAGCAAGCTTTCGAGATGAGGAGGTAATTTTTCAAAGATCTGCATATTCTTGGAAGTTAATCCGATTTTATTTGGATACAGGGTACAATGAGTGATCAAGAGATATACATTGTCATCCCAGAGAATATTTTCTAAACAATGTTCCTGCTAACAGAATGTTTATATGAAAAATATACTATTTTGTGATTAAACTTTTTTTTAGATAAATCCTTTACCTTTTTAAGAATTATAGTTGATAAAAATTCTAAAATCTTCAATACGATTTCGTTTGTTAAAGCTGTTAATTTGTCTGACTCTGTCAGCACATCTGAATACAAAGTAACAAAAGTTTGGACATTTTCGTTTACAATTAAAGAAATACACTTCTTAAAATGTTGGAAAAAAGCTTGTCTTCCTTTCAAAAACATCTCATTTGTTGTCAGACTTTCAACTGGTATAATTTTTTTTTTTAAAATCCATATATAAAAATCTAAAGTTCTTAAAAAGGCTTTAGCATTGCTGACCGAAAAAAATTCGAAATCCTCTTTTAAATTTTTTGAAAAAATACCATTGATATTATTCACAAGATTATTTTCAATAGAATGATAGTCAGTAACGAGTTCTTTGAAATTTTCGAAAAGTTCTATACACTTATCTCGACACATTGTATCTGCAGAACCACAATAATCAAACAACCATGTTAAAGTACCTTTTAAAGTTTCATCAGGAAAACCAGGAGGTTTTCTTCTATGGGTATTTCTAGCATTAAAAAGGTTTGGTTTTACTTGTATAACTTTTACTATGTGATTAAGAGCATTTATAATTTGTATGTCATTGCATTCTTCCATGCACTTTATAAATGCATATAAAAGTTCCAGCCAATATGTATTCACAACAGTTGTATTCTCTCTGAGAATTGTATACAAGTGATTAAACGCCACAGCTGCCGCCAAGCGTTTTTTATTTGATGGGTAATGAGCCAAATTAGTTATCCTTCGAATAATACCTCTTGTATTAGATGAATAATTTTCAGTAGATTGTTTGATAGACCATTCCATGAACTCTTTTAAATAAATACCACAATAATCTCTTAAAAATGGATTAAATTCTTCAGTCAATCCTTCAAATAATGCATCTACAAAATCTTGAGGTATTCTAGATTCAGTCATTAGTTTGGAGCTTAAGTAATGAATTAATTGCATCACAAATGGATAGTACAAATTTCTTACACCATCATCTGGATCACATCCAAGTCTTAAAATAGTATTACAAAGACTCTTATCAAAACACTGATCAGTTAATTTTTTCCCAAGAACAATCGTAATAATTGTGTGAAATAATTCACATGCTGACATTTTCGTCCTACGATCTCCACTTTTAGTAAGTTCAATAATTCTTGGAAGGAGTTTGTCAAAATGCATTTCCACACGAATATCAGGAAAAAGCAATTCGCACTGCAAATCATTCTTTTTATTCCAAGTAGCATTTGTCCGAATAGATTTTTCGTGAACGAAATCAAAAAGTATAGTTGACTCAATTGAACCATAAAAAAGTAATATCCTTTTCTGCAAAGCTTCAAAGCTTTCATCACTATTAAAAGTAGCTGCATTTTTAATATTTGATTTTTTCTTTTTTTCAATACCTTGATGTAGATCAACTAAGCTTTGTTCACATGAAAGGTATGGTTCACTGTAAAAAACTACATTTTTAAAAAAATCATTTGAACATTGAATACTTGAATCTTTCACCCAATTTTCCAGTGTATCAAGTGCACAAAACGCCAATGAAAGATCAGTTGAGCCAATTTCAAAAGCAATTTTGAAAACTGAGCTTGTTTGATTAACTAAGTTACTAATAAAAAATGATGGAGTGTTAAAAATTAAATAAATACATGATAATTGTAACTCTCCAGAAAATCTGCAAACACGTTCAAGAATGTCAGATAAATATTGGGGAATTAATTCACGAGTAGACTGGTTAAGGTCCATTTCATAATCTATGAAAACATCAGGCTTTTTGAAAATAACTTCAATAAGTTTGTAAAATCCAGATATCAGTGGATATTTGCGAGAGCATTTTATCAAGTAAATTAGTAGTTTCTCTAAACAATCTTGAAACAAGACTGCTTCTACTTTGTCAAAAACGTCCACATATAAATCAACAAGATTTATGAAAAATCGAAAATCTGTTTCATTGTCTGCTTTCAATAAAAAGAAATCATTGGAAAAAAAATTATTTTCTTGAATAGCAACGTTCAGGTTTAACTTGTCAATGAATGAAATTAAAACATTCACAAACTCATTGAAAATTTGTAGAATTAAACCTTTAGAATATTCTTCTTTGTTGTCTATATTAAATAAGGAGCACCAAAGAGGTAAATAATTTTTATAACTAATAGGTTGTTCAGAAGTTTTTTGAAATTCTTGTTGCAATTCTACGTCAACAAGAAGTGTATGAGAGCAAGACCATAAAATTCCTTCACGAACTAAAAATGAATGCAAAATAAAATACATATAATAGCACCGAAAGAATGTATTAATTTTGGTATACTTACAAAAAGTATTAAAATAATCTTGTTGAAGCTTTTTTTCTAATTTACTCATATTCACAAAAGTTGTTTTTAATGCACTTGTTGTATAATTTTCATTTCTCAATTTCATTTCAGGAAATCGTTTAGTTAAATGTATAGTGAGTTCTGTAATAACATTGACTTGATGTAGTGAAACATTTGGCACATAATATAAAATTTTTGATAAAGTTTTCAGATAATCTGCAGTTGCTTCAAAATTTTTCTCATTTTCATTCTCCCTAAAATAAAATTTTATTTTAATTTCAATCAACAAAATAAAAAGTGTAAAATATTACTTTGCATAAAAGGATGATGTTCTGATAGTAATCATTTGAAACATTTCATAGGTTTCTGTTGGTAAATATTTTGCATATGCAGCGGAAAAATCTCCAAAACCATGAATAATTAAACGTGCTTTATGAGATGACAATTCTTCATTACAAAGATTTAATATGAAATAGTTCTTGAAGTACTGAAATAATAATTCTATATTTATATTACTATTGTTAAAAAATTATAAATAATTAAAAACATTGTTTACCAAAAATATATCTTGATTATTCTCTCGTAAAAGAGTTGAAGCCATCATTGCATAAAATCCTCTTAATGCACCTATTATAGTATAATTTTCATTTTCTTCTAAAATAGCATTTAGCAAAGTATGCCATTTCATATAATCCTTAAAAATAAATGTTGCAAAATATTTCATGTGAAAATTTAAAATATAAATTACTTTGCTTCTTATTGTTTTTTGAGCTCCATTGGGTTGACATAATTTTAAGAGATAAAAATAAAATTTTTCAAAATAAGCTTTTCTTTCAAATTCTTCATCAAATGGAACGAAATTAGTTAGTATATCCGAAAGACAATCAAGATAAATTCTAATTTCCTCTGGTTGTTTATTACTGTTTTCTTTAAACTGTAATAATTAAATATTTTTTAAATAAACAATATACATCAAAAAATTAAAATATTTTATATAGTACCTGTTGCTTAAAATCTTTAAGCAATTGAGAAAATATTGTCTCAATAGAATTAGATACATTCTCTGTTTTAGGACAAGATTTTGCTATAGCTCCTAATACAATATAAAATATGCATCCATCTTTGAAATGAAAAAATATATTTTGTAATTACTTATTCAATAAAAGTAAATTAAATAATTTACTATCTAATTAAGTTTTAGTTAATTATTTTACCTTTCTTTGTGTAATATCTTAAATATGAATTTTTGTAATAATCTATAATGTCATCTAGTGGCATATCATAATATGTAAATGATTCAATTAATTTTTTCAATGTTTCAGCAGCTGTTTTTCTTCCATAATACCAACAAACAGTTTTCATGCAGTAAAAACAAACTTCCTGTAATTATTAAAATATTATTAAAAAAAATTGCTCTGAAATTTCTATCAACAAAAAATAATATGATATAAATACTTTTGTTTGTAATATGTATGGCTCATACTCTCGTTTGAAAGAATCCATGATAAATTGTAGAAAAGTAAAAGCTTCCTTTAATGATCCTTGAAAAGTTACAAGTTGATTTTTCTGCATACCCAAAAAAGATTTAATAACTTTGAATAATCCTTTTCTTTCGTCAAAAATAATTTCCAAAGTTCTTTCTGCAAACAATGTAAACATTTATAAATAAAGACACAGAATATAGTTTGAATGTAGAAAGTATTTTTATTGTTTTATTTGTTTTGTATTAACTCATACCATTGTCACTTTGAGGTAAATTTTGTAAATAAGCTGGTGCCTCTTTCAAAATTCGCATAAGTGCATCATTATTTTTTTCATCCCAGGATCTCTTAAAAATTTCCATAAAAGCCTCCGTCGATTCCATTTTTCTTTAGTTTATTAAAACTATCTTGCCAATAACAAAGATCACAAATTCTGTAGAAAATCGTTTACTTTCATCCCATTAAGTTACTTTCATAGTATATAGACAACATAAACACAGTTCTTCACGATATCGAGGCGGTCGGCGTCGGATTTTGTTGCGTTCTTTATGGTGTTACGGCCCGAGTCGGGGTCTGCGAGCAGAAAGGGCGTTTCTGCAATGGTCGCCGCGTTAACCAATTAAATTGTGGATTCGTTGTTCGATGAAGCGCTAAGGTTGTGTCTACAATAGAGTGATAACCGTGATATCACACTGACACGGACTTTCGTGACATCCTGTGAATAATATTGACGAAGATCTAAGAGAATCCACACTATAGTACTATACCCCTACCCCCTATCCGTACCCCGTATCCGTACCCCGTCGAATGTTCTCATAGAGTTGGCTATCTCACGAAGTCTATGGTACTCTCATAGATCCGCTTCTCATTTTCATTATCGATGTCTTCGACGACCATAGACTTTGTGAGATAGTCAATTCTACAAGAACATTCGACGGGGTACGGTTAGGGGGTAGGGGTATAGTGTGGATTCTGCCTAAGAGCGAGTCCACATAAGAGGCACAGGGAAGTTGTTCTTCAATGATATACGATAAAATGTTTATCACCGCGTAATACAGGCATGTTTTTAGGACGAATAGTACAATTTAAGACAAAATTTTGATTTGATGTGACATATACTGTGGTAAAACGATTATGTTGCATCGCAACGCATATCGCTAAGGGTAATTTTGTATTGCCCCATAGCGAAGAATTTTTTATTGCATAACGTTTCAATATACAAAGTGTACAACAAACAAAACTTATCGCTATGCCGTAATATAAAATTACCCTGAGAAGCCTTCTACAACCTCACGCAAAAACTGTGCGTGCACGTAAATTTCACTAGATTTCACTAGAATAAGAAGTGCAACCAACCTTGATTAAAAATAAAAACTGTTTTCTAACTTCAAACAAACAATTCTTGGATGGTTTTCTGGAGACAAAGTGTGGCAATTTTTAGTCAAGTGTAACGTCCGTGTTACAATGTCGCGAAAACGATAAAGTTAACGCGATAAATGTTCTAGTTTCGGTTTACGCCTACACGTAATAACCACGGGAGTAGGAACGCGTGAAAATAGTTAATCGGACAGGTAAATTAAACAATGATAATTCGCGATACTAATTAAGCGGCAAGCGACAGCGTCAGCGAACAATTAGAGTGACAGAGAAAGAGAAAGGATAGCGATCTTCAGAGTTACTTACTTTGGGGCGGTTGCGGTTGGCTCGTTCTCTCAGTTAGCCCTCGTCAGTCTCAGGACCCAAACGCAGCGGGCGATTCAAATGGCAGAAGGAGAGGATTGTAGAAATAAAGTAACACTCCAAAAATGCAATTATGTGATGTTTATTAATTGCATAAAGTTACGTTATAAACTGTTACAAACTGATTGTAGTCGAGATATAATATCAACAATTATTCGCGAGACTACAATCAGAGAAGCTTGACAAATATTTTAAGTTAATTCCACACGAAAATATTTTAAGTCAATTATACTCGAAATTATTCTAAGTAAATTCTACTCGAAATTATTCTAAGTAAATTCTGCTCGAAAATATTCTAAGTTAATTCTGCTCGAAAATATTCTAAGTAAATTTTGCTCGAAAATATTCTAAGTTAATTCTGCTCGAAAATATTCTAAGTCAGAATACAAAATGTCGAAAATTATTCTAAGTCCAATTGTTACAATTAAATAGTCGTCGGTCAAGGGCTTCGCCCTTCGAAACAAAAAGAACAAAAGCTTCTGCCTCGAGTGGAGGCGCGTCGCGGCTTTTATACCCGCGCATGTATCTAGGGCAGATGCAAAGGTAAGGGAGTGTAGGGTATCTCATCTTTTGCATGGGGTGGCAAGGACGCGGGTGGGGAACTCGGGTTCGAATGTGGCGCTGCCAAGGACAAGGGTTGGATCGATAGGCGGTACGAATACGAGTAAGGTAGGATTCGTTACCATGCGAAATTGCGAACTGTGGCTCACGTAGGTAACCCAGTTGCTACCATGTGGTGCCACCACGGTCGTATACACAGGTCCGGAAACTCAGCGATATTTTTGGTGGTGGGGGAAGTAACCTTAGCGAAGTCAATTTTAGTGTGCGCGACGACCACTCGAAGCGTTGGCAACTAGACGACCACTGCAGCGTGCGCGCTTATTTTACCATCTCTCCCAACTCCTAATTCAAATAGTTACGCAGTACGCACGCGGTAAGATATAAAGTGCGCATGCGCGTCACTCAGTGGTCGCTAGCCTAGCAGCGCTGGTGGCTTGGCGGAGAACTATAAAATCGTGCTTCACTAAGCGTACACGCTCCGCGCGCTGAGTTTCCGGACCTGTGTATATGACCGTGGGTGCCACTGACAGAAAAGAGGACTCATGGTAACATGAAGGAAAAAAAAGGTTGTAGGGTGGTAAGGATAGATGGTAGCACGGGTGTCAAAAGTGTGAGTAGCGGTCAGTCATGCTCGACGTGACAGGAGCAAGTACATACTATGCAGGTCTAATTAATAGGTTAAGTTTTCTTACATTTTGGAGCAGGTCAGTTCATTCTTTTCCTTTAAAATTTGCAAGGTTGACTACAGCCAAAGATACCAACCTTATCATTAGAAGTCAGCGTGTACGCGCGCGCGCGTCCGCGTCCGTCCGCGCTTAGGGACAATGTATATAAGAGCCGTGTCGTGCTGTGTCGTGCTGTGCCTTGCCGTGCCGTGCCTTGCTCTTGCCGTGCCTTGCCGTTTCGTTCCTATTTCTGTCGGTTTATATACATGTATTCTATATCTCTGTAGGAACGAAACGGCAAGATACGGCAAGAACAAGACACGACACGGCAAGAGCAATGCAAGGCACAGCACGATACAGCACGACACGGCTTGTTCCGAAATCTCAATAAAATAGATCATTATGATAAATATTACTTTTTGTATCTTTATAAATTACAACCTACATATACTCTTTTTAGTTCCGATTTTTAAACGGCTTTGTAGCGTGGCATTTTTTAATAACAATAGTAAAATTATCTGTAATTTCCCCCCTTAGCGGTTAACGCAGAGGTTAATGCGTTAATAAGCCGTGATCGCGAAAACATTTGGTTTCGAGGACACATCTTATCCTTCCGCCGACTTTGTCGATAAAAGGAAGGACCACGACACGGTAAACATAGAGGTGGACCCGTGGGCGTTTGGCAAACGGGGAACATTACAAAATATATATAACTAAAAGATTCTAAACATAATTGAAACGCGTTGCTACGTTACGGGGTCGTTTGGAGCCCGAGCGAAAAAGAGAACGATTCATTCCTCGTTCTGCCGTCATTGAAAACGTTCGCTTGTAATTAAAATCTAGTTGCTAACTGTCCAAAGTAAAAATACACTTATTTTAACAAAATACAATAAAAGTCTCCACTTATTGACGTGTCCCGAACACGGCTCTTATGTACATTGTCCCTTATGTGGCCGCGGCCTTAGCGATATGCGTTGCGATGCGACATCAAGCGTAGCCTCTCCAGCCGGTGGTGTTATTCAGCTTTTCTTTATTTCTATACTAAAGAAATAATCCATATCAAATAAAATATGCGTCTTTAATATTTCAATTTGCTCAATTTTGCACAACCCTTCATTTATTTGCACATATCAAATTTTTGTCTTGAAAGCAAAAAACGCTAATAACGCGTTCTATTTTTTTACTGTTATTGTTTTCAATGTTTGCAATATTTAAATATTGAGCAATTATGAGCAAATTAAATGACATTAAACACAATTTTTTTTCTTGTCTGTTGATTATTTCTTTAGTAAAAACCGAAGAAATCGCCTCGGCTGGGGTAGCTACGCTGCGACATCATCGTTTTACCACAGTATATGTCACATCAAATCAAAGTTTTGTCCAAAATGGCACTATTCGTTCTAAAAACATACCTGTATTACACGGTGATAAACATTTTATCGTATATCATTTATAAGCTGCCTCTACACGGCGTGCCGCGTGCCCTAGACAAAGACAGATATACGAATCCTATAGGATTTCGTATATATGTCTTTGTCTAGGCACGCGGCTGGCGGCTCGCGGCATGCCGTGTAGAGGCAGCTTTAGGGAGGAAGTACATAGGCGCCGTGCTCTGCTCCGTGCCCTGCTCCGTGCTCTGCGCCGTGGTATAAGCATTCAGCTGATTGGTTGATTTCACCCATCTCGATCTCTTACACACACACACACACACACACACACACACACACACACACACACACACACACACACACACACACACACAAACACACACACACACACACACACACACACACACACACACACACACACACACACACACACACACACACACACTATGATCCTAAGGGCCTTTGCACGCTAAAAGCATAACGCGAAGGAATAAGGAATAAGAGGGCATAAGGTGGACATAAGGTACTTATGCTCCGCTTATTCCTCTTATGCCCGTGTTGTGTACGCAACGAAACGTGCATAACCTCTTGATTTTTTTGGAGTAAAGTTTTCGAAATGAAATAGCTTACTGTAATTATTAATTGACTCTAATTGGTTACAATGTAAAAAGTTGCCTAAATAATAAAACTTGAGGGGCTTTTGTATTTTATCATTTCAACGTGCAGAAGTGAGAAAAGTTTTCTTCTTAATCATTTAGTGATTATTTTTATAATAATTTATAGTGTAGACATTTTTGAACAATGGATGAAGAGGTAAATGTTTACTTGCAATTTATTATTAAAAAACTTACTCCAAAACAAGCAATTTAGGGGTTATGCACGTTTCGTTGCGTACACAACACGGGCATAAGAGGAATAAGCGGAGCATAAGTACCTTATGTCCACCTTATGCCCTCTTATTCCTTATTCCTTTGCGTAATGCCCTAATCACATAACCGCGTACGTCTACGTACAACCGCGTCCGACGTTAAGGAAGAATCTAGTGATTTTCGCTGTTGCCAACAGCGGCAATGTCAGTGCAATAACTAGTACTTTCGAGGAACAGACCTACTCACACGAAGTGCAGTAGATCGGAGTAACGCTTGCTTGTTTATGCTGTTGTCGTTGGTGTAGTAGCCGACTTTCGTATACGTAGGTCTGTTCCTCGAAAGTACTAGTTATTGCACTGACATTGCCGCTGTTGGCAACAGCGAAAATCACTAGATTCTTCCTTAACGTCGGACGCGGTTGTACGCAGACGTACGCGATCGTACGCGGTTATGTGATTAGGGCATATCGAACTCTCCGATGAGCATTGACTATTGAGTAGTAAAGATCAAGGAGTGCGGGAGCGCTCCGAAGGCAAGAATAGAAGAAGCCTGAGGGTCGACCGCGTTACATGTACATTGAAATGGATGCCCGAGAAATTGAAATATTTGTGAATTCAATAAGATGATCTGACGGGCTAGGGGTACGGGGTAGGGTGATCGTGTGGATTCTCGCTAAGGTATTGTTAGGAAATCAAAAAAGACGATGTAAAATAAATTGTAACACAATTTCTTTATTATATATAAATTTCATTAATATATAAAACTTTTTAGATTTTTTCAATCTAAAAATTACAAAGTGTAATGTAAATAAAGTTTGTTTTTCAGATGATTTATGCAACATTAACAAATTTACACAATGATACTACAAATATTAAATACACTGTCAAGCTGCTAATTCTGTTTTCAAATATAGTACAAATACTTGATTTGAATTGTGTATGCATGTTCCATTCAAAGTGATAATACAAATAGACTGGAGTATTATAGTTGAATTGTTTCAACATTACATATTAATAGTGTTTAGTGAGTTATATGCATTTAGAATAAAAAGCATAACCATCAGTCAGCCGACAGTCCACACACACTCACATGTCGCCAATCATTTTGTATCAAAATCTAAAAAATACAATAATTGTAAGTCCAGAAAAAACAACAACAACTTGAATATTATTATAAAATTTTATGACTTCATAAAAAAAACGGAATAATTTCTCACTATAAACCATTATTACATAATTTAAAAAATCTTTACCATAACAAATAAGTACAAAGTTCTCAAACACATCACCACATGCTGTAATCAGTTTCATCATGATCAAATGCCATAAAGAATCCAAGAATGGTTAAGTATACCACAACATTGCCTGCTAATGTCAGGTAACACGCTCCCCACTGTATCTGTAACATTTAAATACATATATTTGTAATGTTCATAATGCATTGATCAAATGATAAACTGCATTCTAGTTAATAATAAGATAGATAATGTATATTTACAACTGGTACATCCATTGGCGATCGTGCCAACACAATGGGAAGGGCAAATGATGATACAACACACCCCATAGTAAGGAATATTGCTAATTCTAAGTATGGATTACTTGAAGATCCAGAGTCCTCTGAGTATCGTCTTGCTATCAATGTAGGAATTGGGGATAAAATATAGAATAATACTACGAAGAATGGCCACCAGACTCTAAAATGAATATATTTTTTAGATCATTTCATAACAATTAGTAGACATGTACAAGATATTTTTAAAAGGTTTTCTCACTTGTATGATGGAAGAGCACAGCCAAGTATGACAAATGTCATACCAATTGAACCAGCAAAAGCCAGAGTAACAAGTCTAAAAAAGATACAAAATTAAACATTTTATTTCAATGATAACAAAACAATAACAATAATAATAATTAAAGATTTTCTTACGCTATAAGTTGAAATCCAAAAATCAGCAGCAGCAGCAGCACCATGAATCAAAAAGAACAAAACATTAGAACTTTGCAATAATAAACAAACTACCACTAAATACAGCTATTTTACACTTATGAAAATTCAAATAGTAGCGGACAAATATACTAATTGAATCTAAAAACCTTCCGAGAGCCACAACAAAGACTGGAGGTTATAAATAAATCGCAACAATCGTCGCCGAGAGAGAAGAACCGCTGTCAAAAACATCGACTCGCCAGCCTCTCCATCTGCTCTCTCTCTCTCTCTCTCTACTCAGCTATATCTATGTATATATATACCCATCTCAACAAACAAAACCTAGTGATGCTCTAACCTTTGATTCCAGCCATCACTGCTGACTATATGATCTCTCTCTCCGCGTAAGTGACTGCCTCCTCGGCTTCCTCGATGCAATCAGCTTTTCTGTCTTTCTTTCTCTGACTCCTCAACAGTGGCGTGCCTATAATGCACTTATAAACAAACCCACTTGTTACAGCAACATTTCCTGCGCGATGGCTTCTCTCGCCCTCGGAAGAAAATATGAGACGACGACGACAGAAGGACGAAAAGGCGAGGGAGAAAAACACAGGCCTTGGCGACGACGACGACTAAGTGTGTGTATACGTTTTCTTACTCTCTGTGGCTGCGTTGTGACGCCTGACGGGCCTGTACCTACTCTGCCCCCCTATCTAATGCAAATACAATTGGGCTCAGACACATTTCGTGCGTGTGTCTGGCAGTGGCAAAGATGACCAGACCGATCACCGACGGGAAACGGGGAAATGAGAACAAGCCGAACAGTTCTGTTGCCCAGCCGTAAGACGGCGCTGTTTACACGTTGATGTTAATATATTGAAAATGTCTTTGAAGTTTGAACAATACAATAGTTGTTTTTTTTATATGTTAAATATATTATCTAAGAAAGTGTAATTGTCTCTATCTTTGGAAATAGTTTTGCGTGTAAAAATGTAAAACGGTATATTATGTAAACTGTAATCAGCTGATGTCTCTGCATCTCGGGTAGCGAATCATAAAGCGTTCGTGTAAAGAGCGGGAAGAGCTTTTTGATGGGAACCGATCAAGTGTTGCAGTTCTGACGGCGCCAATGACTTTGTAATTTGTATAGAGCTTTCAGCAACGAAGTTCACAATTATTGGAGTAAGAGTTTCAAAAAAGTAAATCGAATAACGATACCGACACAATGCGCAATTTGTACTACGACAAAGTAGGATGCATACAAATTCTGAGGCGGAAAATCCTCTCTTGACTTCATCCATTTTCCCAAGATGAATCGCACGGTTTAATTGTTTTTGCGTATAATTACTTTTGAGGATTGTTTCGTGTTGAGCTAATTTAAAAAAACGTAAACAAATATCGATTAACATTAAACATTTTTTGGTTGGGGCAAAACTTGAATAATTAATTACATATTATTTTCAATAGTACTATTAGTAGTAATTATTTTCAATATTACATAGTATTTTCAATGGTGGGGAAGTCGATTATTTAGCTGGTGTGACTTTTTGCACGAGCGAAGCGAGTGCGAAAAAGTCACACCACCTAAATAATCGACTTACGCACTAGTGTCGAACGGTATTTTAGAAGCCTTCTACAACCTCACGCAAAAACTGTGCGTGCACGCAAATTTCACTAGATTACACTAGAATAAGAAGAGCAACCAACCTTGATTAAAAATAAAAACTGTTTTCTAACCTCAAACGAACAATTCTTGGATGGTTTTCTGGAGACGAAGTGTGGCGATTTTTAGTCAAGGTTGGTTGCACAACTAGCTCTGGCAAAATCTAGTGAGATTTGCGTGCACGCACAGTTTTTGCGTGAGGTTGTAGATGGGGCATTATACCACGAGCGCCGAAAAATCATATCGAAGTTGTGATTTTGAGGTTAGAGTGGTATAATAGTATATTAAACATCTACATAGGCAGGAAAACGTAAAGGTCAGTCCAAATCATGGTTAAATTTCCAGTCGAGTTGAAGACGAAATTTGTAATAAAATGTAAATGTAATAGTGTAGAAATTTATCGCACGTAATTAATTTATTTATGAAAATGAACGTTTATAAGAATCGTTATGAACGTTTATTTTTACATTAATCTTGAAAATTGAATATACGAAATAATATATAGTTAGCTAAAAATGGTAGACATTGAGAAAAAATTGGGTAATACTAAATATTGAATGGAGAAAAATAAAATTTATTGAAATTTAATCACGCTCTCATAGCTTGAGGTTTCTCAAATAAATTATGAGTTCATTACAATACTTTATTACAAAAATAGTATAATAATAAAAACTTGTGAAAAGGAATGTTTCACATTGTGTAACGAGATTCTTAAATAAGTAACTAAATAAAAAAGAACGTACTTTTATAAAGTAAAAAAAGGAAAAAAATTGTAATAAACAAACTTAAGCAGAGTGACATTGTTCTGGTATATGTAACCATATACCATAAAGTCTCTCGAAAATCGTATTAATACAGATGATCAGGTTGACGGTCGTGAACGCAGGCTGAGGCAATTTGTAACTTTTTTCGATGCCCCGTCCCAAGTGGGCAATCGTTTCCTCGTCATACTCGGCGTTCGGATCGAGCGTCGACGGTACCAAATTTTTGTACTCCAACGCTAGTTTTATTTCCGTCGCATTCATTGCGCCGAAACCATTGCGCTGAAAAAATTTAGCTTTTTTCAAATTTTTACGATTGATAAAGAATGAAAGGCAAATGTTGATTTTTAGTTCAACGAAAAAATTAATGCATTGAAAAACTTACCCTACTTTTCTCAAACATTTTCATTAAATGCGGCCATCCTTTCCGACAAGCTATACAGTCACAAGTAAAGTTGTAACATTTTCTGAGTAATTTTCGTCTAGTTATGGGGTCAAGTTCGTAAAACTCTTGCTGATAACAATCAAATATCTAAAAAGGATTAGGATTTAGTAAACTATCTCGTAAAAAACTAGGCAAATAAATATTGAAAAAATGTTCAACATACTTGATTGCCTTTCTTAATAGTTTGTATAGCATAGATAATGACATGATGATTATTACTGTAACATCTCCTTGCATTAGGATCACAGCTATGATTAAGCAAACCAGTGATTGGAGCAATATAAACTCCTCTGGAGCAACATTCATTTGTCCAACATGTAAGCCTATCAAGATCATTTTTACAAACATAATTACCATTCCACATCTACAATTTGAAAAAAGATATTAAAAGTCTTGAAAAAAAAAAATGAATAAAGAAAATATTTTATTTACTTCATGGTGATTAAGATCACTTATTTTACTGAGCCTTAAAAATAGTGAACCAAGAAATACAGCATTTTCATTTCTTTTGTAACTTCTACTATCTTGATAATTGAAATTCTCTCCAAAAAATGAAGTATTTCTAGCTAAGGATCTCAGTACCCATGCAGTACTTTCTGTGTGTTCTTGTTGTCTATTCACTGAAATTTCCTTTGATAGAGCATAGATTGATTTGAAACCATCTGGCTGAATTACTCCGTCTTTTACAAATCCTTTTTTGAAATCTAAAATTAAATAATAAAGTTACAAACTCTATTGATAATGAGTTACTTTTTAGGAAAGTATAATTTATGAATTTTTAGTTAAGAACTAAAAGCATTTACCATTAGATTCATCAAAAGCCTGTAGTTCAGCTTTGAAATTTTCAATACCACCAGCCTCTTTAATGCCCAAAATCATTGTCCTAATACCAAGCTGTGCAGCAACATCCTTCACATCCTTTTTTGAGCAGGCATAAACTGGACATTCTATTTCATGATACTGATCCCAAGCATCTTTTTTACATTTCTCTGAACAAAACATAGTCCACGAGCAATTATCACAGGGAATATTTGCCCATGTAGTTGTAAAACAATGTGAGCAATAAGCATGTAATTTTTTCACGCTCAAAAATTTTGTGTATGGTTTCTCTATAAATATCACTTCTCCAGGTTGGATATCTCTAGTGGCAACTAAATGTCTACCAAATTTTTCATTATATTGAATATCAACTGCTGAAAAATCATTAGCATTATGTTTTTTAAACAAAGTTTCTAACATTCTTGTCTTTTTATCTTTCAACTCTGGTTTAATATTTGATGGCATTTTCAGCTCAAGCTTCATTTTCTTTATCAGATTCATAAGACTTCTTTTGACTGCTTCATCTTCAATTCTATCTAACAATTCTTGTGCTTTTGTTATAACATCTTCTCCTTCTTCTTGACATTCCAAAGCAATCAAACATTTACTTTTGCGACAGAGTAATTTTATTTTAAGGCTATCATTTGTTGTGATTTCCACTGCTCTGTCTATGTCTGTGATGCATGCTTTATACTTCAATAAATGAATCAGGACAGCTGATCTATTCCCATAAGCCATAGCAAGTGCCTCTGTATTTGGTTCTGCTGCTGCTATGCTCATGGAATAAAATTTCCAAACTTGTTCATGCATTTCTGTGTCATGGTCAGGGCACATGAATATCATATTTCCTTGTTTTCTCACATTCTCAGCAAGATAAGAATTCTTTGCAATACGTAGATACTCTGCTTTCATCAATTTTTTAGAAAAATTTGAATTAAGCAAGTTTATAAGGGTTTTTGTTTCAGTGTCCATGGCTTTCAGATATCTTTAATAGTAAAAAAAAGAAATAACTTTTATTATTTTACATATTAATACAATTTATAATAGGTGCTCATTAAAATGCTCCAAATAAGCTCCGAAGAATAGGTGCTCATTAAAATGCTCCAAGCATATTTTCTTGTCAAGTTTTGATTAAAATACTATCTTATTACTTATGATATAGTTTCAGTCACCATGTAAAGAAAAAAGTTACCTATTTTTTATGCAAAATTAATATTAAGAAATCAAGTGCAATAGAAAAAGTGAAATACTTGATTTGAAATAAATAATTATTTCAAATCAAGTATTTCACTTTTTCTATTGCACTTGATTTCTTAATATTAATTTTGCATAAAAAATAGGTAACTTTTTTCTTTACATGGTGACTGAAACTATATCATAAGTAATAAGATTGTATTTTAATCAAAACTTGACAAGAAAATATGCTTGGAGCATTTTAATGAGCACCTATTATAAATTGTATTAATATGTAAAATAATAAAAGTTATTTCTTTTAATTATTTATATATTGTTGAATTCCTTCTACATAAATTTGCAGGTAACTCAGCAAACAAAACAAAGAAAAGAGATATTTGTTAATTTCACTGTAAAACTCAGTATAAACAATTATAAATTATTTATACTATTTATTTTGTTATATTTTTATAGTTCGCTGTCAACTTAAAAATATTTCAGCAAACAATTGTAATATTTTTAATAAAAACCATGCTATCAAAACAGAGAAAAGTCGTGCGACCTTACCGTAACCGTTGTCACACATAGAGAATGAGTAATATAACGAATTTCTATATTGTCTGCAGGCCGCAGCAACCGCCGAATGCGGACTACCGGTGTATATATATAACACTATACGAACATCTGTCCCTTTGTTTGCGAATCTCGACTACGGCGAAGATTCGGAGAAATAAGATATGGGACGCTGCCCTCACATACCTATATACTTAATACAAAATCAACATTGTATTGCCTGACCATATCCCGGATACTTTCCTTCCGCAGTATAATTCACAAAATTAAAATTCTTCAAAAAGTTATTTGCAAATTTATAGTACATTTTTGAGATCTTATATACTCTTATTTTAAACTTTTAGAAATCTTTTAAATCCTATTCCTATATAATTGGACTGCGTATATAATCTCCGCAGTCCGCACGGCGCGTGCGCCGCATCCCGCATGTGTGCGCGGCCGACTGCTAGTGCGCCGCATCGTAATATATAATATATAAAATTCAAAGATGGAGTTTTCCCGCGATTATAGTCCGTATACGTATATAGGTTATGTTTTGCGATAATGTTTATATCTATGGCTAGTCTTTGCAAAGTTAAAACAAAATGACAGAAACAATGGTTAAACTTATAATATTATTTATTTAATCTAAATATGACCTGCAACTGTATAAAAACTCAGTGATATAAAGTGTGTATATAATATAAAAAGTATTTTATGTATACACAAATTGTACAGCATAGTCGGAGATTATAATAGTTCAACAGGTCGTAACTTGCAGTCAGTTGTAGAGCACACGTTAAAAAGGCGAGCATAAGTATACTTATTATATTTCTAAGAAAACTAAACGAAGATGTATTCGCAATATAAAAGTTTGTCAAGCCAAAAATGTAGTCAGTCAAAGATGCAAAAATTTGTAGAAGATGCTAATACAGAGGAAGTAAATTGCTGTTTTATAAATACATTTATATTTTTGTTAATAATCAAATAAACTCGTGATTTTATCTTTTTTTTTTTCAAGCTTTGCAAGATGGTACTGAAAGTGCTAAATACTACAGAGGCAATAAAAATGTTGGATGATATTCTGCAAGGATTATCAGAGTTGGAGAGATGTCAGGACAAGAGGCAAAAGTTAGTGCTAGCAATATTCAATGCGTTAAAAAAAGCTCAAGTCACCAGCAAACATGCAGATAACATAGTTAGTCGGATTGTAGTTGATTTTACTCTATATAATAGAACAGATCTCGTCAAGCTTGTGGATTATTTCCTAGATAGGATCAGAAATAATGATGATGACTTTACGAGGTATTTCTGAAATTTTCTTACAGCTGTATTATTCTATAAAAAAAAATTAATATCTATTTCTAATTTCATCAGTTGGAAAGATGTATTACCATTGCTGTTAGAAAGACTGGAGGAAGAAAAATCTATAAATTATAGAGGATCTGATGTCTCAGGTAAAGAGTACAAAATCAGTGTCATTCGTTCAATATGCGATATTGACTGGGATACTCAAATTCTAACATCCTTAGCTAAAATGTTTGTGTAAGTATAACTTTCATGAAAAGAAAAAAAAATCCTTAGAAAATTCAATGGTTCATGTAATTTTGTAATATTCTTTTCAGAGAGTTAACTGGTGATATTAAAGATAAAGGAATTCATTTGACAATAATGAAGGCCTTAACAAGTAAACTAATTAATATTGATATAAATGAATTACCTCCTTTGGCTCATCAATTGCTTAAATTAGGATCTGACAATAATAGTGTATTGTTATTTTCATCATTATCCAAATATTTTGCTAATGTCTATTCTTCTATAACTGAAGATAATAGTTCAGAAGAAACTAGTGAATCAATAAGTAAATATAGCTTTTTGTATACAGTATGAATTAAAAAGAAAAGTAATTTGTATTTTATTAAAAATTACTTACATTCTTACAGTTTCAACTACAGTGACATTAAAAGAATTGCAAGAAGTGGAAAGTACAGTTTTATACTTTATATATCAATCTGCCTTGGACAATTCAAAAGGCACAATGGAATATTTGAAGTGTCTCAAGTCAGTGGCCAATGCACCTGAATATATTCTGGATAGTTTTGTAATGTCAGTGCTGTTACTGCTATCTGGTTTGTACGAAGATCAAGCTTTTCAAATTTTGAAGCAAGCTCTTTTGCGCCAAATTCAAGACGAGGAGAACAAAAACAGCAGCGCCTGGTTGAGAAGAGTGTCCCGGGACGACTCATCCGCAATGGAGATAATTTACCAGGTCATTGATAACAGTAATACAGATCGTCAACTGGTGCTGAAGGGCATGGTAGACTTTGCCTTCGTTTTACTGAGCGTCGAGCGTAAAGCAGGCGCGGAGCAACACCTCCCGTGGAATTATGGCTGCAAGATACTTCAAAAAATCGGCAGAAAAAGACACGACGCCGGTGGGACTATTCTCGAAACTCTGGTGGACAAAATAGTCAGAGGAGGCACTCACGTTATTCAGTACACAGGTGCGTCAAACTTACTTCGACTTTTAATTTCTAAAATAATGAAACCAAACATTTTTTCATTCAGACTGCCTGGCATATATGTGCCGCCGCCTGACGATGACGGTGATCGAGCAGCAGGTCTGGATCACGACGCTCCTCGAGCAGCTGCTCGTGATCCCCGGAGTCGCTGCGGCCCATGTCCTTCAGGCCATTTTACCCTTGATACGTGTCTCCGGATCCATACGCGACCAGCTGATTATGATCCTGCGCAAGGCGCTGTACCGCAAGGGCACGGAGACTCGACGCATGGCCGTCCTAGGATTCCTGCAGTTCCTAAAGAATCTGAAGCTGTCGACGTTGAAGGCGCTTAGCCAGTCAGCCGACTCCATGTCGCTGTCGAACGCCGCGTCGTCGTCGTCTTTGTTCACTCAGGTATGTTGTTCAATTGTTATTCCTGGCTATATATAGAAATGGAAGGTTTGTAAATTGATAATTCCAATTTTAGGCAACATTGGAAAGGCCATCTCAACGAGCGAACCCATGGCACAATACGAGCTTGTGTCGCGAAATTCTTGCGATACTGAGCAGGTGCTTCACTCATGAAATCGAAGTTAGATCGAACTTATATCATGGTGAAAAATTAGTCATCTTAAATTATTCGTGTAAAACCGTTTGAAATAAATTAAAATTTACAATATTTTTCAGAACTTTACCACGGTATCGTGAAAAACCAGGAGCTCACGGAGTATGTCGTTGACATGCTATTGGAACACTTGTTCCACTACTATGAGAAGGACGAACAAGTGTTACCACCACTTATGTTCGACAAATCCACCTGCATCCAGGGTATTGATGTGGTGTTGCAGGAACCACTGGCTGACCTCGTGTTCGCTCTACATAAGATTTACCTGAAGGCCGCCTCGTCTGACTCGGCACGTATAGACAAACTCGCCGTTGTCCTTGAATCGCTTTGCAAACGCATGGCACAGACGGACCTTGAACACCTCGGTCTCGTAAGTACATGCACATTATTGCAAGAAACAAAGATGTGCAATTGTCATATAATCTTGTTTTTTCAAGGACGAAGACACGGATCTGTTGGACAACACGCCGAAGGCTCAACAGAAGCTTCTGAACATCAAATCAGCGATCTCGGTGTTTGAGGCGCTGATAGCGTACCGCATCGCATCCTGGTCAGTGGACAGCGTGAACGTCGGCCATAGCGTGATAGCCCTGTATAAGGGTTACTTGCGCCTCATCGAGTACCTGAAGCGTGTAAGCAAAATGAACAAGGGTCCCGGGCGCAAGAGTAAAAAGGACAAGGATAAAGATAAGGACGGGAACGATGTGACAGTAAAGAAGGCCGGTCGCCCCGCCGCTATCAAACTACCGAATACTGTCATGGATTTCGATACTGTGTCCAAGAGCATTATTCTCTTGCTCAAGTGAGTACTGAGTTGTTTTGTTTTAACGATTTTTTTTATTGATTTTCTATTTTTCCAGTCCGTCGAATTCATACGCAACGCCAGAACAGACGAGCGGCATTCGAGGTCGGGTTGAGTTCCATCTCTACATATTGCAGACGTGTATGCAGCTTTTCCAGAACGTCAAAACGTTGAAAGATCACGATCTGCAAAATTGTTTGGATCTAAACAAACAAAATTTCTTGTCTATTGGAGAGTAAGTGTAAAAATACTGGATTATAAGAGATTTTACGTTATTGCTGTTATATGTGGTAATTTGAATTTTATTTTAGAACCTTGTATAAACATATCGTAGCCGATTTACAAAATGTAATTGCATTCAATGTACAAATAGTGGGTTTGGGACTTGAATGTTTCAAAGAATGCTGTGATATCATGTGTACACTTTATTCGTCGCAATTGCCGAGCTTCCTGGAAGCCACATGTAAGATTCATTTTATAGACAAATTTTAACAAAATATCTTTAAATACATTTATTTGTTAACGAAGGTGGAGCTAAACTATCGCAAGGCCTTTCACTTCAATTGCAATCGTTGATTTCACCATTAAAAGAAGTTTTTATAACTCAACTTAAAGAAGAGGAGACTGAAGAATTGGCAGGGCAAAAAGTACCATTACATTTGATCGAAATTATATCCAAGCTAGTACAAAAAATTATTTTCAATGAATTGAAAATGGAAGAGGTGTGTAAACAAATATTTTAATTTAAAACTTAATGAAAAGTTATTAATTCCAGTTTTTTTTTTATAATTTCAGGTGTTTGATTGGTTGAAAAAAATTGCCGAAGATGAAGAAAACATTGATATACAAGTTGCTGCAATGATTCTACAGTTGGTACTTTTAATAGAAGAGCGAAGTTTAGAATACGGGGATACGATTCAAGATTTATGTGTTGAGATTTGTGCCATATTAGGAAAAATTGACAAGGTCTCTTTCTTAATTCGCTATAAAAAATGAAAAATTTATTAATAGCCGGATAAAACCTAGCATATATATTCACTTTTAATTTTTAGAGTGAAGTCACTTCGTCAAGGAAATTCCAAATGCTTAATGAAGCAAACGTTTATGTCACTTACATTGCCATAAATAAAATACTATCATCAAAAATGCAAAATGTTAACTGGTTGTTAGGTCGATTAAATGCAGAACACACTGCATTAACAAGTTTAGAAGCAGATAATGAATCTAGTATGTATATTTCGTCAACTACAACAATACATATTTTTATTTAATATGATGTATTTTATTCAAAATTACACACACACACACACACACACACACACACACACACACACACACACACACACACACACACACACACACACACACACACACACACACACACACACACACACACACACACACACACACACACACACACACACACACACACACACACACACACACACACACACACACACACACACACACACACACACACACACACACACACACACACACACACACACACACACACAGATATATATTCACACACATATACTTTCAGATCGAAAAAGGGTAAAAGATAAAGAGCAAAGCTTATGTCGTCAATTTTCATTTATCCTCAGTACATTTGAAATTTTGGCAAGTGTAAAAATTATGCCAGGTCAAGCTTCTGAAGCTATTTTCAAAAACTTGCAAAAAGTTTATAACTTTGCGTGTGCTCTGGCGAAATACTTTAGGAAAAAATCAACTGCAACTAACCCAGCGTTTCAATCAGTGAAGTATGTAGTCGTAGTTTTTTTTACTTTCTACACTTTTAAAGGCATTAACAATAAAAAGCCGTCTATTAATATTTCGTTATTTAGATTCATTCCAGTAATCCAAGGAGCTTCATATGCTTTAAAACACACTATAACAGAATTAATATTACATGTCGAGGTAAGGCTAACTTTCTAGTTTTAAGGCGACATGAGTGCGTTTTTTTTTTTTTTTTTATTTAGTTTTGAATTTTAAAAAAAAATATCGCTCTGATACGTTGTAGTTCATTATCGAATCTACCACGTGTCAAAAGAGATTTTTCTGCAAAATTCAAAATTGAACAAGAAAAACGAGTCCTTGCAATCGTCGGTCACAGGGGAGTCTCGCATCGCCTTAGAGTAGGGTATGTGTTTACTTCTTAATGAAATTAAAAATTTTGTTTTGCAGTCTTCACAAAGTGGAGGAAAATCAAATGATCCTAATGTTCAGCGAAATAAAATTTTAAAAGAAGTTATGGTCATACCTGGTGTTGTACAAGCAATAGATATGTTTGATAAGGAAATTGCATTATTGGCAAAAAAAACTAACGTAAGTAGCTCACAATAACATAAATTAGCGTCTCTATAGTAACTAAGAAATTTTACATAGCTAATATTTGAAATGTTATTGGATAGGTGGATTTAATGAAATATACGAAGTATGATGCGATTAGAGATTTCAGAATACAAAATAGCCAGTTAAAAGAAAATTTAGAAAAAATGAACATTAGCCTGGTAAGATAAATATCGAACACTGTAGTAATAAATATTAAATTTTAAATTATTATTTATAAAAATTATATTTATTTATTTTAGTTAGTAACTCAGGCAGGTAATGAAAGCAAAGATAATGAAACTGTCAATGAAAGCAAAGATACAGATGATAATAATGAAGATGATGACCATGATGATAGTAGTTCTCCAGATAGTGAAAGTGATACAAGTCCAGCCAAAAAACGTCGTCGTGACAGTTAAAAAGTTAATGTTACATATATGTCTTTTATTTACTTAATTTAAATTGGTTATTATTTCGTGTTAAAAATTGCGTATTTCGATATCATTAATATTTAAGTATCTTAAAACAGATTTAAAAAGCAAAGTTCACAAAATTTAGTTTATTATAATAGTTAACTCGACATGTTATGATATCACAGTATGATGTATATATTGTATATGTATAAGATACTTCTTTTATTTCCTTACTTAGGTGTTAGCTCAAAGCTATATCCTTAAATGTATAGCATACGCCTACAAACAAGAAATTGTTTTAATCTTCGTAACTATTTTGTTTACTATTTTTATAAAAACACTATAGGTAACTTTAACATTGTCAAATTATTAATAATATGAATAAAATATTTTTATACTTCTCGATGAAATCGCAAAAAATTATTTACATAAAATATCTAGCATCTAGTCGAGTATAGATAAAGTCATGAATTGATAAGACGCCGCAGTCGTACGTAAACCGACGTTTAATTACTTATTGCTCCAATTTTTTGTTAGTCCATTACTCAGCTCCATTCCAATATTTACATATCCACATTCTAACGGCCCGTACACATTGCATGCTGAATGCCGTATGCCGTATGCCAAAGGCTGTAGAAAAAAAATTCGCAGTCCGAAATCTATAAGATTTATAATCATAAGGCTAAAGACAAAGGTATCTACTCTTTTACCTACTCTGTTCGTCTTTAGCCTATGGCTTATAGGTTTCGGACTGCGATTTTTTTTTCTACAGCCTTTGGCATACGGCATACGGCATGCAATGTGGATTCACTGTAACACATTTCAATTTTACAGGAAATCCATATCCATATCTCGCTTTTCCAACACAGCACCAACATACAAACACCTGCGTGCCACTGTCTAAACAGCTGCCGCTCGGTCACAACAATCCACTATTCAGACAGCGCGCTCCGCTCCGCATCATCCGCGCCCGCAACAACAACAACAACAACACGCTGTCTGCTTGCATTATATATGTACACAATCGCGCAAGGCATTTAAACCTTACCAGCGCGTCGCGCGCGCGCCTGCGCCTGCGCCTGATGAGGCGCGAGCGAGCTTCTATAACAGCCAAGTACTTATTCTCTCGTGCGAATCGAGTAGGTTGCGGGCGACGCGTTGCGCGCTGCTCCGAGCAGTCGCCGTCGCGCCGCCGCCCCCGAGCGATCGACCGCTCGCCGCCTGTCTCGCACGCCGCGCGCGTGTGGTGTGAGAGTGTGTGTGTGCGCGTCCAGTAGAGCTGGTGCCTGCCCGCCGCCGAGACAGACAGACAGATATATCAGAGCAGAGGCAGAGAAAGAGAGAGAAAGTGTGTGTGCGCGCGGCCGCGTCAGTGTGTGGGTGTGTGTGTGAGTGCGTTTACCGTATTATGGCGCAGCATGCGGCGCCGGCCGTCTACCTCGTCACCGCACTACTGCTGCTCCAGGTAGCGTTGGCTCAGCAGCTGCCAGCCCAGCAGCTTGCCGAGCATCAGACCCAGAGCTCACCCATCGATGGGGTGCTGGGTTGGACCCATGAGAATGGATGCAAGAGTCTGCAGCGCCTGAAGGATGTACTTGGTGTTGAGCTCACCTCGCAGAGGGCCAAGGAGATCAAGCTCTGCATCACCCAGGTTGCCAATGATGTCAGGATTCTGCAGGAGGAAAAGTGAGTGTGTGTAGCAGGGTGAGAGTGATAGTGGTTTAAGAGCATTGTTGTGCAGGGCATGGCCGTCGGATTGGCTGGTGCAGTGGAATGCTCTTTGATGGAGAAAGAAGTGTGCACTGTGCTTAATTAAGTTAGAGTCACTGTTTTCATTGGAGAATAGCTGTTGATGCCACAGCCATTCTCAATAGCAGTGTAAAGATAAAAAGTTTTAATATTTTCTATCAATAAATTATACTCCAATTTGGAAAAGTATAAAAAAATTTTATTCTTGAGGATCTGATTGAGCAATAATCTTTTATTACATTATATAAGATGTCAAAATAAGTGTACTCAATTAATGTTTTTGCAAATCTTTATATGAAAGTATTATCAATGAGTAAATAATCAATGAGATCTCAAGTGTAAATAAGATTTAATGACTATTCAAAATATATTTATTTCTATACTCACTTAAAATATAAATTATCTAATGTGCAATTCAAATAATATATAATTTTTGGTAGTTGTTACTACAAATACCTATATATTTTAATATAATATTATAATGTGCATTACTTTACTTTGTATTTAAATGACAATGCTAATAAGTATCAGACAAATGACTACGCAATCAATTTAACATTTCATAAGCCCAGTGTTGTCAAATTTTTGTTAAATGATACCAGATTTTTTTATTTACTTCAGATAACATATTTAATATCAGTCTTACTGCAATATTTTTGTTTTCAATTGAAATAATGTTAAATTGTTTATTAAACTTGTACAATTATAAGAGGTATTAAGATTAGTAATTATTTCTAAAATAGGAGATCAAGTTACTTAAGGAAGTAAACAAAAGGTTTCATACTCACTTCAGTAATGGAAAGTGTCTCTCCAGTGGGTGTATTACTGATAAGGCAAGAATGCGTAAGCCGAGATATCGTTAACCTTTCTGCACTGTGGATGCATAAAAAAATAGAATGTGTGGGTTTTCTTCCAGCTTCTGTAATTCAACTTTTCACAGCTCAAAAGTCCTCATAACTATACTGATTGCTATATGAAGTATCCGTACAGTTGTGTACAACTCAGCGGCCTGTTTGGCAGTAACAGATACCACATATGTCAATTACTGCCAATCATGAATAATAATTGCCCATCTCTGCGATAAGTACATTCAACCTGAATATAGTGTAGATAACCTCAATTACACTGGTAGTAAAGCCAGTCTATTAGTGCATAAATTTTTGCTGTCTTTGATCTTATAACTTGTTTCATTAAATTACACCATTAGAGCGCACTCAATGACTCAAGAGTGGCAATTAATTGGTTGGCCGATGAAGAGTAAACATCATCACTGTATTGTTACCAATTCTATTGAGTAAATCAGTGATGATACCTCTAGCACTTTATTAGCTCCACTACAAAGGTGCTTTGTTTTCTTTTGTTCAGCATATTAAATAAATCTAAGGCTTTATCAATTTAGTACAAAATGATTATAACGCTATTAATTTCGAATTAAAAAAAAAAAAAACAAAACAAATCACTGTACAACTGTATAGGTTTCAATAATTTTTTAAACCAATTAATTCACTACATCAGTGAAAATATTGATTCCAACGAAGATTCCTTTCTCTCAACATACTTCTCTCCAAAATTATCAATCCGAATGCCGTCTGGATTCTCGTATCAAAATTCCAGACTGTTTGCCTTATTTGAATCTGATGCACACTAGGTAGGCCTCGGCCGCCACCGCGATAAAGAAAAATTGGCTTTCATCTGGATGTATCCGCAAGCGTAATCGTGCGAGGAATTAGGCAGCCTTTTTTCGCGGGCGCGCGGTAAGTATTCGATTCTGAGATAGAGACAGACATAATAGGCAATATATATACATATATTGCGGGGAAGGGAAAAAAAGAGATATCGCGCACGGGAGATCTCACGTGAGATTGTACGAAATCGAGAGACTCTCACGTGCGCGCGTTCGAGGGGAAAAGCCATTTGAGTATCAGATCAAGGTGTGTCTCGTTGTGGTTTTCGCGAAAGAAATGTAATTGAATGGACACGTTGTTCGACTTTTGCTGGTAAAAAAAGAAATCCGCGAAGTTTCAATGTTTAGACTATACACATTACACGAGCTTTCAGTTTCTTGAAAAGGACGTCGCTAACGAACGGCTATTCTTAACAAAGATTTTTTCGCAATCTCGCAAGTTATTACACTTAAGGTTGTTTATGACTCACAAAATGACATTTCAAAATGTTTTTCGTACAAAAGTCCATTTTAACATTAAATAAAAAAAAAAAAAAAAATTAGTCACGTAAGCGTAAATAACATTCTTCAAAGAAAATGTCATATAATTTCTTAAAAACTTTTTCTTTTCCGGTTTTCATAATCAAGGTATCATTTTGTTGTACCTACAACTTTGACGATCAATATTATTGCAAAATTTATTTTGCGCCAAGTTAGAGCTGATTGTTTATAAATGTTCATAATTTATATATAAATAATTAGGTCTATTAACTTGACGCATAATAAATTTTGCAATTATATTGATCATCAAAGTTATATGTAAACGTTTAAGGAACAAACCTTGATTATGAAAATCGGATAAAGAAAATCCTTTTACTTTTGAATTCTTATGTGATCACTTATATTATAATGTTATAAAAGCGGACTTTCGGACGAAAAACATTTTGAAATGGCATTTTAACGCGAGCCTAAAATATAAAAATATTTTAGGGAGAAAATGTATGCCGCATAAATTCATCAAAATTATATTGCCAAACAATTTATAAACTTTTTGCTCATTTCGACGAAATCCAAGTAATATTACACGATTACAGTATCACATACAAACCGAAAATAGTACGATAACACACAATGACGTCATTGTATACCGGAAGTCTTCATTACCCCCTTATGTGGCAAACATTTTAAGGCCTCTGACTAATAACGACACACACACACACACACACACACACACACACACACACAGACACAGACACACACACACACACACACACCCACACACACACACACACACACACACACAAACACACACACACACACACACACACACACACACACACACACACATATATCGCGAGGGTGGCGTCCGAGTTTCGCTTTCATTAAAACACAAATATTTACACACCCATCAACCCTCTCTAAACATATATAAAAATCGACCCGAAATCCTCGAGCGTTTCATTACAACCGGTGTCAGAGCCCGTGACTTTAAACTATCGATTGCGCTCTCTTCGTTCAATTAAAGCGCCTCGACTGTGTTACACGCTACCCCGATCTGCTATATGTACACTTAAGCCCGCAGACGTCTGGAAAATTATGTTACGATCAACTCGGGATGTTTTTATTTCGCATTGTCACGAAATGCTACTCCTTTACCTAACAAACTTTACATATAGTGTAGCTGTGTTTGGGAAGTCTTCTGGCGGTGAATCAGAGCTGGCACACATTATTATTATTATTATTATTATCACTACGTATAACGTATATGTATATAAAGATAAATCATTCGACTACTAAAAAGTGTATTTCCACTTTGCCTCTTATATGTACACCGAAGTTCACTGGCTGCTAACTTCACGCTCCAAAATCGCGCGTCTACGACCAATCCATCATGCAATAGGTACCTACAAACATTCCCCCGAATCTTTTCCACCTATATGGGCGAATCCACTGTACTTTTAACTTTTGTGTGACTATTTTTTTTAAGTAATTTAGTGCTGTTACGAGTGTGCCGTGCTAAGCACATAAACGAGACGGGGTGTAACATCTTTAATTTTTACGTAGAAAATCAGTCCTGCAATCCATATTAGTGTGCCACGCACGGTACAATGCGGAGATGCATAAAACTGTCAAAAAAGGTACATTTTTTTGACAGTTTTATGCATCTCCGCCGTGTGTGGCACACTAATATGGATTACAGGACTGGTTTTCTACGTAAAAATTGAAGATGTTACGCCCTGTCTCGTTTATATGCTTAGCATGGCACACTAATAACAGCAGTAAATTACAAATTACTCAAGGTATTGGCCGTAAGGTCTCATTAAAAAATTTAAGACAAATATTTTGGTCGTATAATTCGTCAAAAATAGTAATATTGTACAGTAATAAGAGTAAACAAATATGTAAAATTTTTTTTAGAACCGTGAAGAAAACTTTACATCGATTTTAGAACATTTTAATGCTCATTTTTTCACTTTTTGGTATGACTGTAGGTCTTATCTCCCAGTTTTTATGTTATATTTCAGAAAATATTCTAAAATTCATTAATGACACTAAGGCATCTGTTTTTTTTTTTTTTTTTTTAATTTAGTTACTAATTTTGCGAATTCCCATAAGGCTAATGTTAAATTCAAATCGTAATAATTCCGTAAGGCCAGTATGGCACAATATCAATATGTTCATTAAAACTTGACTTGCTTTTCTTAAACAAATTGATATTGCGACGTGTTGTAACTCGTATCATAACTTTTCCCATGGATACTCCACCTGAAATGTCTTAACGAACAAAATAAGCTTTATTTCGTTAAGATCGGACAAAAAATAAAAACAATTAGGCAACTTACTGTACTTTTTGTCTTCAATTGTAACAATATCACAGTAACTATTGCCTGAATTTGTCTGAAAAAATATTTTTATGTTGCTTTTAGTATATATTTGTTACATGTACTAACTCTTGGATTATCAAATTAGTAAAACATTATTTAAAAATTCAAAATTCTAAAACAGCTGTTGCGACCAAGAGAACTACCTTAAGCCGCTGAAATTTTGCACAGCTCTTTATATATTTATTATATTTAATGACTATCAAATTTTCAATCACTTGTCACTGTTTTCGTCTTATAGCCAGTACAACCTTAAAAAAAATAGTCACACAAAAGTTAAAAGTACGGTGGATTTGCCCATATATGATCGATCGCTTCGCGCTACCCAAAATTTCTGCATACACATCACGCGCACGTGGCGCTATACCACCTCGATCCGGTTCACCCCGGCCCTAACCCGCGCCTATATATTGTATACCTATATCCACAGGACGCGGACTCGCCGAGCGCGTAAACACGCGCCCGCTGTGTCTGTGACTTTTCGGGGGGCTGAGAATAGCCGCGGGCAGAAATAACTTTGCCCGCTCTATGGCCTACATCGCGCCGATGCGAGTATATTAAGTATATACTTACATCGGCGATGATGATGATGATGTGGCGTCGTCGGCGGCTGACGTCAGCGGCGTCTGAGAGGCAGAGGCCCACCCTGTTGTGCGATAACAGAGAAATTGGCCGTAGATTTTAATGTTGCGCAAGGTTGCGATTTCTTTTTTTTCTTTATTTTGGGTTCAGGTGTGTAGGTAGGGGTATAGGAAAGAATGCGATCAAGCGTAGCTTTGAACAAACACTCGCAGGAAACGAGAGTCGTTAAAACTTTTCCAACTATTTTTTTCTTATTTTTCAAGGAGAAATCGTAAACCTTCGCTTTAACTCTGAACATCTATTCTCGCGTGTAGCAAAAGAAACAAGAGTTTGGGCAAAGTCTGGCAAACTGTTCCCAAGCTAAAACTCCATACCTACCGTTACAATACGACAATCTCAGACGTGTACCTACCTACTTTTTCAAAAATGCGCGCGCGCGAGGAGAAATCCCAGACTTTACCTTTAAACTCTTGACTGCCACTTCACCGCGACGAGGTCCCTCGGGTTTCCCTAGACACGTTGTTTCACCTTCGCTTCCTACTACACTTTTTCTCCCCTCGTGCATGCACCCTGGTTAAATCCATCAGGCAGCAGCTCGCTCGAATCGATAATCCTCGCGTTTATCGGCGCACCCACGCAATTCTCTCTCTCGGACCCTCCGTGCACGCACCATCCCGACGCGTACACACATATATATAAGTATAAAAATAAACTCCCTACCTCACTCTTTTGAGGCTTTTTTTTCCCCCGCCGCTCGCGCTCACCTTGAACGCGTCTTTCTTTTTTTTCGTCCCCGCCTCTTGCCTTATTTTTTGCGCGCGTTCTATACTCTATGGTATAGGTAGTAATGGAAGGAATTTTACCACGCGGGAGAAGAAATAATAAACGACGCCCGCGGTGATGTTATTCTTCTGTTGTGGTGAGGGGTGCGGAAGAGCGATTAAATATTTGGGTGTATAGGTATGAGAGAGGGAGATTTTTGCGGGACGCGAGAGAAAAATTAGTCGGCACATCATGCGTCAATGGGTGTATTTTTGGAGAGGAGCGTGAATGGAGCGCGCGGCGTGTTCGGCGGTTTTTTTTTTTAAATTAGTCGTAATGACGGGAGTGGATACGAGCGCTGTTGAATTTTTTTTTTATGTTTCGGCCGCTTATTTGAATTGTTGCAATAACTAGCATGATTTGAAGTAAAAACTAGAGACAATTGCTTCACGTATAAGTATTATACATTTTAGAAAAAGAGACTCGAGAGCTCACTTGAAAACGGAGAAAACAATATTATACGTATATTCCTCCGTTATTGCACTTCTCGGAATTCATCTCCTCTACACATCGCTTCAAATATAGAAACGCAGCTATCGATTCCCTAAATATTATTTCTAGGTCAGAATTTACATTCGCCGACGGGGGTTTTGTTTCTTTTTTTTCTCGTGTTTCGGGAGTGCCGCCGGCGGTTGCGCCGCTGCTAAAAGGTACACACACACACACACACACACACACACACACACACACACACACACACACACACACACACACACACACACACACACACACACACACACACACATACACACACACACACACACACACACACACACACACACACACACACACACACACACACACACACACACACACACACATATATAACACCGAAGCGAAAACAAGTTCGCTAAGAAATTTTTATTGTTTCCGTGTTAATAGTAGTGGGTATAATTTTAAAGTTATTATTTTTTAAATTTAGCATTTTATCTTTTGTATCTCGTATAATGTAGAGTTGACTGGCTCACACGCGCGAAAACGGAGAACTTTTATGCTAAAAAGGACGACGGGGTCGATAATAACCTTAGCGTGTTACGAAAAAAAAATGCGGCGGGGAATTTCATTAGTATAACAGAAATATAATATAATAAATAATTCTAAAAACATTAAAAAATGTAGGAACTATCCACGTGCCCCAAAAAACTCTCATATTTCTATACACAAAACCGCTATTATTTATCATTTATCTCATCAAGAAATTTAAGCCGAATCCCGGCATTTCCGTTTCAAATTCGCTTTGAGGAAAGACTTTTCTTTCAACCGGCCCCTCTGTTCTTTGTACCCATGTATACCGCAATTACTGTTCGCGGAACCGCTTCGCCCCCGCGCACAAAAGAAAGGATATTTCAAGCGGCTTCCCGAGGCTGCTCTGTAGTAAAAAAAAGAAATCTTTAAATCGAGAAAACACATTTCTCTGCATAACATTCGCGTGAAAAAAGCTGCCACAATTCATCAATCAAAAAGTCACCGAAACCCTCTCTTTCATTTTCAATAATAATCATTATATACACCGCATCCTCTCTCCCTCGCTCGAATCAATAACATCACACAGCCGCCAAAGAGAGGCGCCGCATCGCACGCGCGCATGCACCCTTGAGCTTGGCCGTGAGCGCCAAGGGCTGTCCTTGACCCGCATTTTCTGCGCGCCTCGTCTCCGGCAGCCTCTCTCTCTCATCCTGCGCATTGCGTAATATATAAAGTCCCTCCCGCGCGGGACGCAGATGACCGAAGTCGATGAACCGTAGGAGGAAAAGGCGCGAGGTTCTTCGAAGAATCGAGGAAGGTTTCGTGTACTCGATGTTTTTTTAATAAGAAAGAAAAAAAGAAACATTACGCGTAATTGGTCGCTAAAATCTTTTCCGCGCCTGCAAACAAAGCAGCACATACCCGCCGAGTGTTTACTTCACGCCTCGAGGCCTCTCAATAATCGCCTGTGCATTTCGCTCCCCGTTTGTCAAACTATATACACACAGCAACGTAAAACATCGCCTCGCTATTGTTATTACCCATTGTTGGAAAACTAAAATCCGAACGGAGAAAGCTTGCGCGCTATCCGACTTGAGAGCATTATACTTACGGCGACGGGAAACCTTCGTTTTCTCGTTCCCAATGCCGCGCGCGTCAGCCGTGATGAAGTTACCTCCCTCTTAACCTCTCCGCTCGTTCGCTGAATTCGGTAGAGATAGTGGTTTTTTTTTTTGCGAAGTGTAGTGTGTGACACAGAGGATCACGATGTATATTATAGGTTTCCAAAACCAATTAGTCACACTTGCTTCTTTGTGCAATTAATCTTTTCTCCAATTTTTCTCGGAAATCATACTATTATTTCCTTGTGTAGGTATTATTCCTCTCTTAATGACGACGGAAATGTGAAGCCGAAATAAAACCTTGGCGATTGGTTAAGTCCGTTTAAAAGAACCCCGTGATTGGATCGACCGCGGTGACTTTAGCTTTTCGCTAAATAAAACCTACAAAGTTTGGAATTCTGAAATAATATTTAAACTAAAAATATAGGTCGTAAATAGTATTAATGACATACAATTTGGTTTTGTATAACAAAAAAGTATTAAAATTTTATTTTTATTTAACAATGAAGGTGTTCTGATCACTGTTAAATTTTTAACCTCCAAATTTTGGTATTGTAGGAATAAATTAAAATAAATACAATCCAAGTTTCAATAAAAAATATTGGATAAATTTGCGTATGTTAAAAAATAAAGTAAATTTTAAATTCATAATATTTTAATATTAATTGCATAGGTAATTAGGTATACATAATTAACGGAAAAAAGAGCGCGCCTGAACTTGCTAGGTAGTCCCTTCTTAAAAAAGTGATAAGCGGCCATATTAAAGTATCTAAAGGCTTGATTTTAATTGGTCGATAAGAAGGCACGAGAAATTTACTGTTTGGAATTTAATGTTTGAATTTTTTAATGGAATTTTCACATTTATAGTATAAAAATGATTAAGTTCTGACTTTGAAAAAATACTTAAATAAGTTAAAAGTAAAACGTAATGAAGATAGCATACATAACCTCAAAAACGGAAAAGCGCGTTTGAATATCGCTTGTATGATAAAATGAAGAAACAAAGCGCCGGTGGCCTCGCGGCAACTTGTTGTAGCAGTTTCGGTGACATAATAACGCGCTACAACGGCTCTCGCTCGTACACATATCAGGTCAACAGTCGCATAATACACACACCTACTATGCGCGGCTGACCAATACAATTCGAAAATCCCGTTCATTGAGCCTCGCATCTCTTTCGCGGAATAGTCGTATACGCGGCGGTGTTCTGTTTGACTTTTGCTTTATTGCGATTGAACGTTCGTACAGGTCTGTTTGAGAGCTCTGTATATTAACGTTTGGAAAAGTCAATCTCGCGTTCTGGTATAGAATATATTATAATCAATTTCGCCGCGCCGTGACATAATAATCCGCGCACGCGCGGATCGATCGGCATCTGCCTTATACTCACGCTCGCTGGCTCGTTACACTTCCTTTTTTTTTTCTCTATATTGCGCTCCTGATAACGAGGGAGCCGTATATACGATGATTCACTTACGGAAGCCACTCGAGTGTGAGTGAACTTTCTTACAGTACACAGGCGGCGGTGTCCGCGCGACTGGGTTTCTGATTTATGAGCTTTTTTCGTTCTATTTGTGTGGGTAGGTATATACATTACTTTCAGAGCGTCGCTGTGAAGAAAGGGAGGGATTCTTTGTACGCGTGCAATAAAATATATAACTGTAATTAATTTTGCTCAAGTGTGCGCTGCAGATACATGTATATACTTTTATATATTATCATTAACGTAAAGGAAATGAATGTATGTTTATGTAGATCGAGACAAAGTCACAACGCGTGTCAGTCGCGTTATCGATCTGGGAAGTAATCGTACATTAATTAGGCCGCTATTTCCAGCCCGCCGCTAAGAAACTAGCTTGACAAATTATAGCGCATAAACGAGAGAGATAGTTTCAATTCTGCCAATCAAGCAAACGACGAGCCAACGAACCCTGACCCTTATACACACGCGCGGCATGCACAGATCAATTTGCGCGAACGAAGAAAAGAATCTCAGCCGCGCGCGTCTTTCGAATGTATAATATACATATACCGATACCCATCGTTACGTAACTTATACATAATGTGCTTGAAATTTCGAACGTTCATAGTGAACGAAAGATTTTTCCATTTTCAGATTTAGCCAAATTTGGCTACTTAATACATTTAAAAAATGATAATCTCATCACTTCTCACTCTTACAGTCACCACTTAAACCACCCTTCGACGAATTCTAACCAAAATTAGAAATTTTCAATTAAAATTTCGTTCATTATGAACGTTCGGAATTTCAAACACATTATACATACTCGTCGCGGTTACTGGCTCGATCCAGTAGGTATGTTTTTATGTGTGCCGAGGTCAGTAGACTCTCGCTAGCGAGTTTTTTCCTTCTTTTTGCACGAGAGTGGAGTACTTCGACCTTATGTGTATATATATATATAATAAACACGAAATACGCTGACGATTTTTTAAACGATTTCAGCGCGGGCAGCAGTTGCGTGCTTTAAACGAGTTATGACGACGTTACAATCAAGCGAGTTTGCGAACTATATAATCAAAATTACGTGCAACTCGATTATCCGGCGTATAACTTCGTTAAGCAATGCGGGCTTGTTTGAACGATTGAATTTTCGGCTCTCGTGGGGCGATTAATAAAAGAGTTGTCGGAGAGTCTGAAAGAAAGAGTTATTGGAGCGCGCGGCAAACAGTTCAATTCCGCGAACTGTAGGCTATTGTAACGGTAAATCAGAGAGGAGATGTATATGTGTATGTAAGAGCGTGGCCGAGATTTATAATGGAGGAAAATTCGCCGTAATGAAAGAAAATGACATTCCATTGGGAAACATTTTTTATCGAAGTCATGTGTAATGTTGGATTCGATTAATCGACGGGAAAATTTTATGACGAATGGTCAGCCCCGTGTGAATCGATTTATCAAGCACACGCCTACGCGGTTTCTTTGCCGTGTAAGTTTAATGGACGTTGGGTCCTTTTTCCTGTAGGGACTTTTCGAGTTTGACGAGGAAATATGCGATTGTTGTGGTTTGCGAAGTGAAAATGTTTGGGGGCTGATTTTGGTAATGGAGAGACACATAAGGGTAAACATGTCACTATGGAATGACGCAAACAATAAATTGTGTATAATTGAAGTAGAAATGTTGTATTATTAGGTGCCTGATTAAGGACCTTAATTAATGGATCGTTATATTAATAACAAGAATAAGAGAGTTATTAAGGAGTGCTAATTGAAATCGATACGAAGTATGTGCTTGATCGTGTATTTATAGCAAACGATTACGTATCATTAGGAAAAAATTATTTAGGTTAAATTAAATATACACTTTTAAAAAGTTTACTTCACCGAGTTCGCGCCTGCCAACTGCTAATATATACACGAGTTTCCGAGTGACGTACGTGAGAAGGATCCACGGAAAAAGGGGGATTGTCTATTTTGAGTTCAGTATCTTAATGGATACGTACGTGCCCGACGCGCTGCTCATTAACAATTACGATTGATTACGAAAGATGAAAAATATTCTTTAAAAATTTACGTTTAATGACATTTCGACTGACTCTCGCCTTTTTCCTCGCGGACCATCATATTGATAGGATATTTTACACCGAGAGAAAAATATACGGTAAAAATAATTATTTGACATAGGTAAATAGAAATCTTGTTAAAGTTACAGTGTTTTTCGGAAACCTATACACTTATACAATATTTAAAAAAACTATAAGATTTTAATTGTGAATCAGATTTGTTATGGTAAGTCTGTAATACATAAAAGAACAAGATTTTCGCATAATTTTTACAGAAAATTTATGGTATTTTTATTCTAATTTATAAGTAAAGTTAAAAATGTGTTATCATTTACTATTTTTCACAGTCAGGTTAGTTATATTTTGACTTACAACGGCTACTATCTTTTATGTTTGTGCCATTATAGCACCATATCGTCGCGCGGTACGAAGAAAAGCCAATTTCTTATCTCGGATGAAGAAAAGCCAGTTTCGCGCGAAAAAAGCCATAGTATGGGATAATTTTTAACTTTTTTCGGGCGATACTGGCTTTTCTTCGTCCGAGTTAAGAAATTGGCTTTTCTTCGTACCGCGCGACGATATACAGTCTGGTACTTTTATAGCAACTGTCACAAGAATATGTGTCTGAAGTTTGCATCGTTCGAATGCAACGAAATAATTTCTTGCATTTAATTGAAGTTATTAAACAATGAAAATTTCATCTAAACCTTTGTTATAAAGTGACTTTATTCTATAAAACAGTAAATCTACATACATAATTAATATTAATTAGTAAAATCATTAAGCAAAATAAATTTTTTATTTTACTTCGTTGCACTCCAACGTTGCAAACTTCAGACCCATACAAGAATTTTCTCTGGGTGTACCTACAGTCTGACAATTAATCATGCACAATCACCGGAAAAAAATGGTTGGTTAATGTTACTAACTAAGTAGTTGGTAAAGCTCTCCCATCTTTTCATCATTATATAATAATGATGAAAAAATATAATGATAAACCAATAAATTGGTTACCACGATCAAGTTGTTGGTTCCCTGGTAGAAATTCTAACCAACGGTTGTCGAACCGTTCGAAAATTTTTAAATTAAAAACGTCACACCATGATTATATATGTTGCTATCGTCGACGAGGAATAATTATTTATACATGTGGAAATATTATATTGTAGATGCTAATATAGTGATAGTTTTAGATAGTTTCAATTAAATTTTTAACATGTTAACCAACTAGTTGGTCTATTTTCTACCAGGGTTACTGTAACTATATTTTATTGGTCATCTTACCAATGCATGTAAGCAATCATTTTTTTCCGTGCACAGAATAACAAAAGCAATCCTTGTAAAACTTGACCAATAACGTAAAAAATTCCTTTCCGCAGCTCCACGCGCTCACGTCGCGCTCTGGGCGAGCCGCTGGCATCCGGCGAGCCGCGCATCGAGGGCATCATGGTGGAGACGGCGGGCAAGCTGCACTACGACGACGACGGTACGCCCCAGATACTGGCGCTGAAGCCCGCGGTCATACGGCTCTTCGGCGTCGGCCTGACCAACAACACCGTCATCGCCTTCACCGATCAGGTCGGCCAGCGCGGCGACATCTGCGACAAGATCAAGTCCGCCGAGTTCCCGGTGAGAGTTATTTTAGACTAGTAGGTAGGGAGCGAAATGTCGTCTTGAGAGTTTCTCATTTTTATTGGGGTTTCTCGGAATTGCTTTGGGGGTGAATATAAGGATTTATGGTGAGTTTTATTTTGAATTTGTTTTGAAGCCCTAGCGGAAATAATAAATGCTAAAAACTGTAAATAACTGTTAGTAATAGTATCTGTATAGAACTGTAAACAAACTGTTAAAAAATGTCGGATTTAGGAATAGCTGTAAATAACAGTAATTTACAGCTTTTTTTAGATTTATTTACAGTTTATAACAGAAATTTATTGCTATTTACAGTTATTTACAGTTTTTTGCAGTTATTTCGCTGTCTCAAGTTGCTACTTTCTGTTGTATTTTCAGTTATTTACAATTGTCGACAATTTTCTATAGCTGTTTACAATTTTACACAGTATTTTTAGAGCTATGTTGCAGTTTTTCGCAAAAACTATCACACTTTTTGCTTATAATTACCATTTTTAATGTAAATAACTGTAAATAAATGTTAATAACTGTTCAAAACTCTAAATAACTGTATAAATAACAGTTATTTACTTTTCAAAAAAAATATTCAATTTTATATTTGGAAAATGTTAATAAGTGTTGATAACTATTAAATACTGTAAATAATTGTTAAGAACTGTTAAAAACTCTAAATGACTGTTATTTACATTCCCAATTTCGACATTTTTTAACAGTTTTTATCACTGGGTACTTCTACAATTTTTCACATTTATTTTTTCCGCTAGGGAGTAGAAAAATATCGTGTTGTTTTGTTCAGAGTTCGTACTGAGAATATTTAAAAATAGTATAGAGCAAATGTTTTCTGTTGTAAGTATAATTGAATATTTTTAGGTTTGTGTAAGCTGGATAGTTTAACACGAGAACGGCTGTTGTTTCTCCAAAGCAGCTTAGTTTTTGCTATGTATATTCGAGCGAGTGCTATTACTTGCTATAGTTGTAAAAGACAGTTGTTTCGTATCACAAAGATACTCTGTTTATCCAAATACCCCTGGAATCCCAGAAGATCCGAGACTTTTATCATTCACTCGTCCGTCGAAATTCTGATTTTTCTGAACGACGGAATTTTGTTACATCTGAACGATTGCGGATAAAAGCAACTTGCGAAACACTCATATTCCACGAATTATTATCACGATGATTCAATGTAAAAATTTCGACACAGTTGTTTTTTCCCCAAACATATTCCGATAAAAAATACTTTACATAACAATGTAGCTATGTATCCTATAACTCTTTTATGTTTATCAATATTCTGAAAATTACTATAGACGTCCCAGGAGATCGACATTCCTCCGAATTGGAATCCACGACGCTTTAATAATCATCCCGTCACGAGATTTATTCGTTTCAATTATACCTAATTGTCGCCCAAGCGCGATGATTTTCTATCCTTGAGCCTTAAGCCAGGAAAATAATTATCCCATTAGGAGGCGCGCGCGCGCGATTCTCGGAAGCCGGCAAAATTATCCTTATCTCGGCATCGGACTTCTCTAGCCACTTTTATTCTCTTATTTAACAATTACAATGCAATTTTTTCCAGCGCCTTAATTGATCGAAAAGTCTATGTACATTTGCGTTCGTTGTTTGTAAGTCTGGAAACGTTTTATATGTACCTCTGTCCAAATACCGCGCTTCTAAAAATAAAACACATCCGCCAGCTCTCGAGCGCGCCGCGTTATCTTCGCCGGGACGACTGATTAAGCTTTTTAATGCGCCAATTACGTCGGGCTTCCATATTTCACTGTTCGAGTGTAACAGGCCCTTCTCTGAAGTAATATAAAAAATATCCTACTTCCTACATTTCACAAAATTTTCAAAATCATTTAAAATAAATTTCGCATATAATAAATAAGTTCTAGTTATTACCGCCGCAGCAGCTACTATTTTGACATAATCCGCGACCTGTCAAAGTCCAGAATTGACGACACAAGTGTTGCGCTTCGGAAATTCGAAATGGGTCAATTGAACGTTCATTCCTATTTCCAATTGCGTCCCCTCCTCTAACAAACCGTCAATCTTTCTTAATGAAACCAATAGCGTATATAATATGCGTGCACGCAACTTTCTTCCCGCCGCAAACGCATCTCTGCGCTGTTATATATACGTATATTACATCACAAGCGGCAACAATCCGGCCGGAATATCTAGCCAGTCTTTCTTCGTTGATTTTGATAATACAATATAGGGAATCTTTGACCAGAAGAGAGAGAGAGAGAGTGTCGGGGAGAGGGGAGTAACTCTTATACTTGACGATGACGCCAAACGCACGCGATTGTTTGATATCACGCGAGTCCGAGTGCGACGGCTCTTTACGCGGGTTTTTCCTATATATACTATACATACGCTGAAAAAGGTTATCGCTACGCGCGTTCGCCCGACGGATGCGAAAAGAATTGCGAAATGTTTTTTCGCATAACATACACTTGTTGAGTGGAGTTTCGAGAGCTTAGGTTTGGGGGTCAAAAGTCGGATGGCTTTTGGATGGTAATTCATTCACTTCTTTTGTTGTTGTTGAGAAAGTGAAATTTTGTTTTAATTTAGGTCAATCGAAGGTTCACGGTGGAAGAAAGTTTTGATCTTTCAATATTTGGATGGTTTAATATTTGCAATTTGTGTAGCAGTTTTAAAATGTATTCTACTTTTTTTAGAAATAAAGATGATTGTTCTTTTCAATAAGTTATATACTGATAAAGGATTTTAGAAATATTAATAGTACAGTTTTATTTATTAGATCATAAAATAATGAGAAACTGGTCAGCCACACTATTAAGGGTGTCTTAGAGGATAAATCTACGAGGCCAAAATCACCTAAAAAAATATTTTAAAACAAAATTATTTATATATACCAATTATACACTAAAAGTAGGCATAATTTCTGATAAAATCGCTCAAGACATAATCTCTAGACCTATTTTACTCAGAGATATTGCATTTTTAAGATTTTGACTTTGTTGTAACTTTCTGAAGTCAATATTTCATGGATTTTTATGGGATGGGGCCTAAATTATCTTGAAATTGATGCAGTTATGGGCCGAAGAGTTGTAAATATTAAAATTTTTAGATTAAGTAATTTTTTAAATTGAAAAAACACTTTTAATTGCTAAATTTTAAGAGTTTTTGTAACTTTTGTGATTTTAGAATTGGTTCCTCAAAAATAGTATATTACGCGCCTATGGAGTAAAAATAGAGAATATTTGAGATCACATGTAAATTGACAAATATGCGGTCTGAGGCATTCTTTATTTTCTCCCGTGGTGCGCGGTATAGATACATTATTTTTTTGCCTGGCGAGGCCGAGAATACAATATTCGCAATCGGGCGCCGGGAGAAAAAGTGGTACTTTCTGCCCGCTAAGCAACAAATTTTCAATTTCCAACTCGTCAACCCATAACTCCATGAATTTCAAGTAATTTAGGCCCCGTCCCATGAAAATCCATAAAATGTTATGGGTCTGAAGTTTGCAACGTTGGAGTGCAACAAAATGAAAAAAAAAAATTCATTTTACTTCACGTTTATACTGTCACTGATGTCTCGTGCAGATCTTAGTGTTTTATAGTATAAAGTAACTTTAAACCAAAGGTTTAGATAAAATTTCCATTGTTTAATAGCTTTAATTAATCGTCAAAAATTATTTCGTTGCATTCCAACGTTGCAAACTTCAGATCCATGAAATATTGGCTTCAGAAGGTTACAACAAAGCCAAAATCTTAGAAATGCAATATCTCTGAGTAAAATAGGTCTAATAGAGATTATGTCTTGGATGATTTTATCACAAATTATGCCTACTTTTAGTATATAATTAGTATATAATAAATAAATCAATTTTGAAATATATTTTTAGGTGATTTTGGCCTCATAGATTCATTCTCTAGGACCCCCTTAAATTACTTTTTTCATTTTTATTACTATAATATAACCAAAATTTCTGTTTAATTTAATTCTCTCGGACAATTATCTTTCGTTCCGCTGAAAATTTGCCGTCCCACGTGTATAGACAGCCTTATAATAACCGGGAAGCACCATTTACGTTCTCAAAAATCAAAGGAATTAACCCCCATTATTTCAACGGCAACCAGCTTACTAATGCAATCATTATACAAAGTACACTTACAGTCCTGCCTCTCAAAACCTCACCACCACGTCTATACGTTATCTTCGCACGTGCGCGGCATCGCATATATAGGGACGTCGCCCTATCTTCGCTCCGCGCAACTTTGCCGTTCGGCCGCGCCGATCACGAAAATAGACCAGACATTCTTCTCCGGTGTGTTTTCCGCCCATCTTCCGGTCTCGAGCGAAGGCGAATATATTTTATCATCGCCGAAATTCGCCACGTGGTAATGCGCGGTTGATTTTACAACTTTTAACTATATAATAATATTATTATTGTATTATATTCGCAGATACGCAACGTGGTGGGCGGCACGACCGCCGTGGCCGACATAATATTGCCGCTGGGCTCGCCGTTCTTCATCTGTGCCAAGCAGCGGCTTGACGAAATCGAGTACAAGCTGTTCCAGCATCAGGGACCCGAACGCCACAAAGTTGTACGTTTAATCTACGTACCTTCATATGTATGAGGAAATTCACAAAACATTTCAATCTTAGATAGTCTCAAAACTGGTCAATATTTTGCTGAAGGTACACTTTCCGGACGCGTTTTGTGTTTTTCATTATGTCACAAAGTATACGGGAGAAATCTTGGACAATTAAAAACGTCTTTGTCACACATTTTTGTTAAAGGTTGAAATCTTTGAAGAAAATGTCAAAAAAGACTTTCTCTTTAAATCTCAGCCATTTAGTGCAGAAACGTTTTACTCAAAGTTTTAAAAAAGAAATTGAAACTAGAAAGGAGCTTTCTTTCCCTTTTTTGAAAATTAAAAAAAAGTTCATTCCTTCAAAAGTTACAAGAGTTTAATGTTGAACGTCGAAAAGGCATAAAAATGCTCTCAAAATCGGAGCTGTCGATTCCTGCGATTTGTGCATTTTTATGCCTTTTCGTTGTTCAACTTTAAACTCATAACTTTTGAAGGAATAAACATTTTTTAATTTTCAAAGAAGGAAATGAAAGCTCTTTCTTTCTAGTTTTAATTTCTTTTTTGAAACTTTCAATAGAACATTTCTGGGCTAAATGGCTGAGGTTTAAAGAAGAGGGCCTTTTTCTTAAAAAATGTCAACCTTTAACAAAAATGTGTGACAAAGACTTTTTTAATTGTACACAATTTCTCCCGTATACTTTAGGACCTAAGAAAGAAGAAAAAATGGGTTCTGAAGGTGTGCCTTCGAAACAAATTGTGACCAGTTTTAAGGCCTCCTAAAGTGTAAATTTTTTGTGAATTTCATCATATATCTACTTATAATTATTACACATGTATATAAACTACGTAATGTATAAACGTTACTATTGTTGCAGATTCATACGTACAAGAGCATGCTGCCGCTGTGGCTGTGCATCGTGATAATCCTGACCTGCCTCTCGTTCTCCGCCCTCTTCTCCGGGCTGAATCTCGGCCTGATGGCGATCGACCGCACGGAGCTGAAGATACTTTGCAACACCGGTACAGAGAAAGTAAAGTCACTTTACCATTAGTTCACAAAAATTTTCGTAGTGCTCTCTCTCTCTCTCTCTCTCTCTCTCTCTCTCTCTCTCTCTCTCTCTCTCTCTCTCTCGACGTTTTATATTTATTAATTATAATTTACATATATACCTACCGCTTTGTACTCGCACGAATTCACATGCATTTTTTTTAACGTATGCTTGCCCGCTTAGACGGTTATATTTCAATGTCGTTGGTTGGTTCGCAGGAGAAGCAGTACGCGCGTACGATACAGCCGGTGCGAAACCACGGCAACTACCTGCTCTGCTCGATCCTCTTCTCCAACGTCCTCGTCAACTCCATCTTCACCATCCTCCTCGAGGAGCTGACCTCCGGCTTCGTGGCCGTTTTCTGCTCCACTCTCGCTATTGTCATCATCGGTGAAATCTCGCCGCAGGTAAATTATTATTTCCTCTATGCTCTCTAAAAATGAATAAGTGAAAAGTTGCTGACTGGTGCGAATAAGTGAAATAATCGACTAATTTTCTAGTGAATATTCACTTATTATGTAGTGAAAATTTTATTCCACTGCTTATTCAATACATGAATATTCATTAAAGTATTAGTAGATTATTTCACTTATTTCAACCAGTGAGAGACTTTTCACTTATTCATACTTATACTATCTATAGTATAATCTTTCTTTGTATATGATGTATTCTGTATGTATATGTTGGTTTTTCTGTGATGCGTAGGCCATATGCAGCAGACACGGTTTGTGCATCGGCGCCAAGACGATCTACGTGACAAAGCTGACGATGCTGATCACTTTCCCGCTGAGCTATCCGATCAGTAAGCTGCTGGATGTGCTGCTCGGCGAGGAGATCGGCAACGTATACAATCGCGAGCGGCTGAAGGAGTTGGTTAAGGTGAATTTTGAGGGCTTGGGTTGTATTGATAACTATACTCATCTCTGGATCATGGATTTCGTCGAAACCTCGGGATGTCATTTTTAGAGTAAAAAAAATTTATTATTCTTGTTTTAGGATTTTATACATCGGGCTCTATTGGGACAAGGATAGAGCAATTTTTCGAAATATCATTCATATAATCGTCAGAAGAAAAGGAAAATTTATAACCATTTTCTTTGATTGCTAATAATCCTCTGTGGAATTAATATTTTAAATGAATGAAAGCTCAAAGTTTTTTCTATCTACTTTCTGTTCATTTTGACATTCTGACGGTTTTAGCTGTCGACTTATTTAGGATATCATGGATACCTATTTCTTCTAGATATTTTGAGAAACTGCCCAGTAGACAAAATCCTAAAACAGGATTTCATTTTATTATTTTTCTTTTTTTTTTTTGCTCAAAACTGATATCCTGAAGTTTTAACCAAATCCATGCATCTGTACAGATATAAGAAGCTTTCCTCGTAAATGACCAATATATATTTTCAACAAATAGGCAATGCATTATTCGACGAACGAAAGTATCCCTCGCTTAAAGAAAAATCTAAGAATATAAACTCGACGTAACAATTCTATTATTAACACCTGCGTCCCCTTAATTAGCATATTTGCACCAACGTCAGCTTTTCCCCGATCCTGTTTGTTGTCCTCACTCGTAGCTGTGATTCACACGGAGATGCGCGACTACGCACCACTCACTTATCTCCTCAGCGTATACATATATGCAAGCACACATGACGTAGTCCCGACGATTCGCACCGATAAGCCGCGCAACCTTTCCTCGAAAAAAATTCCGGCTGCCGCCTAAAATTATCGCGAACACACATGCGCATACTTAAGTATATACGAAAACGCCGATCGATGAGTGCAGCGGATCGATTGCAATTTCCAGTCGATTGTGTAACGCTCGCCGCGGGCTCGCTTATAAATATTGCACATGCGAGAGCATGAACGCGCATATATGTATGGGTGTGAGTATGCGTTCGAGGCGAGTTCGTTCAACTTGAGTGATTACATAAAAACGATCGCGTGCAGTGCGCGCACGGGAGGACAATTAAGAGCGAGTCTCTCTCAGCGTGCACGTAACCGCGAGTAGTGTATATCAGGTTTCGGAATGTACATACGAATGCATATTATACATGGTACAAAAAGTTGTCAGCGAATCTCGTTAGACCAGAGGCTCTCGAGTTCGTAATCCACGATAAATGTACATATAATATGATAAAGCGCCATTCAGAGTTGCGTGGCGATCGAGCCGTAAGCACCTCGATTCGTTATCGCCGTGAAAACGCGCGCGAATCCATTAGCGTGCATTAAAATCCACGTGCGATGGGTAAATCGATAAGTGCTTGCCTATATATTAAGCCAAACATACTTAATTCCACACAAGCAATCATATCACATAATTGCCCCGAAAAAAGCCGTTCACGGTATAATACTATACCTATATGTGAATTATCCGCGGCTCTTTCTCTTCGTTGCGTACAAGTACGATAAACACACGTGACACACACACACACACACACACACACACACACACACACACACACACACACACACACACACACACACACACACACACACACACACACACACACACACACTTATCGTGCGCTCGCATCGCTGTATCTCTCTCGCTCGCTTGCTCACTCTTTCCTTAGTATAGTAGCATCAGACATTAGCGAAAGCAGAAAGGAGGTTACGTAAAGCGTACGAATGTACTATATATTCGCGATGCGCCGGCTTATCACCGGCGAGCGAGATATATATGTGGTTTTCGGCGGTATCGGGTAGCTCGAACGGGTCGTCCGTGCGCGCGCGGGGAGAGATAAGGAGTGAGAGAGGGAGATTTAATCGATGATGCGAGAGCGCGATTTTCCGCCAGGTGTGCAATGTGCAAGTATAGGAGTAGGTTGATGACACGAGAACCGGACTTGGAGAATTTTCCGGTCAACTGATGTGGAGGGAAATTCGGGGGGTTGTGGGGTGGTGTATATACACCACTCCAGTGGTGAATTGTGGGACGAGTAATGAAATGTAGGTAGGCTATAGGTGTGTATTCGTGTGGATAAATTTTATAACGTTGATTATTGTAGACAGGAAAAGTGGGTTTGATTCGAGAAAAATCTACTGACTTTTTGTGTACTGAAAGATTTTTTTTTTATCATAGCTGTTACTGTGAAATTACTAGATTCTTCTCACTTGTTCATTTCTAAAGAGTATTTAAGTACCCATATGAAAAAAAACAAGTGTAGTAAATCGTAATGAACTATACGAAACTGTAGAAAACCGTAAGAAAATGTACAAAACTACAAAAGTGTTGGCTTTCGGACAGTTTGCATGGTTAATTTCTACGTTTTAATACGTTTTCGTACGGTTTCGTACAGTTTTGTACAATTTCTTACATTCACTATTTCGACAGGAAAAATTTGTTATATACGCAAAAAAATTACGAATCGTAATAAAATGTATGAAAGTATATACACTCGTACGAATCCGTATAGTAAATGTACAAAACTGTACGAAACTGCGTAAGATTCATTAAAATTTACGGAAATGTACGTTTTCGTACGTTTTCTTACATTTTCTTACGTTTAAGTTTTTACAGACAAATTTGAGAAAATTTATAAATCTTATGAAAATGTATATAAAACCATACAAAAATGTACAAAAATGTACAAAAATGTACAAAAATGTACAAATTTTGTCCGAAAACCAACAGTTTCCTGCACTTTCCTGCATTTTCCTACAATTTCCTACGGTTTTCTATGATTTCCTACATTTATTATTTCCATACGGTACAACTACAGTCTAAACTATAATCACGACTATATTTTTACAACTAAACTGGGGTGACTTCACCCACATATGTTTCTGTTCTCATGAAGCACCCTCCCCCAATTTTAAACTTAAAAAAAGAGCAAAATTTTGACTGTTTAGTATCATAAAAGCATTTTATTTAAGCGATTAAACATATTACGTGAGCCGTTCATTCACTAGACTTAAATGTTCATTTTCTGGTGAAGTCACCCTATACAGAATTTAAACTATCGAAAAATCTCATCTCACATTATTAACAATCCTAAACAATCAAAACATCCAAATCACGTAAGAACAAATTTTTTAGTCTCGTTCTCTCCCTCTTGTCATACAGGTAACAACGGGCTACAACGACTTGGAAAAGGACGAAGTGGACATAATCGCCGGGGCGCTCGAGCTGCGCAAGAAGACCGTGGCGAACGTGATGACGCGCATCGAGGACGTCTACATGCTCGACTACTGCCGCATCCTCGACTTCGAGACCATCTCCGAGATTATGTCTTCCGGTGAGCCTTTTCGATCGAAAAATCGCGCGACCGCAGCGATGAAGAGCTGTGTTTTTCACTGATGCTAAATTTACACGAACGCGCGCGCGAGTCTTCCATCCTCCTGGAAACTGCCCAAAACTTCTATTCTTAGACAATCTCGGTCCTCGCGTTCTACTTCGTATAGGCGTACATGAATGTGTGCATATATAGGTATATGATAAAGTGTGTGTGTGTGTGTGTGTGTGTGTGTGTGTGTGTGTGTGTGTGTGTGTGTGTGTATGTGTGTGTGTGTGTGTGTGTGTGTGTGTGTGTGTGTGTGTGTGTGTGTGTGTGTGTGTGTGTGTGTGTGTGCGATTATATATAAAGGCGGGTGCGTTTCCACTGGCTCATTATCGCGGTCGTCGATCGCGAATAGCAGATAATGTATGTATTTCGGAAACAGACCTTCTTTCTGCGCTGCGTGGCCGATTTTTATTGACGATTGATAAAGATCTGCAACGCGTATATATATAGGTACATATGATACAAATGTCAACGCTTTGGTTTAGGGTTCTCGCGTATTCCGGTGTACGAGGGCAGCCGTACGAACATCGTGGCGATGCTGTACATCAAGGACCTGGCGTTCGTCGACGCCGACGACAACATGCCGCTGAAGACTCACTGCCAGTTCTACCAGTACCCGTGCAACTTCGTCTTCGAGGACGTGACCCTCGACGTGATGTTCAAGCAGTTCAAGGAGGGATACAAGGGCCACATGGCCTTTGTGCAACGGGTTAACAGCGAGGGCGAGGGCGATCCCTTCTACGAGGTCATCGGCCTCGTCACTCTCGAGGACGTCATAGAGGAGCTCATCCAGGCTGAGATCATTGACGAGACCGATGTGATTAGTAAGTATCGTGGGTGGGTTTTGTGTGTACCTGAATTTTCCCGAATTCATGCTGACTTTTGTGTTTTCGTGTAGCTGACAATAGGAGCAAGCGAAAAAGGCAGGGATGCTCGAAGGTGCCGGACTACACGGTGTTCGCGGAGAAGAAGGAGAACCAGCGCATCCACATCTCGCCGCAGCTCAACCTCGCCATGTTCCAGTATCTGTCAACAAGTAAGCCTACTCGTTATTTCTAATATATAACACGAAATCGTTAACTAATGAAATGCACTGTTATAGGTGTCGAGGCTTTTAAATCGGACAACATATCGGAGCCGATCCTACGCCGGTTATTGAAGCAGGATATCATCTACCACATAAAGGTGAAGTCGCGCGAGAAGGCGCGCAACGATCCGCAGGCGGTGATCTACCAGCAGGGCAAGGCGGTCGATTACTTTGTGCTGATACTCGAGGGCCGCGTGGAAGTCACCGTCGGCAAGGAGAACCTTACGTTCGAGTCCGGGCCGTTCACGTATTTCGGCACGCAGGCGCTCACCGCCAACATCGGCATCGGTAATGTCGCAAAATTTATTGAAATTGTGCGTTTGTTAGTTAGAAGGTTTAACAGTTGTCCACTGAGAATACGAGATAGAGTTGTTTTAATTATGCGGTATAAAGTGTCGAGCTGCACGATCGAGTTTTATGAAAAATTTTGTGTTATCTAAAATAATAAGCTTCGGCAGAAAAAATTATTGCAATGTGGATAGGTAAATAGACGTTTGTATCTTCTTCAAAGAGTATAAACACTTTTCACATGTAAATGGTTTTGAAAGTGATTCTTGATATTAAGTATTATAAGTGTATAATAGTACATTACGATACAAGGGTCTGAAGTGACACGTGTATCGTACGTTATTTTATAGTACTGCCTGCCTTAAGTCTGCCGACACGTCTTTCCGTGTCTTCAGTAGTGCTTTCTCGGACCGTGAGGTTACCGCACGAGCGTAGCGAGTGCGATAAACACGGTGCCAGAAAGGGCTACTTACCGCACGGAAAAGCGTGTCTGAAGTGCGGACTTAAGTCATGCAGTACTATAAAATGATTAAGGTGTATTTATCGGTACAACTTTTTATTTTATTACTTAAAATACTATTAGATTGTAGTTAGAATTTTTGTATAAATTAGAATAAAAACTTTATGCATAATTGAAATAAATAACGAGAAATCAGGTGCCTATATACAATTCCATGAATAATAATTTACAAGTGTATCGAGCTTGAAACAAGTATAAATGTTACTCTTTTCTCAGCGAGATTTTGAAATTGGCTCATTGAATTTTCGCCCTTATATGTTAGTAAATAAGGATGCGATTTAAAGAAAAAACATCTATTCTAAATTTACTCGCACAGCAGCGGCCGAGTCGCCGACGAACGTGAACCCGCAGACGCTGGGTAGTATCCAGTCGGTGAATCTGGATGCCATACTGCGGCACACCTTCGTACCGGATTACTCGGTGCGCGCGGTCACCGAGGTCTTCTACGTCAAGGTGAAGCGCTCGCTGTACCTGGCCGCCAAGCGCGCCACCCTCCTCGAGCGCAGCCAGAAGGACCCCGGTAGCCAGGATCAGTTTGACGACGAGGTGGAGAAGGTATGTGGCATAAACATCCTATACAGAAGGATTTTTATAGTCTCTTTTCTTTTATTGCAGTTGCTTCATTCGTTGGACGAAGACGACCGAAGTGTTCCAGAATCTCCAATCCTGCCCAAGGACAAGGAAGCCAACGACGTGAGGAAGGACAGCCTGGCACCCCAGGCATCGCCAATGCGGCACTCCTCGCTGCCGGCTGTCACAGCAGCACTACCGGTTAGTGCCAGCCCTAACACCAACTCCAAGTTCGTGTCCATAGCCGGACCCAATGGACAGCTCAAGAATTCTCCGGTGAAGGTAAGTCATGTAAACTGAGAAAAGTTAAGAATATATACAGTTTAGTAGTTTTTTTACGTTTTTATACGGTTTTGCATCTTATCGTGTGATTTTTGGTCATTTATTATAGACTGTTATTGTTCTAGAAACTGGCTAAAACCGTAAGGAATGTAAGGAAATGTAACATTTTTGAAACGTATTGTAAACGGACGTTTTCCTGCATTTTTTCTAGGATTTTTTATATTTACATTTTTATGAATATATTGAAATTGAATCAGAATATTAAAAAAATGAATAAAGAACATGAAAAAAGCGGTCGATTCATTGAAAGTTTTTAGAAATCTATACGAAATATTTACAAAAGTGTACAAAAATCTTTTAAACAACAAAAGAAAACTACAATTCTATATATATTCTGTAATAGACTTTTATTCCAATTACCTCAAAACCAACTTCACCCCGTCGAAAAAAAACTCAATCCGTTTTTTATTGACAGACGCAGGCGGTCTCGAGTTCTCCAGACCGTCAGCAGAAGCTCGACCTGGACGCGGAGATCGCAACGCGGCAGGCTGAGGCGGTACGTCTACTCTCGAGCAAGAAACCATCGACCGAGGGCGCAGACGCCGAGGAGCGTACGATCCTGCTGAACAAGCATCATCAGGACAACAACGGCTCGTCCTCTTAACACATGCCGAACGGCCGGCAGCGGAGGTCAACCCTGTCGGTTGCGGCCGTCGGAGGAGGCTCCGAGGCGTCCGCGTGACGACTGCAGCACTACTACACCAACGTGGGCGACGAGGACGTGTAGGCGTAGAGCGCGGGCAGAGTAGCTGCTGCCTCGTGGTACTTAACGGCAAAGCGTCTAGAGATTTAAGGCGAGAGAAGAACGCGTGGTCGCGAGCTTCGAATGGTTTGAGCTGCAGGAGCTTCCGTGTGTGGTCCTAGAACCCCGGTACTGAGATTTGGCTCTGTTTTGGTTTTTTTTAGGTAGAATGGTAGACCAGATCGTTTGCAATGGTTTTTTTTCTTTGTTAATTTATTTATAAAGGTTTTTTTTATAGTAGTGTTGTGTATGAGGAATGCCGGTGAGAATAGAACGTAGTAGTCTTGTGCAAAGAAAGAGATTGTAACGCGGTCAGTGAAGTGTGTAGGTAGTAGCGTACCGGATTCATTTTGCTGGATTTATGATATTAACGGATGTTTAAGAAAGAAATAGGCTGCTGAGATAGTAATAGTGACGACGAGAAATGTATGAAGTATTTTCACATTTACCGTTGCGAGACGTATACTTGACGAGAGATTCAATACTTTGGGATTGAGTATACGTCGTCGGCGAGATTAAAAATGTGTCAGTATTTTGTATTTTTGCTAAATGAATCAAAGGACTTTTCAATGTTGGAGTTTGGTATCAAACTAGCGGATAATGGTTAAAATCATACTGTGATAACATATTTTTACAAACACATTTTTAATTGTTACTACCGTGCTTGTTGAATATCCGATGTACTTGCTTGTTATATTGTAATTTGTGAATTTAAATGATTGATCAATTTTTGTTTAATTCACGTTTTTATTTTTATTTTTACCAAAACATTTCTATAGTTTTACTGTCAATAGAATGTCTGATATGTAAACCAATCTAAAAAAGACAAAAGAAAAAAAAAATACTGATCAGTGTATACCCGAGTAAACAAAAGCAAGTAATTCGTCAGACACCCCCATGTAAAAAGTCGAAACCAGAGGGATACTGTACAAAAAAGCAGTTTTTTCACTTTTGTAGTTCTTTTGTCCGTGACCACGAGTTGAAAATGTGATACAATACGCGCGTGAGAGATAGAAAAGTAGCTATAGAGAGAAAGAGCAAGCAAGCAACACAAGCCATTCGAGGCGTCGCGAATTCGCGGAGCGGATATTAATGGTGCGCCGGTGAGACGTTCGTTTTGTTTTTGTATGACGCGTTATATAAGATTGTTATTGTTGAGATTACTTCCACTCAGGGGGCGGATGTATACGACATTTGCCAAAAATTATCCATTCAGACGCAATGGTTGTTGCGCGCATCGGAGCCAGACTGATTTATTTCTTTCCTCCTACGTCATTGTTGCGTTGTAACCCCATTCATCAGTCTCCTTTCATATCGAAACGTGTAGCGCGTCGCGTATCCTTTTTTTAATAGAATTTTCGATGCTCTGGATTCGTTGAAGCGCGTATGTATAATTTAATTGTAATATGTATATCCTATTATAAGTAGTTTCATGTTTTTGTACAACTTTTTATGTACTCCTGTAATATTCATCATTGTTAATATGTAAGTAATAAACGAATGCTTATTTGGCACGATTTTTTAAAAGTCAACGCCCTTCAAGTGAATTCAGAGAATCACTTTTACTAGCAGTATTCATCCCAGTCTCCTCTGTCGCCTTACATCTCACTTGCAGAGCTGCTGCCGCGCGTATGCATTTCTCGCTCTCGCCATTTTCGTCGGTAAAAAAAGAAAGGAAAAATCGGATCGGTCCCTCGCGGCAGCGTTCGTTCGTCTTTTCTTCTTCTTTTTTTATACACGCGTAATAAAAAAAGGAAATCAGAGGGATTGATCTAAGCGTAGTGGAAATAGCGAGCGAATTTTGTAGGAAACTATTTAACCTTGTATAATCGTTCGAAGCATTTTCAAGCGTATATATTATATATTATATATACACACATACACACATAACGTGTAAGCGCATGGAGGACAGCGTCGTAGTGTTGAATGATGAAAATGATAAACTGTTGTGTAAAAAATGTAACGTTAGAATAACGATGATGATGATGTTTACGTTTCGATTGTTCTATCGCGATTATATATAGAATGTTATTATATATGTGTTAGTAGGCTTTTTTGTTTTTCTTTTCTCGTACGCATGATGTAGACTCGACACGACTGTCGTTTTGATACTCTCGAATCATTGTTATCGGAATTTATGCCTATTGATTGATTTCTCGTTCCCGGATTCAACGAACAAAACGTAAAAAAAACTACGAATTATTGTATCTCCTAGTCCTTCGTTTGTTATTGCGTTGTGTATCTTTTTTCGCAATAATAATTGTGTATATCTTTTTTTTTATGTATACATTTGTTCGCGTCGTGGAAAAGGCGAATTTCGTGCCGAAACTTATACGCCCGGTGCGGAGTTATAAAAAGGAAGAAAAAATACGTGACTTTTGTACGTGCAGTGTACACAGGTAAAAACATAGTCGTTCGAGGATATTTTTTCATTTTCGAATTTAGTGCCTTAAAAAAGTAAGTGACATGAACTATAAGCAGACAAAGTGGCGCCTTGATAGTCAAATCGAAAGGTGTGACTCCACTGTTCTCTTTCAAATTTGTTACTCCTTTATGATTTTTTTTTCGTGTTTCGGTTCGGACTTATATTGTTTACTTCCTTGCAAATAAACGATACATCGAACAAATCATTGTAATTATGCAATGAACTATGTAAGACCTAGAGATCTGCACGTCTAAATACTTGAAATTTCTATACCACTTAATTAGTAAAGTTTGTAACCTACGCGAACGACATTTTAAATTCTATATAGTTTTTGTGAATTTCATAATTAATGAAAAGAAAAAAAAAACAATTAGACGACTAGATTGATTGAGCCGACTTTTCATTGATGAATTAATTATAAATTGATTGATGATTTTCTAAGACATTTCTAATAAATATTTCCAGTTCTCTAAACGATACAAGTCAAGTTTAATAGTCTTCTACTAATCAATCTACTATACCCTTACCTGTGACTCAACAAGTCGTCCGAAATGAATTTAATTACGGTACTCTATTCAACTTTTGCATCTATGAATACTATGTAAGTATTATCATATACATTTATACATTACGATTACTGCAGTTATAACTTCGATGAAGTACTTAGAAGTGCTGATCCCTAAAAGACCTAGAGATTACTAAGGATAACCTATATTACAGTAAAGCAAGAAACAAATATACTATTTTTTACATTGAACGTATCGGCAGTTGTAGTAAGTTATATATACATACGCGAGTTACATTATAGACGATTAACATGATGAATAATTAACAATTTAATCTTTTTAATACTAACATATCCTTTAGACACCGGTTAACGTGCGGGACTATGATCATTCACTATATTGCATTGCGTGTCGATGTATTACATACATGATCGCTCTTCTGGATGATGTATAAGTACGCATACTTTTCGTTCGAAAAATTTTCGCTGTTGAATAAATTCGCGAGTGAAAAATGCGCGGCAAGTTGTCCTGCGAGACCGTGATTTTTGCACGACGCGCCTGCAGCTTCGATAATTTGTACGGAGTATTAATTTTTCACGAGATATTGACACTTTATACCATATTGTATAAACGATCCCAGTGAGGGCGAATTTATTCGACATCTCTCGCGAGTGTGTACTTAAGTTTTGTTGGGTGGGTGCGCATATATGTATAGCCTGCAAAGGCGGAAACGTTCTCTTCGATTTTACTTAAATGGGTGCTAATTGCTAAGAAAAAAGAAATAATAAAAACAAAGTGGATACTGCCGAGAAAATCGGTGTCGTTGTTCATCGCGACTACCCCGACGTCGTTACTTAAGTTGCGGGTGAGAACGAGTATGCGTGCGTGCGAATATAATCGTATATAAATATACGTACGTATAGTGATTCCCCTTTCGTTACAAGGCGATACAATTCGTACGAGCTTATTGTTGTTATCATCATGATCATTATTATTATGCATGTACGCGTATACTGTGCGTCGACTGCAAGCATTCGCGAACTCTCGTGTACATATATTGCTGTGTATTCGTTGCAAATGACATAAAATTTTGATAACAATATGTGTGCTAGCGGTTATATACACGTTATAGGATTCTTTTTTTTTCTGTCCGAGTATAGATCCGTTTCATTCCTAGGTGTATGCTATGCTTTGGTTTTAATGGTGAAAATGATATAAGCTGTGTTTAGTTGTAAGTGAATTAATTTTCTCGCGCTTTCTTCGATTCGAGTTATTGTCACAAAGAGGGTTTCAAGTAGCAAGTATTACATATTATATACTTATAATTTTCTGTGAAATTGTATAAGTGATAGAAACCTGCCAGTCACTCGCCATAACTAAGATTTTCTTTTTCATTACAATATGAGTAAATGTGAGAGAGTATTTTTCTTTTTGCCTGAAGAAGGATAGAACAAAATGCCCGAAACGTCGCGAAAAATAAAGAACTCAAGGTGTGATTGATGTATTGTACTATACACACCTTGAAATTAGACATCAGAACCAGCAGACTACAATATCACTTAGAAGGATAGAGGCAGAAGCAGAGGCAGAGAGAGAGAGAGAGAGAGAGAGAGAGAGAGAGAGAGAGAGAGAGAGAGAGAGAGAGAGAGAGAGAGCACAGAAAATTATGTATTATTACATACCTCGTAACTTTTAATTCCCTCAATCAACGATTATTAAACATTAGTTTATTTTGTACGCTAACATTATACGCACCCAAAAGTAACGATCGAATTTCATTATATCAACGGAAATCATACTCCATGTCAAAATTTTTTGTATCCATCATTTTGCCTTTTCATCTCGAGCGAGTCGAGTCGAAGGGTCGATCTAACGTATATATAAATATGCAGGACTGGTGGCCATCAGCCCGAAACACTATAGTTACACGAAGGATTCGTACACACAGTGGAGCATTGTGTAGCCGTGTACGAGAGAATGAATGAATGAAGGACGAATGAGAGAAAGAGAGATAAAGAGAGAGGAAGAGAGGAGCGAGAAGAAGATCGATTGTTGAATTATTATTTTTATTATTATTATTATCATTATTATCATTAAGATTATTATATACTCAAGGTGTTAGTCGTTTGTAAGCGAAGATGAACCCTTGTTAAATTTGTACGGACATAAAGGAGGATTATTAGCTGAAGTAGATTTTAGAGACACATATGCATACACATTCGTATGGCTAATTAAGTGACGACAGGAGCTTGTGTACGTCATACGAATATAAATTCAGACACATAATACATACATACACACGCAACGTAATGTAGATTTTAATGAGTTTTGTTGTCAATAATTTATTGTATCCATTATTACTATTAAATATATATATAAGTTTCTATGTAATTTATCTGGCAGTTGTGGGGATTTATTTTTTTCCATTAAGAAAAACTTCGAAGGTTTATCAAAAATGTTGGTAACAATTTTGGTTTATCAAACATTTACGTTTTTCATAGTTAGTCAAACATTTTCTTATGTTTTATACTTTTATTTCAAGACTTTCAAGGTTTTATTTTGATGAAGGCCTTTCGGATTTCAACCGTGTAAGTTTTGGACTGCAGGCTTTAATTCAGGATTGGTCGAATCTATTCGTGATTGGTAGAGGAATTTGCATCTTTATTAGTGGATGAATTTCTTGTTTCTCAAATATTACTGTTTGACACTTAAAAATCATTACAAATTTACGAAAAATTCCTCCTCATTTAATCCCCCTTATCACTGTCTTATCAATACGTACTTTACATAAATAACTTCGAAACTATAAAGCCTTAAATAATGCCTCTCGTAAACCCAACGGTATTATGGTTCCGGCTGGTTCCGGTACATCAATGGCACTGCTGTCTGGCTACGTGAACACGACAAACTTCACAACATTCTGAACTACCCCAACAAAATTTTTCGTTTCACCATCACAAAGCTTCACCTCGGAGAAATCAATAATGTTGCATTTCTTGATATTTATAGTGATAAGTCATTTCGTTTTGACCGATTTAATAAAATGATTAAGCAATCATTGTGTAATTTCGAAACATGATTAGGATGTTACAACTTACTAAATTCTGATATTATCTGTATATAATACTACCGATGAAACCATGATAGACGTACAAATTTAATTATTAATCCTCACAGCTTGAGGTGGAACCAATACTAAAATTCCTTCCGCAAAACTAGTATAGACAGCATCCCTTTGTTTGTATAATGAAAGTATTTTTCTTAAAAATTAAGATGACAAGTAAATTAAAACAATATTGTAATTATCATGCAAATTTTACATTTTATTTTAATCAAATTAACAAAGATTCTGCAAAAAAACAAGTATTCGATCGGTAGAAACACGTGTTTGTACCGATCGACTGCTTACTTTTTTAACAGTGCTCATTTCAAATGTGTACATGTTCGGAACATCGACAATATCCTTGATATGATCAACGATATCGAGCGTGAAGATCTTAAGAGCGAGGAAACCACCGTAACTTGGTTGGCTACGATGGTAGAGTCCAACACCGCTAATCGGTGACGGTGGATTCGGCACAATCTTCTGGGTATCGATAAACGGAATCGTCGTCTGTCCACCATCTTTGTCCACGCTCGAAGTCGCAAATGTTACGTACTGCTCTTCGTTCGAATCGGGTGAGTTTGGCTGTTTGGAATTGGTCGGCATATCGGCATTGCCCAGGTTCAGTTGACTCCTGTTATGAGAATGATTGTTCGTTAGAAACGAACGATAAAGTTGATATGATTTTTAGTGGACGCAATATAAAACTAAATGTCTAAATGGAAACGAAAATTAATACTCACTTTGGATTCTTTTTATCGTCGTCACCACGGCATCCGAACAATCCACCTCTTTTGAAGTTGAATTTGTACGAAAACTGCATTCCGTTAGCCATGAGCAACCCCAGCTGGATTTGAAGAAATAAACGATAAATCAAATATATCGTAAAGGTAAGGAGCAAAATTAATCATAAAGGGAACTTTCATCGTTAACCCTACCTGCCATCAAATCCCATAGGATTCCACTGCCTGTCGGTACTAATGTAATCAAATTTCTCCGGGCAGATGCACTGACAAAACTTGCACCATTAGATGCGTGAAGATCCAAACAGTCCAGCTCTTTCGCCGCCGTACTGAGCATCTCTCACAGACTCATGCCTGCCATTCCGGCATGAGAGTTGACTGGATTGGTCTCCGCACGAGACCCGTGTACCTGTTTCGAGCATTACCATCGTTCTATAAGCACACAAATTATTAATATAAATAATAATATATTTTATAATCTTATGTATTAAAGATTCAAACAATGGGAATTGCTATGATCGTGTAAAAAGGTCAAGGAAGGTATGGCTAATTTGTTTAGGTTGCAGTGAATCGTTTATTTAGGAACAATTTGAGATCGTTGCTATTAGAAAAACGGTCTTATGTTTTCGCGGGCCAATTAAATATTTTTTTGTACCGCAAGTACGATTTTCGCGTTTTTTGAACCTATTAGAGCCGAAAACTGAAAAACGCCCGCTGCTCGCCGTAGCGGGCGGTAAAAATCGAAAAACGCCCACTATCGTTTTTGAACGGAGTTTTCAAGATTGTTTAAGAAAATCATTGATATTTTGAAAAAAATAGCAAATATTAAAGCTAAAAATATTTAATACAATCTTTGTTCTTGAGTTAAAAGCAATTCACGTTAGCTGCACTTTAGTAAATTGAAAAAAAACGCAAAAATCTATACTTGCGGTACAAAAAATATGGTGTGTACCAAGGGCTAAGTGGGTTTTTGACCTCGTACTGCAACCCCACACTCGGGCTAAAAAAACCCATTTTACGCCCTTGGCACACAATATACTATTTTGTACCGCAAGCACGATTTTCGCGATTTTTGAACCTATATTAATAGAGCTGAAAGCGACCGCTTGTCGACCAGCGGGCGGTAAAACCTGAAAAGCACCCGCTGCTCGCCGTAGCGAGCGGTAAAAATCGAAAAGCGCTCGCTGCTCGCAGTAGCGGACGGTAAAAACTGAAAAGCGTCCGCTGTCGTTTTTGAACGGAGTTTTCAAGATTGTTTAAGAAAATCATCGATATTTTGAAAAAACGCAAAAATCTATATACTTGCGGTACAAAAAATATGGTGTGCACCAAGGCTAAGTGGATTTTTTGAACCTCACACTCGGTCTAAAAAGATCCACTTTACGCCCTTGTATTTTACGCATACTATGCGTAAAATACAACTTTACACACTCAAACGATGCGACGACGTGCTTTACTCATACTATAAAAAAAAGTATTGTTCACCACGTGGACGAAATCTTTACGACCTCGTGATCGTCCAACACTCGGTACGTGAAGTTCAACTTTACGCCCTAGTGACGAAAACTACTATTCTGGCCTCACCGGATTTAGAACTTATGTTAATGCAAATAGAAGATGTCTGATCTGTGGACCAATGAAGATTTTTGCACCCAACTAAGTTATTTGGGCACTTGCGAGTCCCTCCGCACAGACTTAGTTCATCCCTGAGGCTGTCGCAACGATCGACCCTTTTGTGACTCACCGCGTAGCACTTTACATCCGGACAGGCTAGCGCTGGTAGCCGAAGACGGCTTCGTTCATGATGTACTTGCTGAAGACTATGGGCTCGTGATATGGATCGTCTACGGGGGTAATGGATATTTTGTAGATTTATTAATGTTAAGGTATATATTTGAATAGTATTTTAAGTTACACTTATTATGAATATACAAAAGAAGTCAATGAAATCTAAGAATATTGCATAAATAATAAGGCATGAAATATTATAGCCGTTGCAATACTATACTAGCAACACTTCCTTGTTAACACAAGCTTGGATAATATAAAACCACAATTTCATAATTCGAAAGAGCAGTTGAACTTTGCGAACACGGGTAAAAATTGGACCAAGTCGATAAGTGGTAAAAATCGAGCAATGGAAAAAGCAGTGGCCAAAGAAAAAAATAACTTCATATTTCATTGTAGAACAGGATACAGGAAATAGGATTTTAAATAGATCTCAGTTGTGACCGTGTGGCCGATATTTTATCGAAAATCGGGATTTAAATAGTGTTTCATTCTTTATTACTATTTGAAAAAAAAACACGGAAATTCTAAAATTCGTGATAATGAACGTCACGGAAAACGTGACAATAAATTTATGTGTATACTTACTTGCATTATACGCGATCTAGTGGTGCTGACATTTTAAGAAACTAAATTTGTCATACATATGACATTGGCATATATTCAATAAACAATGTTTTAAATAAATGTTTTGCGAGGTTGATCCTAAGAATTGAATAATTTATTTATCTGGAAATTGAAAAACAATTTTAAATCTATTTTAAGCTGGCCACTCTTTCATAACTCTGTGAGTAGGTGCATTTTAATTTTTAGAATCTTCAAGAACAACATTAGAGCGACATCGTGATATTGTTTACGCTTCTAAACTGGAAAGTCAACTGTATCAAAGAAAAACATTAAATTGATTGATTTTTGACTAAAAATGCCCTACTTTTGGTGTTTTTAACTTAACACTTATTTTGTGCTACAATTTATTATTTACAATTACGTATCAGGGAAACATCATGAGACATTAAAAAAAAAAATTTACTATAATATTAATTTTCAAAAACTTAATTTTCGAAGCTGATTTTGGTATTTTATGGAAACACATTGTATGATATTTTACATAAAGATATCAAACATATTATATATATAGTTAATAAAACAATATTTTTAAAATAATCTCCTTAAAATTGTTTGCTGTCTTTGTCAAAGAATTATTACGTTATTTGAGGGTAAAAGTTTTTCACGCAAATTTGCTGTTTATGTAGAAAAAATTAAAATTTAAAATAAAAATTTTGTAACGGAGAAAAAAAATTGTCGAGACAAAAATGTTCAACAAGCTGTTTTAAGGTGGCTTCAACGACTTTTCTAAAATAGTAACAATGCGTACAAAAATTAGACTATGAACTTGAAGTAACCCGCTAACTCTTACAAGAAAGAAATATTAGGATCGCCGAGCTCATTGTTCAGAAAAAAATTGTTAAAAAAGGGGCATTTTTACATAGGTCTTATGGGACTACCGTTTCCCGTGATCTATATTCATCATGTCTTACAACACAGTTATAAAATCGTAATTTTTGAAAACAAAACTATAGCTTATTTCAAGCAGATACAAAAAACTACGGAGCGCACCACCTAGACATCGTCATCGGCTATCCCGAACACCTAGACGCCGCATGGAATGAATTCCGACACCTAGATGCAAAAAACTACGGAGCGCACCACCTAGATTCCGTAATCGGTCACCCTGAACACCTAGACGACGCATTCGATGAGATCCAACACCTACCCACACAGCATGTATTAATTCTGAAAGGATTCTGAAAGAATGCATGAAATAATTTTATTCTTTCAGAAATCATTCAGTGAAAGGATTCTGTAATAATGCTATGTCCGGGGTATTTTCCTTTCAGAATTAATTCAATGGAATAATTCAAAAATAATTTATAATATCATTGCAAAATTTATTCAATAGAAGATTTCTGAAAGGATTCATGGATTATTACCAAAAGGTTACTAAAAGATATTTCAAAATTATTTCCTGAAATAATTCTGAAAGGAAAATACCCCGGACATAGCATCATTACAGAATCCTTTCACTGAATGATTTCTGAAAGAATCTTTCAGAATCCTTTCAGAATTAATACCACATATTATTGCAGAATCCTTTCAATGAAAGATGTCTGAAAGGATTCAGGAATTAATTTTGTGAATTAATTCGAAAATATTATGAAAATATTACTAACAAGAAATTTGGAAGACGGATAAATCCCGTATTATTACAGAATCCTTCCAATGAAGGATGTCTGAAAGGATTAGGAATTAATTTTGTGAATTAATTCGAAAATATAATGGAAATATTACTAACAAAAAATTTCGAAGGTTATAAAATCATGTATTATTGCAGAATCCTTTCAATGAAAGATTTTTGGAAGGATTCAGGAATAAATATTGTGAATTAATTAGAAAATATTTAGTAAATATTACTAACAATAAATTTCGAAGGGTATAATATAATCCCGTATTTGAAGGTACATTTTTATAATTTAGAATATTATTTAAATAATATTCTAACTATTTTTACATATATTTACATTGTTAATAATTTTACACTATTTTATCGCAGAAAAAAACGCAGAAAAATTTTTTACATGATGGAGATTCGAACCCGGGTCGCTTGGGTACTACGCAAATACGCTATCCATTACGCTATCGCTCGCTTGTTAGATCATTTCATTTTTTTCATTATATACTGCAATATGAGTGATACGATACATTAGAAAATTTATTCTTAATATTACTTTATTTTTTAATATTAACTTTGATCAATTAATTCATAGTTATTTAATACTTTTAGTTTATTAAATATTGTATTAAGTCGATGTGAAATGTGTGTGTATAAAGGAGCTCTTCCTTACCGACGTTATGAGTTTTTACATTTTTTTGATCTTAGATTCAACTTTTGATGAATGAAGCTCTTCACTGCACTCCGTAATTGCATAAATAATACACCTATAAATTTTTCAGAAATTCTGTTCATTATTTTTCATAAAAAACTGGTAGAAAATTTTTCAACCCGTTTCCTGTAAAATCTATAACGAGCAATAACTTGAAAATTTACACATAGTGTATTTTTGTCATTACGAAGGGCAATAAAGAGCTCTTTTCCCGAAATTCGATAAAAATAAAAAAATGATAATTGCATATAATGCAGAGATGAATAGAATGAGCTCTACCTTACCGACGTTATTATTATTTGTAGTGTTTTCAATTTAGAATCAACTTTTAGAGTCAAAGGCTCTTTACTCTTGGCAGACGTATAAATAATATTTCTGTCGATTTTGAGGGGACTTCTAAACATTGTCATACTGAAAGAATACTATTATGAATAATAATAAAAAATATTGCTTATTTTAAGTACCTATATTATTCATCTTTAAATGTTTTTTTTTCCTTTTATTTTAAGTTTTTATATTCTTACATTAACTTTTCAAATTAATATTTTTCGCAATTAGTAAATGTTTCAATCTATCTTAGTTCACAAAAACGAAAAATTATATACCCCCACACATTTTAATACGTTCTTTAATAGGATCATACGAATGTAGAAAACAATGGACGACTAAATCCGATCATTATCCAATCATTTCATTTTTTTTTATATAGTGCAAAATGACTGACAAAATAAATTAGAATATTTATTTCTAATATTTCTTTATTTTTTAATATTAACTTTGTTTAATTAGTATATACTTATTTAGTAAGTTTTGTTTATTAAATATTGTATTAATTAGGACTTATTTGATTGAAACAAATTCGAATTAAAAACAAAATAAATACATTATATGATGCCTCTTATATACGGACGCTGCCCTTTTCGTGTTGAATACTTGCAATAATTTCTGAACTATTTTATGTTTTCTTTCAAAAAATCTTTTCAAGGTTCTTTCAGGAAGAATTCGTGTAAATATCTTTTTTGCTATTGTGTTTTAAAAAATTTTATTGTAACAATCTTTTTCAAACGAATTCTAAATTATTTCTTGTATTAATTCACGTGAGTTTCCCGCAACATTTCATGAAATAATTCATGAAATTATTTTCAATAGATATTGAATTATCTTTGTGAATGATTAATTTTTATCATTCTGAAATTATTTCTGAATTATTTCGTGATATAATTCTTGACATGATTGCTGAATTGTTATGTTTTCTTTAAAAAAATCTATTAATTCACACGAGTTTCCCGGAAGATTTCATGAAATAATTCATGTAAGATTTTTGAATAGATATTGAATTATTTTTGTGAATGATTAATTTGTATCTTTCTAAAATTATTTCTGAATTATTGCATGAAAGAATACTTGCAATAATTTAGAAATTATTTTATGTATTCTTTCAAAAAATCTTTTCAAAGTCCTGTCAGAATTAATTCGTGTAATTATTTTTTTTGCTATTTTGTTTTAAAAATTTTATTTTAAAAATCTTTTTCAAAAGAATTCAAAATTATTTCTTGTATTAATTCACACGAGTTTCCCAGAAGATTTCATCAAATAATTCATGTAAGATTTTTGAATAGATACTGAATTATTTTTGTGAATGATTAATTTGTATCTTTCTAAAATTATTTCTGAATTATTGCATGAAAGAATACTTGCAATAATTTCGAAATTATTTTATGTATTCTTTCAAAAAATCTTTTCAAAGTCCTTTCAGAATTAATTCGTGTAATTATTTTTTTGCTATTTTGTTTTAAAAAATTTTGTTCTAAAAATCTTTTTCAAAAGAATTCAAAATTATTTCTTGTATTAATTCACACGAGTTTCCCAGAAGATTTCATGAAATAATTCATGTAAGATTTTTGAATAGATACTGAATTATTTTTGTGAATGATTAATTTGTATCTTTCTGAAATTATTTCTGAATTATTGCATGAAAGAATACTTGCAATAATTTCGAAATTATTTTATGTATTCTTTCAAAAAATCTTTTCAAAGTCCTTTCAGAATTAATTCGTGTAATTATTTTTTTTGCTATTTTGTTTTAAAAAATTTTATTCTAAAAATCTTTTCAAAGTCCTTTCAGAATTAATTCGTGTAATTATTTTTTTTTTGCTATTTTGTTTTAAAAAATTTTATTCTAAAAATCTTTTTCAAAACAATTCAAAATTATTTCTTGTATTAATTCACACGAGTTTCCCAGAAGATTTCATGAAATAATTCATGTAAGATTTTTGAATAGATATTGAATTATTTTTGTGAATGATTAATTTGTATCTTTGTGAAATTATTTCTGAATTATTGCATGAAAGAATACTTGCAATAATTTCGAAATTATTTTATGTATTCTTTCAAAAAATCTTTTCAAAGTCCTTTCAGTATTAATTCGTGTAATTATTTTTTTTGCTATGTTGTTTTAAAAATTTTATTTTAAAAATCTTTTTCAAAAGAATTCAAAATTATTTCTTGTATTAATTCACACGAGTTTCCCAGAAGATTTCATGAAATAATTCATGTAAGATTTTTGAATAGATACTGAATTATTTTTGTGAATGATTAATTTGTATCTTTCTAAAATTATTTCTGAATTATTGCATGAAAGATTACTTGCAATAATTTCGAAATTATTTTATGTATTCTTTCAAAAAATCTTTTCAAAGTCCTTTCAGAATTAATTCCTGTAATTATTTTTTTGCTATTTTGTTTTAAAAAATTTTATTCTAAAAATCTTTTTCAAAAGAATCCAAAATTATTTCTTGTATTAATTCACACGAGTTTCCCAGAAGATTTCATGAAATAATTCATGTAAGATTTTTGAATAGATATTGAATTATTTTTGTGAATGATTAATTTGTATCTTTCTGAAATTATTTCTGAATTATTGCATGAAAGAATACTTGCAATAATTTCGAAATTATTTTATGTATTCTTTCAAAAAATCTTTTCAAAGTCCTTTCAGAATTAATTCGTGTAATTATTTTTTGGTAACACTTTTTTTATTTTTTTGGAAGATTTTTGAAAGTATTTTGTAAGGATTCCATATATTATTTTAAAAATTAATTTAAAATTAATTTTTTTTCCTTTTAAAATTCTTTCTAAATCATTTCAATGTATTAATTCATGAATTATTTCATGTAATTATTTCAGTTTTCTTTCATGCTGTATGGGTACAGTCAAAAACCTACGGTGCGCACCACCTAGATTCCGTAATCGGCTACCCCGATCACCTAGACCACGCATGGGATGCATTCCGACACCTAGATTAAAAAAACTACGGAGCGCACCACATAGACTCCGTAATCGGTCACCCTGAACACCTAAACGACGCATTAGATGAGTTCTAACACCTAGAGCCACAAACCTACGGCGCGCACCACCTAGACTCCGTCATCGGCCACCATTTACGAAACTAATGAGCCATTTATTTGTATCAAGAAATCACTTTTCTTATTATAGCATTCATTGGTCAACCGCAAGGCTTATTCCGTGATAAAATAAGAAACGGTTGGCCAAACCTTTGCGATTTGGTGAACGGATGGTGAACGGTTGGTTACCATTTCTACCAGGGTATAGTATAATAAATGTACAATTACACGTACAGAATCATTTATGAACAACTTATTGCAGTGATTTGGACAAATGTTCAGAGACAATGATAACAAAAAGTGGAATTATCAGTACACTGATTCGGTATCAATAGTAATTCTATTGTGATAATTAAAATTTACAGGCATAATATGTAGCACTATTTATCAATACGCGTACGTAAAAGTATTTTCGCTAACAGAATTGGATTTTTTTCTCGCGCGAAATCTCGTGAGTTGGGATTTTTTGTCCAAATTGGCTTTTCTTCGTCTGGGAGGGCGCAAACTGGCTTTTCTTCGTCTGGGAGGATCCAGACTGGTTTTTCTTTGCCTGTAACTTCCAAGTTGGCTTTTCTTCGTACCGCGCGACGATATATGCAATTGTCAATCTTTACAGCTTGAGATGAACCACTTCAGTGTGAAGCAAGTACAGATAGAATATTTATAGGTACCAATATTAAAATTTTTTTCGCAAAGTTCGTATAGACAGCATCCATTTGTTTGAGTAAAAAAATAAATTAAAATAATATTATAATTATCGTGTAAAGCATTTACATTTATATTTAATTTCAATTAAATTAATTGTGACTCTGTAAGAATCCTCTCCCAGATCACAGCTCTGGGAAATCGACCTCCTCCTTGATATAATCGATGATATCCAGCGTGAAGATTTTAAGAGCGAGGAATCCGCCGTAACCTGGTTGGCCACGGTGGTAGAGTCCAGCACCGCTGATCGGCGACGGTGGATTCGTCACGATCTTCTGGGTATCGATAAACGGAATTGTCGTTTGTCCACCGTCCTTCTCCATGCTCGTAGTCGTGAATGTTACAAAGTCGTCTTCGTCCGAATCAGGTAAGTTGGGATTGTTGGAATTAGTCGGCACATCCACATTGACTAAGCTCAGTTGATTCCTGTAATGAGATCGTTGTTTATTACAAATATTTATATAAGTTCTTTTATCTGATGATAGAAGAAAAAATGAAAAAAAATAATGCTATGATTATTAGCTGAATCAATATAAAGCTAAATGAATCGTAATGTTGTTCCATAATATATATTTTATTCGATGTGTAATGTGCAATCATTTTACCCATCTAGATGGAAACACAAATTAATACTCACGGCGGGTTCTTTGTATTTTCATCATACAGGCATCTAAACAATCCACCTGTTTTGAAGTTGAACTTGCACGATAACAGGCCCAGATGGATTCTATTGGATTCTTTGGTCCTATAACTCTTTACGAATTGCATTCCAATTACAACCCGATCACTGGGCAACGTAACGCTCGTCAGATCTATCGATCTGATACCCTCCCAGTCGATCTTTTCATCAGAGGTCCTAGGGCCCTTGCTGAGTGGCTCCCAGTCAGCGGAGCCGGGTTCGATCATTCCGTTAGCCATAAGCAACCCCAGCTGGATTTGAACGAAGATGGTTTGGTTCTCAACTACCAGCCTAGCTCCAGTGACAACTCTAATGAAGAAATAAACGATAAATAAAATATATCGTAAAGGTAAAGAGCGAAATTAATCATAAGGGAAACTTTCATCGTTGATCCTACCTGCCATCACATCCCATAGGATTCCACTGTCTCTCGGTACTAATGTAATAAATTTTCTCCGGGCAAGTGCACTGACAAAACTTGCACCCTCTTACAGTCTCATGCCTGCCGTTAGGGCATGAGAGCTGACTGGATTGGTCCCCGGGGACGAGACCCGTGTACCTGTTTTGAGCGTTTATATCGTTCTATAAGCATATCAATTATTAATATAATTAATATTATATTTTAGGAATAATTTGAGTTTGTTGCTATTAGAAAAACGATCTTATGTTTTTGCGGGCTAATTAAATATTTTCTGGCCTCACCGGATTCAGAACTTACATTAATGCAAATAGAAGATGTCTGATCTATGGACCAATGAAGATCACTGCATCCAACCAAGTCATTTGGGCACTTGCGAGTTTCTCCGCTCGTTCTTAGCTTATCCTTGACGTAGTCGTATCTATCGACCCTCTTGTTACTGACGTCGTGGCACTTTACATCTGAACAGGCTAGCGTTGGGTAGTCGAAGACAGTTTCGTTTATGATGTACTTACTGAAGGCCATCAGCTCGTGATATGGATCGTCTACGGTAGTAATAAATAGTTGAAACATTTATTAATGTTGGGGTACACTTGAATAGTATTTGAAACTGTTACACTAATAAATAGCCAAATAAGATCGATGAATCCTAAGGATACCGAATAAATTAGAAGGCACTAAATATTATAATTGCAAAATAATACGATACTATAGCAATACGTCCTCGCTCGATAACTTTCGTTCGGTTAGTACTCTCTAAAAAAAAATCAGTGAAATTTCACTGCAAAGCAGTGCATATTCACTTTTCCGATAAGTGAAAATCAGGTAACTGCGAAATAGTGAATATTCACTTTTCAAAATAGTGAATATATACTGTGATGAAGCAGTGAAAAATCACTGATAAATTAGTGTAAAATCGCTGATAAATTAGTGAAAAATTACTGATAAATTAGTGAAATATCATTTATAGATCAGTGAAAATAGCTAGAAAATCAGTGAAAAATAGCTAAAAAATCAGTGAAAAATAGCTAGAAAATCAGTGAAAAATAGCTAGAAAAGCAGTGGGAAATTATTGATATAAAATCTAAAAATCACTGTAAAAATAGATTTTAATCACTGCCCGATCAGCATCAGGAAATTTAATAAAGATTTTAATGAATTCTTAATGAATGCTTTTTTCCAGTAGATTTTTTAATAGAATTCTTAATGATAGCTTCATGTTATAACGAATGTCCGCCTCTAAAGCATTCATAAAGAATTCTCAATTTTAAAATTTGATTTTGTACTTGCGCAAAAAAAAAATTGATAAAGAAATCGTAAACTATTCTTTTATGTGCGCTTTCTAAAGTTTAGAGAAATTATTTTTAAGATCTGTAAAGTGTATTCATATAAATTTTCGCACATCATTAGAACTTGTTTATAAATTAATCGCATTTTAATTATCGTAGAAAAAAACTTACATAAAAATTTTCGCCCTGACCGAGAATCGAACGCACGACCCTTGGGTTACTACGCACGCACGCTATCCATTACGCTATCGCTCGCATGAAAGAATTTGGACATTTTCATTTACTTATGCTGCATTATCCGTATTTATTCATTATTAATATTTCATTTTAATTATTCATCTAATATATTAATGGTTTTTAATAATTATTTATATTTACACAATATTTTAAGAAAATAAGTAAATTATGATAAGACGTTAATTAATTAAATTCGATTTACTTAAAATATTTAGTGCCGGTAAAGTAGAAATCTTTGGTATGAAAACGTCTATATTTTTTATTGAAATGAAATATTAGCTTTATTCTAAAGTGCTATCTAAAAGAAAGTTTAGATTTTTCAAATTTTCATTCTGTAAATATTTTTTTTCTTTAAGAAAATGTTTTTTTATTCCTGCTGTCATCATCTTAATTAAACAATTTCGTAGTAAATTCTGAGATCCCTATACGTTATCAGCCCATGATTTTATTTTTTTCATCACATCTAAACGAAAATTTTAGGAAAAAGCGTTCGCTCACGCCTCAAAACACAATAAAAAATAAATTTTTTAAATTAAAAAACAATAATTATTTTTACAATTATATATTGGCTAAAAAATTGAATTGATATATTTTGACTTAAATCCAGTATATTAAAAAAATCTTTAAAAAAATAAAATAATATAAAAAACTTTTTAAAACTTTTTAATGATTACTTTTTTATAATTTAGTAACACACCCTGGTAGAAATGGTAACCAACCGTTCGCCATCTGTTCACCAAATCGCAAAGATTTGGCCAACCGTTTAACCAATGGTTGGTAATAATTACCGCTTATTTCGTGACGGAATAAGCCTTGCGGTTGGCCAATGAATGCTATAATAAGAAAAGTAATTTTTTGATACAAATAAATGGCTCATTAGCTTCGTAAATGGTGGCCGATGACGGAGTCTAGGTGGTGCGCGCCGTAGGTTTGTGGCTCTAGGTGTTAGAACTCATCGAATGCGTCGCCTAGGTGTCCAGGTTGACCGATTATGGAGCCTACGTAGTGCGCTCCGTAGTTTTTTGCATCTGTGTGTCGGAATGCATCCTACGCGTGGTCTAGGTGATCGGGATAGCAGATTACGGAGTCTAGGTGGTGCGCACCGTAGGTTTTTGGCTGTAGGTGCTGGATCTCATCGAATACGTCGTCTAGGTGTTCAGGGTGATCGATTACGGAGTCTAGGTGGTGCGCTCCGTAGGTTTTTGACTGTAGATGTTGGATCTCATCGAATGCGTCGTCTAGGTGTTCAGGGTGACCGATTACGGAGTCTAGGTTGTGCGCTCCGTAGTTTTTTGCACCTAGGTGTAGGAATTCATTCCATGCGTCGTTTAGCCGATTACGATGTCTAGATGGTGCGCTCCGTAGTTTTTTGCATCTAGGCGTTGGAACACATCGAATGCGTGGTCTAGGTATTTGGGGTAGCCGATTACGGAGTCTAGGTGGTGCGCATCGTAGGTTCTTGGCTGTATGTGTTGGATCTCATCGAATACGTGGTGCAGGTGTTCGTGGTAGCCAATGACGATGTCTAGGTGGTGCGCTCCATAGTTTTTTGCGTCTGCGTATCGGAATGCATTCCATGCGTGGTCTAGGTGGTCGGGGTAGCCAATGACGGTGTCTACGTAATGCGCTCCGTAGTTTTCCTCGTCCACCACGTTTGCGATACGTTCCAACACCTGGACCCAAAAACCTATGGAGCGCACTACCTAAACATCATGATCAGCTCTCCCAAAGACCTATACCACGCATTCGATGTGTTTCAACACCTAGATGCAAAAAACTACGAAGCGCACAACGTAGACATCGTTTTCGGCTACCCCGAACACCTGGGCTACGTATTCGATAAGATCCACCACCTACGACCAAGAACCTACGGTGCGCACCACCTAGACTCCGTAATCGGCTACCCCAAAGACCTAGACCACGCATTCGATGTGTTCCAACACCTAGAGCCATAAACCTACGGTGCGCACCACCTAGACTCCGTCATCGGCTACCCAGACCATTTAGACCACACATGGAATGCATTCTGACACCTAGATGCAAAAAACTGCGGAGTGCACCACCTAGACATCGTCATCGGCTACCCCGGACACCTAGACGACGCATTCGATAAGTTCCAACACCTAGAGCCACAAACCTACGGTGCGCACCACCTAGACTCCGTCATCGGCTACCCAGACCATTTAGACCACACGTGGAATGCATTCCGACACCTAGATGCAAAAAACTGCGGAGTGCACCACCTAGACATCGTCATCGGCTACCCCGAACACCTGGGTCACGTATTAGATTCACCCTGAGATCTTAATGCATAAAACTACGGGGCGCACCACCTAGAGTCTATCATCGGCCACCCCAAAGACCTAGTCCACGCATTCGATGCTTCTAATTATCGATATAGTTCACATAGTTCACCATCCACTGGCCAACCGTTCGTCAATATTTTTGTTATTCGTTGGCCAAAACGATTGGCAAACCGTTGCAGTTAAGCCATTTTGGTTGGTTTTCTACCAGGGTACAGGTAGATTTTGGATAGCTCTCGGTCTAGTCTTTTGAGCAAAATGATTGGTCCATAAATTTCGGATATTAGAGGTTAAATTTTTTTTAACCTTTTTTTCAAATCGTAATTTCTCGAGAACGGCTCTATGTATCAGCTCCAAATTCATAGACAATTTTGTATGTGGTATAGATAATTGTGTGCTAATTTTCATCAAGATCGAACGATCGAACTTTTTTGATATTTGATATTGAAAATTTTCGTATTTTACAAAGTCAATTTCTTTGTCGTATAATAACTAGTGAAAAAAATTGGTTTAATCATGTTGAAATTTTGTGGAAATGTAGAGTTTGTATATTTATCGTATAAGTCCTTTAAGTAAAAAAATCGTCTATTCAAGATTAAAATTTTTTTTACGGTTTTTTTCAAAATCGTGATTTTGAAAAATCACACATCATGTATCAGTTTGAAATTTATAGATTATTTTGTATGTGATATATCGACTACGGATCGGAATAAGGTTGAATTTTAAATATTAATGAATTTTTAAATCATTTTAAAACATGTAGAATGAATAAAGATTGTAGGAACGATAAATCAATTTGGAGGAAGCTACGTGCCAATGACTTGGCAACGGTTTTTTTTTCAGAGGGTGCTTATCGGGTGCACTCACCAGTGAAACATACTTTTATGAGTTTTAAAGAATTAATAAGACTGACACTATCATAAACGTAATTAAATTATTTTATTCATTACGAATAATTATGTTACTATATATCAATATAATAAGTTGTTTTTTTTATTAAATTAACTATCAATTGTGACTCCTAGTCTTTATACCACTCTAACCTCAAAATCACAACTTTGATATGATTTTTCGGCCTAGTGGCATAAAATACGGTTCGAGATTAGTATTTAAGAAAAACGTCACACGAGGAAAATAGTGTTCTAATCCTGCACCTGTGTCGAAAAGTACTATTTCACTTCACTCTACCCTTAGATAGTTGTCTGAGCTGATCTCCGCGTGCACGAGGTGAGAACAACAGAGTGCTTTTCCACTGGCCGAGCAGCGAAATACGATGGGAAGACTAATCAATGCGCTGATCAGTTTATTGCAAAATTGACTAAAAAAGCAGCGAAAAGTCGCTGCTTTTTCAGTTGCATTATAAAATCAACGAAAAGTCACTCCTTTTTCAGCGAATCGTCAAGTCGCTGATAAAAGCAGTGATTTTTCACTGATTTTTTAGTGGAACGAACATTCACTGACCAAAACGGTGATTTTTTCACTGATTTTTTAGTGGAACGAACATTCACTGACCAAAATAGTGATTTTTTCACTGATTTTTTTTTAGAGAGTAATAATTATGAGATACTTTATTACTTTAATAGAGTAATAAATGTTTGGAAACTTTAGTAGTATTGTCATCTAATCCCTTACGAAAATAAACTACAAGCGCAACTACTGCCAAAACTGGCATAATATGACAAAAATCAAGCAATAAGGAAGGCAATGACCAACGAATGAAATAGCTTGATGTTTCCTTATTGAATATAGGATGCCGGAAATAGGATTTGTATATATGCTACTTTGCAACATGTCACTAAATTATTTTTATACCATCACTTAATTATTTTTTGCAGTATTAAATATATATCGACGTCCTTTACGAAAACTATAGCACGATTCGCAGGTTCCGACGAACACTAGTCCATTTCAGCGTTGCGGTGAAGACTAGCACGTACGCGACTTATGCGTTTTCGATGTTTTCGTTGCAATTTTGGGAAATGTGCTTATATTCTCCGCGAGAACGCCATGAAACTTGCTAGTCTTCGTAAGGGGCGTAGATAATATTATCACAGAGTATGTAATGGACAATTATAAAACATACAAAAGTTATTATTACCTGGTTTGTTCTGGTAACGGGGGATTTTAGGAGCATCGCACTTCCAAAGTTCCCGAGACGCGGTAGTCGTCATCTCCTTAAGTTCACGCACAGCGTGGTCGTAGATTCCCTGAACCTTATTGCGCAAGATGGTTCTTGTGTTATCGAAAGTATGAGGATTCTTGCCTAGCAAAAAGAATACATTTTTGCGATAGCAAGAAAAAAAAAAGGTTAATCGACTAAAGTCTAATTATTTGACTTACTAAAATGCAGCACGAAGTCGTACATTTTGTTCTTGGTCAGATAGTACTGGGCTATGACAATTTTCAACGTTGTTAGTATACTGTCGAGGAACTGCTGGTGCGACCTTCCAGTTCTGCAGACGTCCACATACATCTGAAAAATGTAAAATACACAAATATTGAAGAATAAAAAAGTAAAGAAACAAAATCGTTAATTATAAGTAAAATTTGTCTCACCCTCGATCTCTCAATGGCGGTTTTATTAAGAAAATTCGTTCTCATATAGTCGAGCAGCGTACGCTGGATCTCGTCAATATCTTTATCAATTACTTGCTCGTACTCATTTCTAAAGGTAGTATAGGCAAACATGTCCTCCTCCCTACTACTGTTCTCGATCTTCTTTTGCATCATCACTACTCTCTTGAACACAAAACCGATGTTGTTAATGTGATACTTCAAATTATTGCGCTCCTGATGGCGATTGATGAGGCTCGGCAATTCCTCCATCGATTCCGATATCTCTGCGAGCTGGGAATTCACGTCTTCGTTCATTTTGTCCACAATCGGGAGTGTTTCGTTCGCCTTCTCCGGGTCGTTTAAAAACTTGTCGTACATGAGCTCGACAATCTGCTTCAAGGTTCTTACGGACGAAGTGAAGCCGACTAAATCCATGAATTGAGCTTTGCATAGCTGGTAGAGTGGAGAAATCACGAGAAGAGCGATAAAGAACGCTGGCAGTTTTCCCCTCATTTTCCGCTGCTAAAATAACTGCTAATCGAAGAACCATTGATATTTTGTGTATTTGGTATAAATAAAATAAAAATATAACTGTATTAACATCATAAGAATCATACGAAAAAGCTTAATTAATAAAATAAATATTTCTCAAATAAAGTCCAAATGTCATTAAATAAATTATAGAATTCTTATAAAAGAATATTTTCTTACCTTTCGCTAATAAAAGATACAATTGAAAGTGTGAAAATTTTGTCACCTTACCGAATTACCAGTAATGTGTTACTGGTAATCGTTTGACTAAAATTTGTCCAAAATTGGCATTTAAATATTTTTCGCAATTTACTGCTATTGGAAAAAAACATGAAGATTACAAAATTCGTGATAAACATCACGCCAAGTGTGGTAACATATTTATGTAGTTTTGCGAATCGATATTTGTATTTGTATTAATTATTGTTATATAGGCACACTTGCATATTGTATATTTTTTATATACACTCAATACAAAACGAGAATAAAATTCTAATAATTCTCATAAAAGACGCTAATGCTATATGTACAACAGACAAGATCCACCCGCCTTTCCTTAAGGCTGTATTGGCTATACGATCCAAATCGCGAATCAGCATTACTAAAGATTATCAATAATTAATTATCAAACCGTATCTATCACTTTTTGTTTAATATGTTTATAAAAGTACACCAGACAAAGAGTTTAAGCCTTCAAAACCGAAAATCGGATGAAAATTTTTGAAGTATTTCGACTTTTAAAAATCATATGTCTTAATACATTTTTTATTTCATTCAAAATAAATAGTGGGAGAAGAATTCCTAAAAGATCGCGAAACTCCGAAATAAAAAATATGTCTTGACTAATTAATAAACTTAGGTTTTCCAAAAAAGAGCTCACTTTTTAAATTGACTGTATTTTTGAAAGTGTTTAATAATTTGAAAAAGAAAAATATTTTATATTTCGGAGTTCGGCTATCTGTTAGGAATTCTTCTCTGAAACATTGGAGAAATTGGCAACATTGGAGAAATCATGTACAGCTTTGGGCAATAAATAAGATGTAAAACGCAGTTTTGTGTGGTGACATTATTGAAAGTGTTACTGGATAATATTTAAAATTGTAATGATTTGTCACATTTTATATACTAAGAATTATGATAAGCTAAACTGTAACAGTTGTGTTTGAAATAAGACAAAACCATTCTTTACCAAATAAATAGCTAGTTTCCCGTATAATCGTTAAAAACTTAACACTTTCCTTGGCCATTTCTGTCCATCGGTGAAACGATTTTTCCGATCATATTCGCCATTTTATAGACATAATAATATAGAATAAGTTTTTTCACAAATTTACATTAGCTTATTTACGAGTATTTAAAAGATATTAAAGACGGCCACTTTTTTTAGTTAAGAAATGGCTAATAAGAGGCTTGCTATAATGATAAGGAGTGAGAGAAACAGAATCAAACGGAAAAATCATTGTTCTCGTTTGTATCCCCTGGTACAGTACTATAAACGAATTAATTCCCAATAATTCGTGTTTGCATTTTCGTTAGATATCTCTTTTTTTAATATTTGCTTTTAAATACATGATGAAATTACAGAGAAAATTTAGTAAAAATATTTTAAGGTTGCGTTATCTCAATTAAATAGAAAATATGACCGGAAAATTCGTTTCATCAATAGCCAAAAATTAGCTATTTTTACTAGCTATTTATTATTTTCCTCGCCATTTCCGATAGAGACAATTTCTACCAGGATTATATAGGGATATACGATTAGATTAGGATTATATATTGTATAGCGATATGCTGCAAGAAATATTTTTGATGACACATATATATAATATGTGTAACACATGTCGACATGAAGCACGTCATTACAACTGCATTTTGAGAGTCGTGAAGTATGTAAAAGCATAGAAGCGATATTGTGATATTGTTTATGCTTTTATGTTCAGTATTTTATGATTCATACAAGTTTTTCCTCATACGATCGTTAAGCTACTACAGCTCTGACTTGATAATAGTAATTTTATTTAACGACTTAAAAATTTTCAATATTTGTAAATAGTAACATTCATGACAAACGAAAGGGAATATTATTGTAGGTCGAAAAAAATAAATACATATGTATTATTGTAGTATTGAATATGATCGAGGAGAGAAAAGAAGAAGAAAAATTTTGGATAAGAAAACAGCCATCGGAATATATTAGCTAGATATACATCAAAACGACATAATATTTTTAATTGAAATTTTTTATACATGCAGTATATCAAAAAAGCTATCCATTGATATATTTAAGTATAAGATAAAACATAATGCAAAGTCGTAAAAAATAAGTGAAATTCTCGCACACCCACTTCAACCGTCAACGTATAATATAGCGCGGTCGTCCCTCAGGCTTCTTCTATATTTGGACAGATACTTGCCTTCGGAGAGGTTCCGCGCTCCTTGATATTCAACTTCAAAAACAAATTTCGTACAAAAATAAATCTAACTCAATTTATAAGCCTTAAATTAATGCTCAGTGCTTAAGAACTGCGTAAGCGAGATTGCTTTCTCAAAGAGACAAGAAATACAAATTTTAACTATTTTTATTATTGTTTTCATTAGATATTTACTTACTTATTTATTTACCAGAGTACAATTATATGTGGAATACATCGAGATATACATTGTATAAATGATCAACCTTACATCCTAAAAGAGGTAATCAAGTTACCTGTTCTTTAGACCAGGTTAACTAGAACTAAACTTAACACTAAAATACAACCTACTTACAAAGGAAAATGAAAAAAAATTTAACAAAGTTTGTGTAATAAAATTTGAATAAACTATATATGTTTTTATAACAAGATTTTTCAAAAAATGGTACTAAAAGGCAGATATTATTTATTTTCTTTTTTTTCTTCGTTTCTCTTTATATCAATTGATAATATTTGTTTTTATATTTTGATTACTAAGATTTAGCGTTTTTAATTCATTTGAGAATTCGTTAAATACTTTCATAGTAACGATTACATTATTCTTGAAATTTATGGACTTATTAATATCAGGTATCATAAGATTTTTATTTCTGGTAATGCTTTTTGTATCTAGAAACTTCTTCTTTATATCATTGTAATGAAACATAACTGAATCTATTTTAAAGTTGTCTTTGATTCGTAAAGGTTGAAAAGTATAGTTTTTGTATTTATTAATTACTTTGATGATTCTATCTTGTAATGATTCAAGTTCTTTGAGTACATTATCATAAGCACCTCCCCAAGCAATTATATCATAGTTAGCTAAGCTGTTAAAAAGCGCGTAATACAAAGTTATTAAGTGTTTAGGTTTGAGAATTGATCTTAATTTATTAAATATAAAGAGTAAATATCTCGTACTTTTAGCAATATACGTTATAGTTTACCCCATTTCATATTGCTATCTATTATTATACCTAAATATTTGGTGTCCTTGGTACCTCTCTTTTTTCGAAAACCGAATCGATTATCTAATAATATTTTAGTTTTATTTTGCTGGTTCAAACCCAGGGTCCGTCACGTTTTATTATTAAAAGTTGCTATAGCTCACTCGTAGCAAACCTCGATAAGATTTTTCGTCTTTTCATTTTTTAAATCATAAAATGTAATTTAAGCAACATTATTTTGCTCATACTGGGAAGCATCTGTGAATTGTATGACTTACTTGTTATGAACGATAAGTAAATTGTTGAAACTACTGATCCTTTTTAATTTTCAAAGCCGAATCTTGAAAATTTCCAGAAAATGATACCTGAAATTAATTTGTTGACGTTCTCTTAAAAGGTTTGAAGCCATGCAAACAGGCGCCATTTCAATGGTTGATTTACATGTTAGGGCAGTTGACGTGAAATACATCATCTAACGTTTTATATCACAAACGGTAATTCTACAATTTTTTAAATGATATCGTTTTTCCTCATACATTGTTATTATAAACAAGGTCGGTGACAATTAGCTGGAAAAAATGTCTTGAAAGTTTATAAGTTAAAGCGTATCAATTGTACATATCAGTTAAGTGTTTTATGAATAAAATAATTTAGTTGAAAATACATTTTGTTAAAGGCAAGTTGTTTTAAAAATTCTTCTCGATGATTGACTTATTGTATATTTAACTTTGATAAATTTATTACTAGTCATATTAATATTAAAAAAATCTCGAAAATCACCACGATTTTTCTACACTGTAATAGAAACGAAGAGGGAATAATACGGTCAAGAATGTTTCTTACTTCATTCAGTGAAAAACTTCAGCAGTAAGGATTTTCAAGTGTCAGTTTTTCCTTAAAATTTTTTACAATGAATATTATTAAATCGTTGTTGAAGATTTGTATTTTCATCATTGTAATTAATTTACATGCGACAAGTGCAAAATTTGATATAAAAAGACTGGGTAAGATATTTATGTTTTTAATAATCCCCTTGAAACTAAAAAATTATTATCCGCTTTTCTCGCTTTTTGATGCTAACTTTGAACTAATATAACTCTAGAAGAAAAAACATTTTTTAATTCTAAAAAAAGTATATGAATCTTTCTTTTTTTGGTTTTACAACTCTTATTTTAAAATATTGCTTTCGACTTTTTCCAAAAGAATAATTTCTTTGAAGTAACTGATCTTTACAATACGTTTGAAAAACAATGTTAATATGAAAAATGGCGCTGTAAAACGTTTTTATTGGTGCAGAAAAGAAGAAAAATAAGGTAAAGTATGACGCCAATTAATTTGGTGGTGTCTGTTTCAGAGAATAAATTCAAGGCTTTAACGAATGTCTTAAAATTCATGATAGAACGACCAGAGCAAATGAATGTAGATGTTACGATTTTACTAACGTGGACTGTAGGTAATTTAACTAATAAATTTATAAGTGTAATATAGTATTTTAATACGTCTGCTAACGTATCTTTTATTGAATAGTTAAAAATGTCGGCGATATTCAGCACAGCTAGGTAAACTTATAATAAAAATAAATAAAAGTTTCTAATTAATTTGTTATCATAAAAAATATAGCTGGGTTTACCTAACTATGCTTTATGGTACAGACATTTTTAATCAATTAATTGGTAAAAAAATTAAGCTGATTATTGTAGCAAATCATTTGTTCCACGATCAAGAAAAATGTAATTTTGCACCTAGCATAAAATAAAAATTATTAAAGTACTGTAGAAGTCTGATAAAAAATTTCTCGGTTAAGTAACTAAAATAAAATTTTAATTTCAGCAAATCTGCGAGCAGCTGTTAATCATAGAAATACAAACTACTTGGATAATAATCACAGAAAAACTCTTGTGTTTATTTTAAAGTTTGCGGAAGCTGCTTATGAAGCAGTGCAAAGAGCTCAAAAACCAGAAAGCGAGAGTTTTGTATCACGTAAATAATATTATCATAATTAAATCACGTCGATTGTGACAATTTTTTTAAATTTAGATTTTTTCATGTTTTAATATATTTTGATGTTTTTTTTTTATTATTCATATTATAATATAGTATAATTTTTCTTTTTTATTTTTATTACTTTCACGATATCGACACATGTCGTAATTTATAAACGAATAGTCAATTAATAATTTAAGACATTTAAATATTCACGCGTAATTCTGAAAAAAATAGTACTAGCTTGTAATGCGTAGTCAAGATTATGTAATGTCTACAGCGAGCGTCAATGCTCCCTTTATGCGAACTACTTGTTCACTTGTACATCGGCTCTTGATGAGCAAGCTAGCTTCGCGTTAGTCTCTCTCGACTCTTTATAATGTAACGGTTAAATAAATCTTGATAATATTTTATACATTGAATAAGTGTGGATATTGGACCGTTTATTTATTTCCACTAACATCAACATATTTATATGCAGACATAGTTCTGCAATATACGGATGTTTTTCTCACATCTTGGCAACTTTTTATAAAAATGTGGATAGATTTGGCCCAAATATTGCTTCTTTTACTGCTACACACACCGAAAAATTTTGTTTATTGGCAATGTTAATCGAAACATTGAATTTGTATAAGCAATATATATGGGCAAGATATATCTAAAGATTGGCCGTATGTGGCTCCGGTGGAGCCATGGCGCCGTGGCATTATAAAGCCAATATTTCTCCATATAATATTGCTTTTTATAGGCCACATCTTGCCCATACTTGGCTAACACTATGTGCAATATTTGGGCCATAGTAATTTTTTTTACGCGGGCACACTTATAAGAATAAGGAACGTCTGTCTCTCTTATTGGAAAACTGCCCTGGTAGAAATCGTCCATTTTTCTCCCATTTGTGAAACGATTTTTCTCCCATTTTTTAACCATTTTCTAGCGATTTCGGTCAACTCGCCATTGAATGGCTAGAAAATGGGAGAAAAATCGTTTCACAAATGTGTGAAAAATGGACGATTTCCAGCAGGGTGGAGTTGTATCATTTTTTTATCAAGTTAATCTTAAAAAAAAAAGTGGAGTTATGTGGTTATTCCGGGAACATGTTGAGAAAAAATGGAGTTGTAGGCGATTTTCTTTGTGTTTATTCAAGACAACACGAGTGCACTTTAATAATTTCAGTCACGATTACGTTATATACAGGACTGTTGAAAGATAAGAAATGTATAAGGCATAAAACCTATTTTGACAAACGTGTTACTTACGTGGTTTTTTCGGGAAGCCATAGATTTATCAAATATACAAATAAAAAAATGCATTGTTTCATATCATGTTACTTATTGTATACTTTTTCTTCTACAGCATGGCCGAAAGTAAATCGCCCTGAAATTTGGATGAAACTTATTGGTTGGAGAAGAATAAATAATGGAATCGAATTAAAGCCAGCTCCTGGCTTAACATTCAACGGTACTTATGATTCTTTAATAGCTGGACACTCGACTGAAATCGGGAGCCACTATTGCATTATGAAAGCCGCCCTTGAATGTGAGTTTCCAAAACTCTGCCGTGACATCGTGTTTAACAATGAGAACAGCACTACTGGATATCCTCTTACTCATAGATTGTTTATAGTGCAAATGTTGTCTGCTGTAAGTCAAAAATATATTTTGTTAAAATTAATAGTAACGATAAGATATAGTGCATGATCTTCGGATCACGGGTTCGGCTCAAACTTTGGAATATGTTTTTAAGTGAAAAATAAGAAAAAAGACGCAGTAGTAAGTGCTTATGCGTATTGTTTTGAAACATTTTCCTTAAATCGTTTAGTTTGAAAATATTGTACATAAAGTTTCGAAAAAATAAATGAAATGAGAGAGAACAACGTTTCAAGCACTTTTTTTAGAGTTAAAAAATATTAACTGCTTCTAAAGCTATGTGATCCCTGATTAAAAAAACCCATTCATTCCTTTAAAAAGCTGTTAGTTGAATCGACTTTAATGAGGATTTTTTACTGACTTAATACATGGACTATATAGGGAATTTAATAGGATCCAATAGGATTTAATATTTTTTTTTAATCAGGGATAAGTTCAAATTGTCATAACCTTAGAAGGAAACAACAATATTTTTTATCTCTGAAAGTAGTATATTGTGCAATAATTGGTGAAAACAAGCTATTTTTCAAGCGAGGGTGCTGAAAAACAGCTTACCTAAAAATACATCTAAGAATTTCAGACGAATCTGTATTCCAAAGATCGTGCACATTTCTTAACGTGTAAGTCAAGTCTTCTATTTTTTTCACTGCGTTTTCTTTCAATTGCTACTCATTTCTTAAAATATGGAACTAAAATTCTTTTTGACAAAGAAAGAACTAAAAAAGTATATTATAACCAAATAGTATATTACGATACTAGTGCCTTAAGTTGGCCCATTATTGCACGACGTGAAATTAGCGTCCGAGCGCAGCTAGTGTCGTACGATATTTTATAGCACGTTTGCCTAAGTCCGCTGTTACGCCTATTCGTGCCTTAAGCAGTTCATTTTTGTACCGTGAGGTTAGCGCACGAGCGTAGCGAGTGCGATAAACACGGTGCAATAATCGACTACTTAAGTCACAGATAGGCGTAACCTAAGTGCGGACTTAGGTCACACCGCGCTATAAATATTATAAGAATATATGAAAATTAAGCATTTAAAGTAACAAGGATGTACGTTGTTATGGTAGTTTAATCTAAATATTTCTTTTTTGTAGTTTCAGTGCAAGACTGAATATGATGCTTTCTTTCCGTACATCATATTTAAATTCTGTGCTCAAATTTTACAAGATTTAGTAAATAACGAGGCAATGGGATTTCCATACGTGACTAGAGATTTAGCATCAGAACAAGGTAATTCAATAAATTACAATTCTTTAAGATATCATTTAGTCATTAAATAATGGCTGTACTTAAAATCTTTCAATCGCAATCTTTATTTGCGATATTTTTTAATGCAACCAATATTAATTACTTTTAGAATTAATGTGCGGTATGGAGGGATATCTTGATTTTCTTGATCCACATTACGAAGACTTGCTACTGAAGTGGCAGCACCCGAGTGGTTGCTTCAGGGTTGAAGGGTGATATTTTCTCTTTTAATATCATAAACTGCTTTTTACTGTCATAGTAATTCGTGGCTTACTTCTGTATTTGTAGAAATTCCGTTGGTAGAAGAGTGTTCAAGCCACGGCGAGTTCGTCGAGAGGGATATTACATAGATTTCGATTGTGTTAATCACACGACCGGCCTTGGGGCTAGCGCACTAGCAGTAATGATTCGTAAAGATATAGAAACGCTTAGGGATTGATAGATATTACGTAACATTCTAGTGTAAACCAAAGAAGTTAGCAATTTTATTATTAATTATGAACTATTAAATATTTTATTTTTACAAATAGTGTGGTTATTAGGGAGATTAAATGAGTTACTTGCTACATTTATAGTATGGTTGAAAGTCTGAAAAATAATTCATAAACCTTTTGTATAATATACTTGATATGAGATGTATGTGTGACACGAAAGTAATAATTTTAAGCATGTATACACTTTTTTTGGATCTTACCTTTGTTCTCATTTATTGTAAGTTTGCGTTGCATTTTAATGACGAAAATAACTATAACTTCATTTACCCTATTTAAAAAAAAAATACAAAGTAATATTACGTATAATTCGCAATTTACTGGCTATTTATGTAACAGTTGTCAAACATATACAAACAATATTTTCCGATTAGCTAAATCGATTTCAAATGCTCCGAAATGAAAAAAATCTAGAAAAATAAGAAAAAGTTTTTTGAAACGTGCTAAGATGGTTAGATTTTATTATACTTTTAATATTATTATTATTTTCAAATAAATATCTTATAGAATATATGATCTAAATTCTTTCTCAAGAAGGCGGAATGTTAGAAAGTTACTTAATAAAAACTTTAATTGGATTGATAAAAGACAACTATACCTTCTAACAAATCGTATTTTTTATAAATATAATATAATAATGTAATTGACGCATATATAATCGATATAAATTATACAATAATTAAAAAGCCTAAAGTCTAGCAAAAACCAACTAAAGGAAAATTACAAATATATGGGTCCTTCCATGTCAACTTTACACTGATATTTTTTTTACGAATCTTCATAAAAAAATAGTAGATACGTATATTTTTATTTTTATTTTAACCTCATAATTTCAGATTAACGATTTTTCAAAATTTTGGGTTATAACGAAGGAGCTTTTTGAAACGCTTGCATTTAAATGAATTCTCATTGTAGGAAATTCTTTTAAGTGAGTAAAAGTTAGGATTTTTTCACAACTCTTCAGAAATTTAAACAAAAACTTTAAATTTAAAAAAAAAAATGAAAAAAGTTATTTTGAAAATCTTAGACATTATTTATATTTTATATTCAAATTTAACGAAAAATAATAATCTGTAAAGTTTTAAGAATGTTTTGATCCATTTCCGAAAATGGAACGAAGCTTAGTTTAAAAGTGATAAGCAAATCGTTACTATGGGTTCTGAAATTTATTGAAATGAATATCTGATGTACTCTTTGTATTATTACATGATAAAAGATGTCACTATAGGTTCCCAAATTTATTGCAATGAATATATTATTTGTGGACTGATACATATTAATGCAAAGATGGAGCGGTGCTTTTAATTTGCTTATAACTTTTAAACTAAACCTCGTTCTATTTTCGGAAACGGATCAAAACATTCTTAAAACTTCACAGATTATTATTTTTCGTCAAAATTTGAATATAAAAAATGTTCAAGTTGTTAAAAACTCACTTTTTTTCATTTTTTTCATAAAATTTTGTGGAGCCAAATTCATTTAAATTTCTAAAAAGTTGAGAAAAAATCCTAACTTTTACATAAAAAGAATTTCGTTCAATGAAAATTTATTGAAATGTAAGCGTTTGAAAAAAAGCTCATTTGTTATAACCCAAAATTTCGAAAAATAATTAATCGAAAATTATGAGGTTAAAATAAAAATAAAAATATATGTATCGACTATTTTTTTAGGAAGATTCATAAAAAAAATATTTCAATCTTAAAAAAATACTAGTGTAAATTTGACATGGAATGATCCATATGTAATAAAATTATCAACATTTACAAATAAGTTTTATAATACAAATTATAAATTGTTACATGTAATGATATTTTATAAGTTCTTTTTTCACAATAATATAGTAACAAGAAATATATTTTAGATGGGTTTGAAGTTTGCATCGTTGGAATGCAACGAAACAATTTTTAAAATTGCTGAAAGTTATTAAACAATGGAAATTTTATCCAAACCTTCGTTATTAAACTATTTATACTATAAAATCCTAAATCGACACACAAAATCAGTATTAATTAGTATAAACTTGAAGTAAAATGAATTATATTTTTATTTCGTTGCGCCCCAACGTTGCAAACTTCAGATCCCATATTTTAGGCTATTTTAGTTATTTAAAAACTTCAAAATATGTGCGAAAATTGAAATAACAAAATCGTATAATTTTTCTTCACATTATTTTATTTAATTGCAAAATAATATTTTACATTGGGTATTCAACTATACTGATTCGCTATAATATAAACTCGATGTATATATTATTTGATATAAGTATGAAATAAACAGTATACAAGACAAAAATAATCGGTATAATTACATGTTAAAACGTACTTCAATATTATATCGACATTAAGAAGAAAAGCCAAGTAATTTATAGTCTAATCATATTAGTAGACGGTAAAATTTTTATTAATTTAAAAAGTTATTGAAATCTTAAGTTACGAAGTTTTTTTTAACTAATAATTCGACATAATTTTACAATATAAAATAGTCTGTAAAGTAGATGAAATACACTCGATCCTTCACCTAAATACAAACTGGATATTAAACAATAACTTCGACATTCTCGTTATAAATACTCGGTTATCGATCGAATTAAATTACAAGTACAAATGTGTGATTAATACTCATGGAATATTGCACTCCAGTCCCAATATTAGTACACTATTCACTGATTAATAGAACATCGCAGTCAGTACTCCTGCGCTCTCTATATATACCGAGTCGAATTGTCTTTCCATAAAAAACTTCACAAGATCCTAAATTCAACTAACTTCCTCGAGATACACCTAAACACAAACTTTTCCTATTTTTACACCGTATAAAACTCTATATTATAATCATGTCATGCATATATATATCATTTACAAAAATACCTCATCATCAAAGAAATTTTCTTCCCAACACAAAATGTACACACGATTACAAATCTGACCGATTACCATCTTCAAACCAGCAGTCTCTTGAAATCACATTTCTCCCCCCTCGAAAATGGCGTAATCAATTTTAATTCCCCCTCCGAATAGAACAACCATTCTCATCAGTACAACCCGGACACCATATCGGTGACTTTCCCTCGCACGTGGTGCGCCGGCGCGGGGTTCACGTGTCTGTGCGCGTTCTTAGCAAACTGCTGCTGCTGGCTATTGCTACCCGAGTACTTCCCAGCGTTGAATCTGTTCTTCCCGAACCCAAGCACATCGTGGGTGCGTCCAGCGAAGATCCTGGGATCCCCGTTGGGATGTTGTTTGCGCTCGGCGTGCTCGCGTCTGGTCTCGAGGAACGACGTGTACTTCCTGTCATCGGTCATCTCGTCGCGGTTATACACCCGGTTATATCTGCCCTCGTGGTCGTTGCGTTGCCGGTTCCTGTAATGGTGGCGCTCGTCGTTGCGTAGCGGCCTATCGTCATTGGACAATCGTCGGCAGAGCTGTCGCCTCTCCTTGGTCACAACGATGTCGACCATGGAGTCCAAACCCTCGTCTATGCGGTCAAGGCTCTTGGTCATGGACCTCTGCTGCTGCTGCTGCTGCTGCTGCTGATGATGATGGCTCTTGTCCTGGGCGACGTCGTCGACGACGTTGTAGACGAGCCCGCTGTCGCTGCCGCCCCGGGACGACGAGCAGTACTCCTTGGACAGGCGGGTCTGGTGGAAGGACTCGGATCTCCTCAGGCCCTCGAAGTTGGGCAGACTCCTGCGGTCGTCGAAGCTGTTCAGGCTCTCGAACTTCCTGATGTGGTCCAGCACGGCGCCCCGGGTTTTGCTCTCCTGCTGTTGCTCGACGTGCTCTTGGCTCTGACAGCGCCGCAGGTACTTCCTCCTCTCGGTGCGCCTTTGCACCGTGTTGGAACACTTTGAGTACTGCTTCGAGCCCAGAGAGTTGCTGTTCCCGTTGTTGTTGTTACCCTCGATCAGCCTCTTCCTGGGCAGTCGCTCGTCCAGCATCGTCTCGGATATCTCGAAATCCGTGAGGCTCTCCATCTTGAACTCGCCGCTGCCGAGGCTCCGCCGCCTCCTGAACACGTCGACCACCACCTCCTCGCTTCTGTGATTCATCACCTTCGAGCCATTGAGACGCGAGGCGCTCAGCAGCGAGTCGCTACCGTCATCATCGAGGAGCAGCAGATCCTCCTCGTGCTCCGAGTCCACGCACGCCTCGACCATCGGGTGAGGATGGTGCGGCTGGATGAACAGCGAGTCTGGACCGACGATGCACGGAGGTGCGCGACGAGGGGGCTGGGGGTGAATTATTGCCGGCACGATGGCGGATTCATTGTCGTCGTCCTCCGTGATCACAGGGTCCCTGTGGGTAAAGGTTTCATTAGTGTTCGCAATAAATTTTTGTTGCATGAAGAAGTGCTATGTAAAGAGATGGTCAGTAATAATCATTGATTTTACAAAAATTTCGTTTGATGAGGAATAACTGATACCTTGGAAAGTTTAACAGTTGTTTTATTATTTGCACGGTAATATTCTTTATTTGATTAATTCAATTATAATTAAGAAGTTAGTGAACTAAAGAAAAAGCTTTTGTAGATAATTATTTAGACACTTCATTAATCCTGAGAAGTGTAGTTTGTTATTTCAATCGGTCGAGATATTCGCAGCAAATTTTAACAAAGTTTCAGAAATTCTGTAATATTTAAAAGTTTCTTTGGTTCAACATTACATTCAGGTATTTATTTCACTAGATGATGTATTTTTTCCATTACTTAACCGAGTCATTGATATTATGTTATTTTGCTATTCTTGTAAGCGACAAAAATAGCAAACCCAATTTTTCCAGTACTTAAAAAATACTCTCAATTGTATTGAAGGTTGCACAAAAAAAATAACATATTGCAATTCGTTACACTATGCGGTATGAATAATTCTCACCAAAGATTTATTATTTTTAGTGAACGATAGTAACGACATTTTAACTAAACAATACAAATAAACCACCTGCTATGCTGCTGCTGAGGCCCCGGCACCACGATCTTCAGGCTACCGTTCGACTTGAACCCTCTGTCCATCCTGGCGTTCTCCTCCGTACTCCTGAGACACTCCCTGGCTTTGCTCGGTTGGGCGTTTTTCTCCTTCCGCGTAGGCAGTGGCAAGCCTGCGGGTTTACGGGCTTTCGGGCTTTCCTGCAGTTGGTTCCAGTCGTGCAGTTCCTCCTCGGCGTCCTTGACGATGATCCGCAGCTCCTCGATCACGTCGTCGATCGTCGTCTCCTGGTCGGCGTCCGGAGTCGCAGCATTGCTCGTTAGTGCCGGCTGGTTCTCCGGGCTACTCGAGCGCTCCGAAAAACTTATGCCCTCGTCTTCAGCGCTCGAGGAGACTTTCTTCTCTATCTCCATTCGCGAGTTCTGCTGGGGGTGGAGAATGGTATGTAGAGAGGTTTGAGAGTTTGTATATAAGGTGGGATTTATTTGACTTGAGATGGAAAATTTAGAATTATATTTTTTAAGTGAAATTGTTCAAACGTTATTGGCAATGTTTATGTAGTATCTATTAAATAAAAATTAAATAAAGACTTTCTGTACAGATAAATATATTTGACTTATACAATAGTTAGGTATTTTAATTATGTTGCAATATAACATAAAAAAATTTGTAACTTTATGGAATAAGCCTGTCTATCCATAAATTATTATGTCTAGTCATCTAAAAAATGTAAGTATTAAAAACATTTCAAATTGGAAAGTCATTTAAAAAAAAAATTAAAGCACTTAGGGAATTCGTTCGTATACGTTTACATTTGGAACTAATAATAACATTTACTCTTCTATTATGGTTAAAGAATAAAGCTATATAGACAGAGTGTTTATAAAGTATCGCACCCCCCGCCTCTCTGATTTTGGAATCAACTACGTAAACAAAAATGGAGACTCTTAAGCTCGATTGGATTTTCAACGAGGACTCCAATGGTGACCTTGAATTTGAACTTGGGCATTACCTTCAAGGTCATTTGAAGGCCAACTTCATTTTTTAAATGGACTCTTCATTTTTTAAAATGGTAACCACTAGTTTTGACCCCAGATTCTGAAAGAGCGGAAAACTTTATGTTCAGATATCATTATTGCCTTCGCCTTGAAAGGTCAATGTCGCGTAAAGGTCAAATAATTAAAATATCGGAACCCCCCTGATTTTGGAATTAACTACTTAACAATAATGATGATCCCCAAGGTCGATAGGATTTTCGACAAGGATTCCAATGGTGACCTAGAATTTCACCTTGGATGTGTACTTCAAGGTAAGATCCTAGATACAGCCAGTTAAGACAAGGTCAACGGGGGATCCAGACAGATCTGATCTTGATGCGACCTTGACTTAGGGGTTTCATTTTAAAAAATGAAGTTGACCTTCAAATGGCCTTGATGCCCAAGGTCAAATTCAAGGTCATCATTGGAATTCTCGTCGAAAATCAAATCGACATTATGGGGTCAACATTTTTATTTAAGTAGTTGATTCTAAAATCAGGGGGGTCGGTACTTTTTTAACACCCTGTATATATCAGCTAATATTTAAATCTTTTGCTTTTTATGAACTAGTTAAGTAAACATTTCGTGATAAAAATTGAAAATATATTACAACCATATAATCTTTATCATATAACATGATGAAGAACAAAACAATTGTAACTTTTAACATGCAATAAGCAAGTCATTTTGCACCATTACAAATATTTCCAGTTTTCGACAAAATATAAATTCTTCACCTTTTGAGTTCTTAAGGTTAACATACGTAACAAGTGAACATTTGCAAATTCCATTTGCAAAAACCATGGAAAACTATCTCTTTCAAAGATCACACTCGAAAAAAAAATAATCTCACCGCGTTTCCAGCATCCCTCTGCCTCTCATCAGCGGCATTCCCACCAGCTCCATTCTGCTGCCTGTTGTACTCGTTCATACGCTCGAGCTGAATACGTTGCAGCTGACGCTGTAGGGCGGACACCTTTTTGCTGAGCAGTCGGCAGGTCTCCTCGGCTCGACGGGCTCGGCTCTGCAGCGCGTCTACGTCGACGCAATGACGCGACCACTGGCGCACCTCCTCGCGCAGACGCTCCAGCAACGGCTCCTCCTCCTCGTCCGCGTACTTCAACCAGTCCTGCAGGGCACGAGGTTCCAGGCCCGCCTCGCATGCCTCCGCCTGTTGAGGGTAACATACAGGGGTTTTAGTTCGTGGTTGAAGAAAAGGGTGGAAAGTTTGGGAGAATTGTAGATATTTTTATTAATTTTATTACAAGATGATTGTATTCTTTATGTACTTATATAAAAGGAGAGGAGGATGTTAAAATCATAGGTTGCGTTTTAATTGAGGTACCCGGAAAATGTAACAAAGTAATTTTTTAATTTTTATTTTGTAATCTGTAAAGTATTTGTTACTTTGGATTACGAAAAATATTAAAAATCTTAAAGTAAAACAATAGTAATAAAAATCGTTTAAAGTCTTTCAATATACCTATAAGTTTGTTCTAGTTAATTTGGTATTGCTATTTATAAAGATTCCATATATATTTAGAACATCGATGTAAGATTAAGCTTACAGAGGTCATTTTCGAAAACATAAAATGTCTGTAAATCATATTTTGTTCGGTGTAATTCATATATCGAAAAAGTTTTACTTTCAAGTAGGTCTTGTCTTTTAATCGTATGAATTGTTATGAGTATAAAGGCTAGTTATTTAACCCATAGATTAATATTTAGTGACATATATTCAGATAAAAGTTTTATTTCAAACATTGTTAAACTATTTCTATTATTGTTAGACAAAGAGGAATCGTATATTTTCTTTATATTTATAAACCAAATTGTCACATATTATATTTATAAAATTTGTTGTCAATTTTAAATCTGTTAGAAATTTGGAGAAAACTACACAAAAACCCGTATAAATAATTTTCCATCGACAAATGTTATCACAATTTTCAAATAAATAAGACATTTCTTTATATAATATAAAATAGAAGTATTCACATAGTACATATATTCATGTTTATTCCAATTTCGTTTATAAACATATAATAAATGAAAAACAGTCTTCCATCGCGTATCAATTATTTAAATAAACTCAGAAACATCACCTCATCACACCAACCCACCTGAATGTAGAGCTTGGCCTGGGCGCGCGGCGCCGAGCCGAGGTAGGCGTTGAGGAAGGCGAGGCCAGCAACGCGCAGCGCGGGCGCAGCCCTCGGCGCGAGTAGCGCGCCCGCCAGGAACCGAAAACGGCCGCCCTCGCCGTAGCGCAGCCGTAACGTCGACACGGCCTCCGAGACCGCGCCGTGGCCGCCTTGCGTCTGGCATACCTTCGTCAGCAGCTGAAATTGAAATGAATTTGGGTTTATTGGTGGGATCGAAATGGTATGATTTATGTTCTGGTGGAATAAAATAATCGATGTAGATTTTAGGTATGATAAATTGGTAATACGTTCTTTTGATAATTGGAAATATATAAGATATAAATAAATTTTGTTAGGGGTCTTTTAGATGGAATATTTATTTAATTTGTGCCACATTATTGTCGGTGCACCACTATATTAAAGTGGGCTTTTTTATGAAGTAAATAATTAATCAATATCGTTTAAAGATATAATAATATTCGTTGTTTATAAGATCTTTTTCATAACAAAAGTTATCGATTGAAGTCTATAGATTGTCAGTTGATTTTTAATTATTTTAAGAAAATAAGAAAGCTGATCAGATAATTGACTAAAAATGATGAAATGATAGAATAGTAATATTGTAGTAGACTATATAACTCAATTGATACTACAGCTTATCTGAAAATAAATAGTGTATGATCTAATTTTACTACAATAAAGAATTTTTAGCCGATTATAATTTAAAATCTATGATTATTATTTGAAATTATAAGCCATATAAAGTTTGATGTAATAATGTGTGTTTTATCGTCGTGTAAATGATACGGTGCTTACAAAATTAGTTCGATAAAAATTTGCCTCGCGATTCTTATCATTAAACTAATTGAAGAAGCAAAGCAATAACTTTTCGATAACTGCCCAATACTACCATAATGTCGAAATTAATCGACAACCATCAGTCCCTTTTCCGACCAATATATTAAAAAAAACTCAACCTTCGCACACCACCAGCCTTGCGATGCGACCATCCCAGGAATGCGCCACATTCCCCCATACACAAACACCTGGCTTCTCTTCCCCCTCGCAAAAATCCCATCTACAATTCTAATCCCCCATCTCCGGCAAAACCGTCGCCTTCGCAACAGCAGCAGCGTCGTCTCTCCGCTCGGATAAATAAGAAAATTAGCACCATTAGCCGCGTCTCGTCGCGCGCGCGCGCGCTTCTTTGAACCGCTCCACACTCGGAAAATGCCCGTAATGGCGAACGCTCTCCATGGCGCGCAAAAACGTGCACGCGCGAGCGCGGAAAAGTCGCGGTTACTCATTAAAATAGATGAGACTCTCGGTGCGCACTCCCCCCGCGGCGCGCTGTTAAAATTCATGAGGCCCCCGTCGACAATGGCGCAGAAGGAGTGCGTGCGGTTAATTAAAAAATTGAGGGGGAGAGAGAGAGACAGGGGCAGGGACGAAAATAACCCACGCGGCGCGGGGCTGATTTACGAGCGCTCGTTAGGTGGAAGAGAGCGACGTGAGTCGCGTTCGACGGATGACAGGTGGACTCGGGACACACGCGACGAGGATGCGGGATGCATGAGGGAGAGGCTTTTTTGAGAAAATTTGCGGATAAAGTGCGCGACGGTTGATCGATCGCACGAGCTGTTTCGATATATTGGAATTTGATGAGGGAGGATGGATGTTTATGGGCTTGGTGAAGAGCTTTTTTTGTGATATCAAGATGAAATTGGGGTTTTTCAATGCAATATTTGAAATACAAACACATTTTTGTGCAGAATAATAATTTACCTATAACTTGTTCGATATGTATGAAAAAAATTAAATTTTTTTAGTAATTACTAGGTGATGCTTTGTAATATTGTAATTTATAATTGAAAAGGAAGATAAAAATAACGAATGAAAAAGTATCTTTTTATAGTCCTGTCAGTAAAACGTTATGGATGATTGAACGAACTACTTGGATTTGCACTATATGCGAACTTCTTGTTTGCCGAATACTCGAGACGAAGACGTTAACAATCTCTTAACCACTAATGTGGAGTGTCCAGTCAATGGATGCGAGGTCAACACTATTTTAGGAAAGCTCGTATCTAAAAGCTTTCCCAACAATGATAATGGCTGGATCATCACACTGAGAGAAGAATATTGTTACTGTTAACATATTTATCTATTTAAAATACAACTATTTGACATGTTTAAGGATAAAATGTGATATTGTATGTGATATTAACGAATAACATATTCAGATTTGAAAGTAGCTGATGGTAAAAGTTCTTGTAAATTGTAGTTTTTTAATTTAATAGCCAATTTTCTATCAGGATGATGTTGTTGTGTAACAAAAAGTTTGAAATAAAAACTCCATTTAGTTTTTTACTCCAACGTTTCGGACATTTTTATTGTTTATGTTCCTCATTAGGATAAACAACAAAAATATCCGAAACGTTGGAGTAAAAAATAATGATGTTTTTATTTCAAACGTTTTTGTTATAAAACAACATCATCCTGGTAAAAAATTGGCCATTAGATTAAAAAACTATTATAATAAGCATATTGTAACTATTACAATATGAATGTTCTCAGATAACATATTGAAATTGTTTATGAGGACATGGTAACTTAACTGTTAATATGGCATTATAACTGTTACAATGCCTATATTTGGTCATATTTAAACATACGCATGTTAACAGTTACAATGCCATGTTAACAGTAAACAAATCCTTTTCTCAGCATGTAGCTTCTTTGACGAACCCTTGCAGCCTGCCTGGACTGCGCTAGCCGTGACACGAACTTCGCCATATGGACGTCGGTTCGATATCATGCTGCGTAAGTTTTACGAAGCTGGATTGATTTTTTATTGGTACAGGACTACGATGAGGAACTACTCGTTGAATTACAAAGAGCTGATGGGAAATGCGAGATTACACGCTGATAAGATCAAGTCACCGTACATGAATCACTTTTACTATAAGAGGCAAGTCCATTGAATATGAAGCTGATAGTTGCGTTTTTGTGCTGTGAAATGATTTGGAAACGGTTTAATCTAGAAACCTGTGCACTCCTGAAGATAAATGCTTGACTTAAAAGCGTATAATGTCTGATTTATTAGAAATTCTGTGGATTTAATTTATGTTTAAAATATCCATTGAAAAGTCGTATTCTGATGAAATAAAAAACTCTTTTGGTAATTCATTACTTATTCAATGTTTTTAATATGATTGTTTAACGATAATCCATTTAGTCCTACAAATCGATGTGACACATCCCAAAGCAATATTTGTGAAAGGCTTGAAACAAACTCTTATGAATGTGTAAACACTTTCTTAGTATCGATTGGTAAATTACAGTAAACAACTGACAAGGGCATGTTTTTCGTTGTTGTGTAAGAAGTTTCATATATAGAATTTCAAAGCTAAAACCGAATCTTTAAAAGTATACTGTTCATATTTATAAATGCATTTGAAATTGAATGCTTTGTGGATAATGTGTTTGAATATAATATTTTACAATGTCGATGGTCTTACGAAAACTGAAGTTGTAGATTACATGACCACTTATATAATACAGAACATGAAGGTACGGTCAGTGACAGTCATTCACGAGTCGCCGAAAAAATTATCAACGCTGTCACTAAATATTAAAAGTGATATTTTGAGTAAGATTCCATCTCTAAATGTAAATTCACAAGAGATGATATCCACGTTTGGTAGTAAGAAATTTCAACGTATATCAAAAACACTTTTACTTAGATCACAGCGAGCTGCACTAAATGTCGTTTTAATTGACGAAGAAAATGTGGAAAATTTATTGAAAACTCTTTTACAATTCTTGACTTTTTTAATCAATTTTTCGCCAAAAACACCTTATGCAAAAAATATGGTTGTTATAATGCATAACAACAAAAGTTTAGAAATGCGAACCTTCTTTGAACGTGCTTGGCTTAACAATGTTTTAAATATTGTTGTTATTGATGTAATTCAATCAACTAGCTGCTGCTGCCAGTTCTTTAAGCAAACAAATGATGAATTTCAAGCCACTCTGCATCATTATAATCCTTTTACTAGTCATTACTTTACAGAAGCTTTATCAAGAAAGACTGAATTATTTGTAAATAAATTTAAAAATATGCACCGCTTTCCTTTAAAAGTTGGTCTTTTTGAAGACATTCCAAGTGTTATAATTCGAAAAAATCATTCTATGGAAAATATATGGAACACGATCGAAGGAGTGGACGTTTTAGTCACAAAAACCTTGGCTACGACTTTAAATTTTTCTGTAACTGTAACAATTATAGATTCAGATAATCCAGTCTTGCAGAGGTTTAATGTAAGCTTTGATTATCTAGATAAAGCGTTGATAAATGAGGATATAGATTTCGTCGTGAACTTCTTCGGTATAATCGGTTCCATACCCTATGAAAAATTTATTTTTGAACCTAGGTAAATATGATCAAATTTAATATTCAATTTTTCTGATACTTTCAGTAATTATTTTCGTTTTACTCGAATTACAGTGATTTATTCTACTCTATTTCCCATCATCTCATAGTTAAACAATACGGTCACTCCAAGCTTAAGGTGTCATGTAACTTAATCATTATAATTTTCTTCATAATCTTCATAATTATAATAATTACCTGGGGCAAGTGGTTGCTAAAATTCAACAGCAAAGTTTGGACAGCCTACAATATCATGAGAATTTTGATCGGTAGTGCTATATGTCCTGAACCTAAAAAAATCTACGAGAGAATCATATTTTTGTTTCTGGCTTTTGTGTCTGCTGCACTTTCAGTTAACGTTCTAGAGCAAATAATGGATACATATCTCTGGCAGGAATCATTTCAAAATTTGAACACAGTACAAGACATGCTAGATGTTGGTATAATTCCATCCATCACAGATGACACGAAAAAATTGAATATTCAGAATGATACAATTATGGAGAAATTGTTCAACATCTCGTCAACGATAAAGTAAGCTAGAAATTCAACAAATATATTTGAGAATAACCTTATCAACTCAAATTCATGATTTAAACTGTCATGTTGTTTATGTCGTTATCAAATATTTAAAAATTATATTAAAAAATGTTAAATTATTCTATTAAAAAAATAATTTTTTTAATAATAGCTTTGAAAATGGCGTAACCCCATGTATTGAGTCCCTCATTCACGAAACCGATAAAAGAGTTAACGGTTGCGAGGTGGATGGCAGCTTGGGTCGACTTATCGCCCAGAGCTTTTCCTACAACGAGCACAACTGGATTATCAGCTTCGTCGAGGAGTCGCTACTACAATCCGCCTGGGCTACAATGACTTTCACGAAAAGATCGCCATACGTCGAGCACTTCAACGTCGTCCTAAGAAAATTTTTCGAATCAGGACTGATGCAACGCTGGCAAGATGAGAGTTTTACGAATTTCACAAGAAATTACAAGAAATACTTTTACGGGCATAGGTTACATTTGTCCAAGTCGGCGAGGCATAGAAACCTGCACATCATGCAGGCGAGGAAGGTTCCCTTGATTAAAAAAATATCGATACTTTTAGGGATGGGCGAAGTAGTGGGAATCGTTATATTTTTGGGAGAAGTTGGTTGGTGGCATTTTAAACGATGGCAGATGAAGAAAAAACGATAGTTTATTTTATATACGAAAAAAATCGTGGTCGATTTGTTCAATAAAAGTAATATTTTATATTTATATTATGTATAATAATATTTTTTTATAAGAAATAAAAAATTTACTTTCTGTCTTGCGCTAAGAATATATACTACAAATCAATGTAATAAATAGTATTGTAGATTCTGCTGTAGTGTACAAAATAAAATTTTAAAGTAAAAAATAACCGCTTTTCCATAAAAATCTACACTGTTAAAATTCTGCATGAAAATTAATGTATGTACTGGAAGCAAAATTACATCGTAGTACATTAAATTTAATGCAATGTAGATTAAATTTAATAAAATTTACATTAAGTTTAATGCAATTTACACTAAATTTCATGTACCGTACATTAAATTTAATAAAATTTGCATTAAATTTAATGTACTGCAATGAAATTTTACTTCCAGTACATACATTAATTTTCATGCAGAATTTTAACAGTGTAGTCATATCAAGGAAATTTCCGAAGTTAATCGATTACTTTAGTTTCTTTACTAATTATATGTACCGCAAACTTTGAGTGAATGTCAATATGTTCTTCTGATAAGATCTTCGTAGCAATTAGGAAATTCCTCGGAGCACTTGACTTTACCCAAATATAATGAAACGTCATTTGCATTTCTATCCGTAAAGTCAAGTGCTCTAAATCTATTTTCTTGCTTCATATTTTCATTGAAGTTCAAAATTAATTTTCTATCGCCATGATTTTCATCACTATATCTATTACAATATTCTCTTTGTTCATACCTCTTTCTACAACAAACACTGCTGAGAATCAACTTATAACCTTCATGTCCAACTACATTACAAGCCGTCGCCTTCGCCTTACTATTCATAATAAAATGCCAGAAAAACTGTCGTACACGTCCATTTGTTTAATTCGCCAACTATCGAGTGAATTTATTACATTGTCAATAAACACGAGCGAGTTTTTGAATGAATCGAATAGTCGAAGGTTTAAGGAGGTGAAGAGGTGGCTGTATTTGAGATCCCAGCGAAAGTCAATGAACATTGTACTTATTGATGAGAGTTACGAAAGAGATGTGGAGCAGGCAATGGTTGGCCACATTCAATTCTTGGTCGATTATTCATTGAGGACCACACGACCTCTATGCGTTTTTATCTTAGTTGGATTCGGGTAAGTTTTTTCAAGCTACTTCTAGTTTTAAATTTTAATCTTATAGCTCTCAAAGCTTATTGTATTCTTAATTATCAAACCCGGTTATTAATAAACCGACTTCGTATTTAGAGGTAACATAAACCTGCAGCCTTTCTTCACATTCAGTTGGAGTCATAACTATTTAGACGTTGTTGTGATAGAAATAATGAAATCTAGTACACCTAAAGGTTTATTCGTATCCCATGAGGATACCACTACAATACTTTTTCACCAATACAATCCCTTCAATGACACACTCTTCTATCACACTCTTTCTGAAAAATTGAACTCAAATGGAAATCTGATCAGCTACAAACTAAACAACCTTCACGGATATGTACTGCGCACTGGTATGTTCGACGAAATTCCGATGGTGATGATTGAGCGGAACTACACCGGCAATGATTTGTGGGGTATGGCCCAGGGTTTGGATGTCACAATTACACGAACATTGGCTGAAAGACTGAACTTTACAGCAAGCGTGAAAGTTGTCTACTCGGACAATCCAAACCTCAAGAGATTCAATGTTAGTAATGATTTTATGGACAGGTCATTATATAAAGAACAAATAGATTTCGCGGTTAATTTTTATGGTATGGTTGGGAACAAACCACTGGAAGACATGGTCTTCGAGAGCAGTATATTTCTCTATCCCTTTTCGAGCAATCTCATTGTGAAGCAGCATGGCAAGTCTGTTGTCCAGGTATGATTTTCTAAAATATCCGTATGTTATTTAAAAAATATTTCTAAACTAATTTTTTCCTTCTAACAAAGCTATCTCGAAACTTGATCATCATAACGATGGTGATCACAGCCGTTATCATTGCCTACTCTATACTCATCCGTATTTTCCACCTAGATACGAAAGTATGGACAACTTTCAATATAACCAAGGTCTTGGTAGGCATTTCTTTACGTTGGGGCTCTCAAACAGCCTCCGATAGAATCCTGTTTATCAGCTTGTATGCTGTATCAGCGGTTCTTTCAGTTAATATCTTGGAACAACTTCTTAATATTTACCTCTGGCAGGACATGTTCTCAGAAATGGCCACCCTACAGAACGTGATAACGGCTGGTATTATTCCGTCCGTAACGAGGAGTTCGAAAAGAATGCTGTCGTCCTACAACAATACAGCGTTGCAACAGGTGCTACAATTTTCGACGACAATCACTTCACAAGAGTTCGTGGCGAATTGCATTGAGCAGTTGATCAGACAGAAACATGTCAATGGATGCGAGGTAGCGTTTACGTTCTTTTTTATTTTCTGTTGTATTCATACTAGTTTCTTATCTGTTAATTGTTAATCGAACATTTCAATTCTACAAAAAAATTGTTTTACAGGTTGACAGTATTCTAGGAAAAATAGTCGCAAGAAGTTTTTCCGACAAGGAACGCGGCTGGATCATCGACTTTGTTGAAGAACCAATAGTCCAACCTTGCTGGACCGCTATGATAACAACGAAGACGTCGCCCTATCTAGCGAAGTTCAATCTGGTTCTACGCAGTTTTTCAGAAGCTGGTTTGCTAAGTTACTGGTATCACAGTACACTAAGAAATTTCACATATATTTACAAGAACTTCTTCAGCGATGAGCCTCTACAGTATAATAATGTTAAGGCAAAGAACAGGAATTATTTTGTTAAAAATATGAAAACACCATTGAATAAGAAACTGATATATATTTTGATCATCGGACATTTGGTATCATGTCTTGTTTTTTGTATTGAATTTATTATAGGGTGTATTAATCGTAGGCGTATAAAAAGCATAAAATCATTATAAGTTTGTTTTTATTGGATTATATATACACTGTATTAATGTGCATATCACATGGATTGGCATTTTATTGTCATAGTTCTTCTCGTATAATCAGAAACATTTACATTTGTATTGTATACACTATAGTTAATATCATATTCTATGTTTATACACGTATCACATATGTCTTATGAGTATTACAGTATGAATATATGGCAAATTTGAAAAACATAATATATTAGCATTTATAAAATAAACCAAATCTAATAAACTATTGCCCTCTATTTGTAGTTGATCTTTGTTATTAATAGATGATGTATTCAATCTAGCTGTCTAAAACATAATAATAAATTTATAAATAATATCGTCGAAAGATGGCCAGTTAAGACTAGCTTCAAATAATTAAAATCTTTTAAATCAAAGATCTTTATTCACTTACGCTTTATGTAAAAATAGAAAAAACTATTTTTTACTGCAAATTTTACACGCTTTTGATTTTACGTTAATACAATCTATGCAGAAGGTTTATACTAAATGACATTTAAATAAATTTTTTAATTTGTCAATTAAGCAATTTATTTAAAGTTTACAATGCTGTTTGGACAATATTTAAAGGTTTGACACTGATGACAATTTTAGTTCAGTCGACAATCGACGGGGTTTCACATCAAAATAAATCAATCAACCTTTAACTAACATAACCTCAAAAGCGTGAAATCTCTAAAGCCCGATCTCCTCAATCATCGTCACTTGGTGTGTTCAATCACCCAATCTCGATACTTCAGCACATCGGTGTAGATACCGGGCCAGCCGCCGACATTGCAGAACCTACCGTCCGTCGTTAACAGTCCGAACACCGCCATTCTGTACTTCCCGTCCGCCATCTTCTCGACGCCCATCATGGGCCCGCCCGAGTCCCCTATACACGCGTCCTCCTTCGCCTTATTCCCCGCGCATAACTGATCCTCAGTAAGCCCGACATTCTCCTTCGAGTACGCGGTTCTGCATTCTGATCCATTAACCAGGCTAACGTACGACCTCAGCTTCAAATCGGAACCCGCGTGGTTGGCCAGCCTGCCCCAGCCTGCCGCGTGGAATTTCTGCGGCTGTGGCGTCCTCTTCGGCAGGCAAATCGGCTTGACAAAGTCCGTGAATTTGATGTCCTCAGCGAGCCTCAGCAGTGCTATGTCGTAGCCCCTCACGCTGCTGTTGTACGCCTCGTACACGATGCTTTTTTCGATCTTTACGCTCAACGTGTCTGGCATGCACGTGGTCGTGTTGGCGGCGTCGCCCTCGAGGATGCAATCCGGTGCCGTGGTCAGATCGTACTCGCCGAGGCGCACGGAGTCGAGGCTCCAGTTGCCACCGAGGTTCGCCACGCAGTGAGCAGCTGTGAGGATGTAGCGGCTGGATAAGATGACGCCGCCGCAGGCGACAAGTCGACCCCTAGCTGTGGTATATCGATTAGATGGTATTAAGGTAAAGGTAAAGTGGGAGTCCTTGCTGTCAGTTTTGTGAGTTGGATATGTGTAGTGTAAATATGATTACAGAGTTTGGGTGACGAGTAATGTTTGTTTGAATAGAACTAATGTCTTGCTTGCTTTTAATGATTTTTTTAAGAACTATGATGTTAAAGGGATGGAGCCATCACAGGTGCGTATATGTCATTTTTTATTATTTTAGTTCAATGAATAATTTTTCTTGATCATTTTCATTGCATTTTATTCAGGGCAAGTAAGAGAACGATAGATGACAAGGTTAATTCATTATTCATTCATTCATTAATTCATTCAAACTTTTGAAATGAAAAGAATATGAAAAAAATTATAAAATGGCGGTATATATGTAGATGAAGTGTTTGGTATCGCCAGAAATATTAGTTGCTTATTTGTGATAATTTAAACAATTTAAAAAAATTTTGAAAACTAAATCGTTATGGGTGAATCTTTTTTAAAAATTCAAATAAAGTCAAACAAACTGGCTGAAATTACTGACAGTTACGGCGATAAAATGTAAAATAAAAAGACAAAATCTTTGTACAATGGATACTTACGTGTTTCGTATTCAAGGAGAACTACCCATGGGAAATCATCAATATCTGTTTTATTGCCAATGAAATACTTAAAACTTATGAACCTTCCGCAGTCCGCAGGCAGGTGATCGGTCTTCTTTTCTACAGAATATGCATTTCGAATCAATCAAATGCAAATTCGTGAATAATAAACTTTCATTGTGCGCCGTAAAAATCTGTGCGCCTCAAGACTGGCAAAACCCTGTTTTAATTTTAGACTCGACAATGATATTAATGAATGACTAAATTCAAGGAAAAGTTCTTTTATATCAGATACAGTATTAGTCACGGTAATTGAAAAATACTCGCTTCTAACAAAGTAATTGTGTGGCGTGAAGAGCCAACAAGTCGCGGTTAAACCAACGTATCACTGTCCATAAATAATATCCACATCCCCAACTATACCTCCAACATATTCTTATCAAAAACAACAACCCGAACTACCTGCTAAAGGCCGTGCTTCTGCCTCCTCACACCCAAGCTATTCTTCCGCACGTGACGACGCACCAACTTCCCAAGGCCCCTCGTCTCGGCTGACTATACAATTCCGCACAAAAATCCCTATACCCACTGTACCACAGATCTCTACGGTATTGCAACTTCATCCCAAAGTGCGTACTTACCCACTGCGCTAACTGCGACGACGAGCAGCAAGGCCGCTATCACTGCTGTCTTCAGTCCTGCCATCCTTGTTCTCCACTCCTATCGTGCACACATACACTCGACTCGCCGATCGCGGAGTGACTAGTGTACAAAAGCGCGCGCGCGCGCACGTCGGGGGAATTCCCGCGCCTGTGTGAGAGAGAGGAGCAGTGGGGACACGAGATGTATAGACGGCGCAGGTAACGGTGTGCATTGCTGACGAGAAGAGGGAAAGAGAGAGAGATGCGCCGGTTTTTGCGCGAGGTAATGCGCCGCGTGCGGAGGTCAATGTTATCGGAGGCATGGATTGATTAGGAGAAATTTATGTTTGACGATTGGTGTAACGGGTTTGGTTTTGTGGATACAGAGTGTTGTTTTGGTGACAGAGTTTTGCGAAGTCTGTTAAATGGTTTTATGGCGGAATATCAAGTGTTTGACAGTTCTTGATTTGTTGTTCTTTTTTTATTGTAGACAATTAGATAAATATAGCCACACTTTCTCTTTGAATATTCGGATTAAAACAGTTAAGCGTGAAAACGTTTTGTTTGGTCAGCTTCTTCTGATCGGTTGTTGATTAATTCAACTAGGCACTTTTTTAATTATAATGCCTAAAGGAATATATTGTTGCGCATGATTCGCATGTCGCAAATCACTATGGTAGTAGTCTATGTTTAGGGTCCCGACAGCTCATGCGTCGTGGTTATTTTCAACAAGTCTCTGCTTTTTTTTAAAACTTTTTATCTTTAATAGTATGTCTTGCACGTATGGCATGAATAAGAAAATTAATCTTCTTCGAGGATGAAATAATTCTTTATACAAAACAGTTATTTCTTGCTCGTTTTACTTTGTTATATACAGATTGCCATTTTTATTACGCGTAATGATAAAAAAACATGTTTCTTTTGTGCACTTAAGACATCTCCAACTCAACATTATGTTTCTGGCACATTTTGCCGCGAAACCTGGTTTCTACGATAAAAGGACGTTTAAGTAAGACACTAATTTTTTTTGTAAGCACTGCAGTTAATGATGCTTTAGACACACAAAACGAATTTTTCAAGAATCATGAAAGTTACGTGAAAGCTTCATAATTGCGGAACACCGAGAGAAAAGCGTACGAGTCATTTTCTACCTAAAATTGAAGTTTCTAAAATAAATGTACAGGCATTTACTGTAATTCGTGTTAAAGTGGCCTATCGTACTTCCAAAATCCTGAATTTTCTAATTTGAATACGTCAAAATCATCATTTATAATAGTAAAAGGTAGGCATTTGTAAAACTCTTTCATTAAACTTTACGTGAAAGGTATATGAAAGGTATGTAAAAGGCATGTAAAAGGAATGAATGGCTACTCATCATTTTTGTTAAAATTATCTATTATGATTGGAAAAGTTTAAACTATTGAAATACAACATTACAATAATAATATAATGTATAAATGTAAGAATAAGACTTACAAATACAACAAAAAAGTAGAAAAAAATAAAATGGTTTTACAATAATAAAATTGACTTAAAAAAAAACTGTCTTAAAAACGAAGATTCTTTTTTTTGTTCTCTTTAAATTTGAAACAATCTGCATTCAAAATGAAGACGTTACTTTCTCAACAAAGTGAATTTTGCTTTAAAAAAAGTAGGTTTCGCTAAGAAACGTTAAAAAAAAAAAAAATGAAAAAAAAAAAGAATTGTTCTTTTCACTTCTTCTCACAGGTTTATTCAACTTCAAAGAACAATGTAAAATTATCTTTCATCACAACTATTCTAAATTTCGTCTCAACTTTTATTCCAATCGAACAACCTCGTACAAAAAGCTATTTCGTCCATACCATAAAACCCGATTTCCACCTTAGACAATAAATTTCCCAACCTTTTATCCGTCCATCCGCGCGAGAACAATCATCCCGCTACCACACGGTATGCAAAAACGACAGCCGAACCCACTCATCATCACTCACTTCTCCAAATTTCCCAACCGCTAATCAACCTCGATCTTACGTCACCGCCGCCGCGCGGAACAACAGCACACCTGCGACTCATCGTTTCTTTCCCAATCGTAGGTATATATACACTTAACCCACAAAGAAGCGAGTCCTTGCCCAACGCGGAAAACTCTCCTCACACTAGGCCAATAACACGACTTCCCGCCGCCGCGGTCGTTACATTAGCTGACGCGGCCGAAATCGCAACTGTTTCACAAATTCACATGCGCGCGTGCGCCAGCGAGAGATATAACAGTAAGTGCGCACGCGCGTTATGATTTACGCGAAGACAATGAGACGCGTGCGCGCGGCGCGCTTTGATTTACATTCCGTTCGCAGCGCCGCGTAATTTGATTGTCGGTATATTACGGTAACAAAGTGGACTTTCAGGCGGGGGGAGGGAAAGAAAATTACGCCTTTGTGTGCAAGTAGCATTATATATTCGTATGTTTAATTTTGGAAGCTGTCTTGGCGAATTCGTTATTACGTTTGTGTGACGACTGTTCTGGTCGACCGAATGATTGCCCGAATTATCGGCTAATTATGTACAGGCCCACTGCAACGTTCACTTTTGACAATCCGTGGTCATACAAGACAGTTACATCTTCTTTCGAACGAATCCAGGAATTTCGCTCGTAAAGAAAGAGAGAAAAGTCGAGACAGGCGGAAACTCAAAGCTGCGGCGTGTAACGGTACGTCCATTGTATATATGCCCTTACGCACGACACGTGTAATAAGTCAGCTATTGCAACGTCGTTTGCGTCGCGCAACATCCGATTTTTGATTTATCGCTCGTCCGGCTCTTTTGAGCAAATCTTCGTGATTAATGCTGGTATTATCTCAAGTGAGAATGCCTTGAAACGTAGGCTCTGGGTGTTAGTTGAAGTCTTGTGTACTGTTATTACATTACATATAGTTCGAAGATTTGCATAGGCAACGGTTCGTCAAGGAAGTTAGTGCTGTTGTGTTTTTAAATTTGCAATTTTATCTATTACATAAAAAGTTCTAAAACTTAACGATATATTGTGCAGATAATTATCATTGACACTTGTAACACGTGGCGGTGACGAACATAACGATTTTCTTTGAGTTGTTTTTTTATTTCAGTTGCAAAAAATTTATATCCTGAAGTTTTAAAAATCCGGCCAAGAAAAATCCACAATTATATATCTTTTTTGTTAAATCAATCAAAACTCGACATGATATGACGAGTAGTATATATGACTCATATAGCAGCGAAGATGTTAAAAAATTATCGAAATATACACTGAACAAAATTTGGCACGTGAGCGTCCCTGTGTGTAGGACGGAGGTCATCTTGAGGTTACGTGCAGCTCTTGCCCCGCTCCGTACGTCTCTTATGCCAGTGAGGGAGCTCTCCCGTCCCTTTTCAGGGCGTCTGCTACACCGCTCGCTGCCGCACGTCTCCTGCTCCGAAAAGGGATGGGAGAGCTCCCTCATTGGCATAACAGACGTACGGAGCGGGGCAAGCATACACTGACAGCGAATCCACATTACGTGCCATGATCTTTGTGCCATGAGCTTTGTGCCATAACAAAAAGAAAGTGTTGTTCGATATCTATGTAACTTTATCTATGTTTGACATTTATGCTCTGTTCAATAAAAGAGTAGGTACTCCCCCTTTATCCTGTGGTGATGAGTATGTAGATGTCGAACAACACTTTCTTTTTGGTATGGCACAAAGATCATGGCTCAAAGCTCATGGCACGTAATGTGGATTCGCTGTGAGAGAAAGAAACGGTTACATTAAATAAATATATTTTGTTAAGCCACTTTTTGACGATTTATTTAAATTTATTACAGAAAAGTGTTAGATTAATTTAAGGTATATTTAACGTAAAGAAATATGTATAGTAATGCGAAATATTGGTAAAGTAATAGTTACTAAGCGAAGATTAAGTTAAATTCATCTTGGTCAGATGGCGCATTAGTACCGTGTGTTCCGGTATTCGTTTACGACGGCCGCATGCCGTTTTTATCACCTCGAGTCGCCGGCTTACAAACGTGCTTGCTGACAATATTTTCAATCGAAGTATTATGAAAATGGAAAAGTTATTAGCTGATAACAATCTCGGCGAGACGTATTCTGTATTAGAAGGTAAGTACTTATAAAAATTACTTGTATTGTATACATGAGAAATCTGAATCTGTATTAATGAATGTGACCTAACCTCGAAAACATTTTTTTTTAATAGAATCTGGTGTAGTTGAAATTACAACTCTTCAAGAGTTAGTGAGTACACCAGATGAATTCGAGAAACTATTCCCTGTCCTTGGTACTCGACTAAAGTTTAAGATATTATTAAAACAAGTATGTTTTTTTTTAACAAATTCCTCTCCTTTCCTTCTTTAAAATCTTCTTTCTTTTGTTTTCAAAAAAGTGATTTGTAGATTATGTGTGCATAAAAATACTTTGTATGATGTTCCTATGTTCTATTTTAAAGCTACATTAATTATAAATTTATTAAATCAACTAAATTATGGTCAAAAATTAAAATGAATTTATTAAAAATTTATATTATTTCTAAAGGCCCTGTTAAATTAGAGATATATTATCATAAAATAGCGTTACATTATCTGAAACAAATCGGTATATTAACTATTACTATACCATATTTGATTTTAACAGACCTGTATATTTCTATCAAAACAGGTATATTAACTGTTACCTTACAGCCCATAAAATGACTTAAATAAATGCGTATAGTAATAGTTACTATATCACAGTAAATATAACCGTTTCTTTCTCTCAGTGTAAAGGTATTATAGATAGAGTAGGGAAGTCAGGCCTCCGGGCGTCTCACGCTTAGAAAGAGAGAGAAGATCGCGGGACGTAGCTGTCTCTCTATACCCGTGTATGCGCAGGGGCCTTTCATATGTGAGTTCTGTGTGTTCTGTGTGTTCCTACACGTTCGGACATTTTCACTTACGGGCAGCCCTATGTCTCCCCTGCTCTATCTATAATACCTCTATGGGGGCAAGAGCTGCACATAACCTCAAGATGACCTCCGTCCTACACATAGGGATGGCTCATGTGCCAAATTTTTTTTCAGTGTATTTAACGGTTTTTTTTAATTGTACAAGGTATTATTTTCAGGGTATCGCCATGATTTTTTGTAGATTCTAATAACTTTGATATGGAAGACTTAAAACTCCCTGCAAATGACAATTTTTAGTAATAATTACCTACGATCCACATAATTCATACTCTCGAAAAATAAATAAGTGAAAAGTCGCTCACTGGTGCAAATAAGTAAAAAAATTGACTAATTTTTTTAGTGCATATTCACTTATTATGCAGGGAAAATTTTATTTCACTGCTTCAATAAGTGAATATTCACTGAAGTATTAGTAGATCTTGTCACTTATTTGCACTAATGAGCGACTTTTCAGTTATCCATCTTAAGAGAGTAGGGATTCCAGGACACATTAAAATTCTTCAAAACTCTCGCTACTTATTATAAATTTCACTACTTTTACAACGAATTCCATCGATTTCCTTTAAGCCTCAAGTCTATTTTCTTACTCTCAACGAAAAATATCAAAATTCCACCAGAAAATCAACCCCATTCCACCCAAAAAGAACCCTCCACTCACCTGCAACGCGAGCACTCGCGACCTATTCAGACTGCTCGTCAGACAGACAGCCAGCGCGAGTAACCCTGGATGGGCCTGGGCGAGGATCCTGGCGGCGTCGGGGCACCGCTCGGCGCACGCGGCCAGACACTCGACGCAGCCGAGCTCGTCGAGGGCGGCGCGTCGGGGGGCCCGGGCCCGACGCGGGCCTGTCTGTCCGCCGGGGCCGTACGCCGACGGCGGCTGAGACTGCGACAGCTGGATGCCACGCAGAGTCTCCAGCAGCAGCGAGATGCCCTCCGCTGGCGGCGACACGAATTCCTGGACGAAGCTGGAATTGAGAGAAGAGGGGAATTGTGGTTATGGTCTTTGGTGGTCTTATTCTATTTGACTTTTTTTTATTTTATGTATATAGAATAAATTTATAAAAGTTTACATACATTGTAAAAAATATCATTAAATTTAATGCATTTTTAATGTACATAAGTACATTAAATTTAATGTACTTGTAACAAAATGATGTATCAATGTGCGAACACATGAATTTTATTGTGGTTGTGCATTAAATTTAATTTATATTTACATTAAGTTTAAGTTTTTTTTTAATGTGCCTGCTTGAAATTTTGTTTCCGTTACATGTACATTAATTTTAATGTAAATTTTTTTACAGTGTAGGTATAGGTTGGAAAAGCATACGTTACTTATTTTAATTTAATACTATAGTATTCTATAAACCTATAGGTTTATAGAGCAAATGAGAAATAATTCGCGATTATTGTTTTTATAATAGTGGCAAACGTTAAAATATCAAAGTTTAAAGTTTCACATGACTCGTAAAGCAGTGAAGGTGCGTTTTTATGGGCACGCCAGAAATTAGTTATTATAAATTCGAATAACAACCTGTGAACTAATGTGAACAATTTTAATAGAGTTTTGTAAGACGACTTTCCGATAGCGATATAGAAAACGTATAAACGAGCGACTTAACGGTTATTACATATCTTTCTCAGAAGTGCGTTAAATATACTTATTAATAACTGTCCGACATGTCAGCGAGAATTGAAAATTAGAAAATACGAAATCCGCCAAAATGAAAAATTTATATGATCACTCAAAACGAGTTGACAGAATGTTAATTAATACACGCCTATATTAACAAAACCTAAAAGTATACGCAAACTAATATATCCACACTACATTTTTCCCTCTTCGCGTACACATCCACAGCCGATCCCAGAACCACGGCGGCGATTAATAGAGTTTAACTGTAACCGTATAACCAAGCGTCTAATAGCGATCCGAATAATTGGATAACGAGACGACGACGAGCGCCGACGGAAAGGAGCGCGCTGATCTAGTTTCCGAAGGTATTGGCCGGGCAATTATCTCTCTAAACCGGTAGCGAACGCGCGCGTAAGGTAAGTAAACAAATGGCGCGCGCTCTCTCGCAGACAATGTCACACGCGCTCATCACTCGCGGGGAGAAATCTAGCTGAGTGTTTGCCCGGATGACGGAGAGAAGGATGTCAGGATTGGGGAACTGATGACTTTTCCGCGCGACGCGTATGTAACTGTATGTGGGATTTTTTAGAACTCGAATATTTTTCGAGCTGTGAGATCGGTAAATTGTAGGCTCATATTTAGCTCAGGCGAAGTGGCACGTGTCGTGTTGGTCGTTATTTTATATGGCCGTGATCGCGGACGCGTGAGCAAGCGAATATATCTCTTATCAAACGTAGAAATCTAAAGATTATAGTGTCGGATTGTACCATGATGTAAAACAAAAATAGTGGGACATTGTGAGAATTGTGGTATGGAATTTTTCCTCTCTTAACCCTTTCAGTCACGCAATAGTTTTCACCCCATTTTAGGGGTTGTAGTCACGTTTACTGTAATTTCGACATTGGATTCGGATTCAGCGTAAAAAAAATGGAAACATATATTTACTCTTCCATGTCAACAAAAATTGAATGGTGAGACTGAAAATAAAATGACGCCACTATAGTGGCGTCTGTGACTGAAAGGGTTAAAAAAACGATGGCAGCATGTTGTGTGATTGGCTAATGAGTATAAACATCCGGTGCGAATGCCGCAAAAATTAAAAATGGTCTCTGATATATAACATGATTATTTCGATTTGAATTAAGATTTTTATGAGTGCGTTTGAATAAATTGATAAAATATTCATTAAGTTATTGAATTAATTCAAAGTTCGTATTAGATTATTTCGTTATAAAATAAATATAGGTACTGTTTTGATAAATTTTTTTACCTCAAAAATGAGGATGCATCATAATCTGTTATTTATACAGTGTAAAACACATATTATGCTTTTTGAGTGGGAATGTTAATTAAAGAAAAATGCAATCGTAAAGTGGAAAATATTTGTTGTTGATTATTATTATATTAGAAAATGAAGCATGCGAAGCGCACATGGATTTTGCTGGTTTTATTAAAAAAATAACGTGACTGTGAACTACTTATTTTTTAGAAGCTATTCCTCAGTTTATTGATAAAAATTCTGGAGTTAATATTATTTTAGTGTAATTAAGGTATTTTCTTTTTTTCGATGGAAAAAATAGTCGAGCCTGTGATATTATTGACTGTGAAAAATAACGCAAGAAACTTATAACTATTTTTCATACTTTCGTATAATAAAGAATAATCGTTTACTTAAGAACCAAAGTACGCATTTTCATTAAAGAAAGTGGTACTTAACAAACGTGAAAAACAACCAAAAATAATAGCTAATTCCATTGGATCAACTGACGTCACCATGCACCCCGACACTAAAATGTTCTTCATAAAGACAAAACCATGTACCATAGCCCCATAAAAAGCCCCACTTCCACACACCGTAACCCCGCGATCGCGAACGAAAACGCATAATCGAGGCGACCAGCCTCCGGAGATCCTGTTACGCGCAAGTTCGTTAACCGCGGAGCGCGCCGAAAAGAATCGGCTAATCCGAAATTATACGTGCGCGCGTGCGCGATAACGGGAGAGCCGCAAGCAGAGATGCGTCCGCATGTGCCACTTGAGCGCGCGCGTAAGGGGAAAGCTTAGTGGGTTTAGTCTTTGCGGCGAGTTCGTCGTCCGTGTCGGTGGTACGGTGGTGTTTTCGTTTGGTTTTTTAAGGTGTGGAGTGGCTTGAAAGTGTTCTTGAATGTGCTGACGTTTCTGGAGTATCGATTTGGAATGTGTTTTTTTATGTAGATTAGATGATGTATCTTATTTGTAAAGTATATTTGATTGAAAATGAAATGTTTTAGTTTTTTTTTTTACAGAAAATGGTTTCGATATGTTTTAAAGTAATTTTTGTGCAGAATATTAAGTTGCCGTTAGGATTTTATACTGAGAGGATGTCGAAGCCAATACAGGTTTCTACATTGAATTTTACGTTACTCTTAATTATATCGACCGGTGGTCAAAATTTTGCAAGGACCACCGGACATCTGAGATATAATTCTGAAACTGTAAACTTGTAATAGCACATATGGTCCTGGCATCTCGTTATTATAAAAAAGTAAGCAACTCTATCTTCAGTTCGAATTTAATATCGAATAAGACATTCCCGTTTTATTCTCACTTTCATACAGTTTATATCACAAAGGTTCCACCAAATGTTACGAAAATTCCTATTTTTATCCTCTTTAATATTTATATATTAGGTGCTTCGAATTATTTCCAAGCGCCACGATTTCAGCTGCGCTCTCTCGAGTACCTACCTCGCGCTTCATTTGCACGATCATTACGTTCGAAATGCGCGTGCGTAACAGTACAGTCTCTCCTCCGATTTACGACTCACCCGCAGCGGTAAAGCTCGGCCGAGCATAATTAATGTCACCGCACGCTTGAATTAAAGAGCTCTTAAATGATCAAAGCTTCTTATCCAAACCTCGATTATTCTACCTCGAAAAGAAATTGCACCGTCGAAAGCCCGCAGACAATATCTCCTTTTTCTGCGCTGACGTACAATAAATATTTTTTCAAGGTGAAGTTTTCTCCCCGCGCGCGCACGCAAAAAGACGAGCCGTAAACGCCGAGGGGGGAACAAGGCTAAACGTAACGCGCTTTGCATTTCGGATTTTACGGCCGCGCAGCTTCTTTCTTTCTTTCTTTCTTTTTATATCTCTCGCGTGCAACAATGCCGCTGCCGCGTATATAGTTTCGGAGCGCCGCGATGCGAGAGCGGTTGTAAATCTCGGGCGTGTTTTCGGACGAATTGTGTTGCAAGGCTTCGAAGAGGATGCGGCTGGTGCTTTTGTTCAAGCGTCTTTGAAACCGATGTGAGAGGTTTTGTTTATTGAAGGTGCAAGGAAGATGAAGATTCTGTTGAAAATTGCTGTTTTCGGTGTTAAGGAGGGTATAAAAATTGAGATTATACAGAGGAATTACTATATATATGTTATATTAAAATGTAATAAAAGATTTACATTAACTTTTAGTGAAAATATACTAAATTTTTTTTCTGTGTAATGGAAGTTTGATCGTTTATTAATAAAGAGAATAGTATATAATTTTTGATGGAATCTTTTTCTCCGTCTAAAATTTCGTTTTATTGTTTTTATTGGAGTAAATACAGTAACGTGAAAGCTAAAGGATTAAAAACTTTAATTTTTGTTATTATACATTGTTTCGTGTCTCCCAATCCTTACCGTTAAAGAAAACGACAAGTGAGTTCAATGTTACACTTCAACAAAAGTTAAATTTTAACGGTATGTCAGAAAAATACTTAAATTTTCAAACTTTAATGTATACGATTAAGTGAATCCTACGTAGTTCCGTGGACTGCAGGAAGTTCACAAGTGAGGGGTTATTACAATAAAAATTCAATTTCGTAGCGCTAAGTTTCTTCTCACGAGCACAATAGGCCGCGTAATTACGTAATTCAATTTAATTATTACCTAATTAATCTCAAAAACCTGCACGGAATTTCATTCCTTATTGTATTTACTTTAGCCGCTGACGTCAAATCTGCTTCGTAAACATTTTTATTTACGTCTGAGAAAACTCATCTTTTTTTTCAAATAGTTGCTGAAAGTGTGTGAATTACAAATGTCCTCGTGTTTTTTTGTAACAATACACTGAGAAAAATGTTGTAGTAAATTTTATTATAACTGTAATAAAAATTACTATAAAGTATAGGAAGGGTGAGACAAATACACTTTATGCTGCATTTTTATTATAATTGTATGAATAATTACAAAATTTCTTGTAATTTTTATGACAGTTGTTGATTAGAAAGTATTACGAAATAAAAGAAAAATTGCTATACACATAGCAAAAACTGTGATATAATAAAATTTAAAATATATGCTTTTAATTTTTATTAGAATAGAATATAAATTTTATTTTGTAGCGTTTAAATTTTATTTTGTAGTGTATAAATTTTATTTTGTAGCGTATTAAAAATTACTATAAACATAGTAAAAAGTGCCACATTCAAAAATTGCTACAGGCCATAAGAAAGTTTGCTATCCAACATAGTAAAAATTGCTACAACATTAGTACTTTCTGCGCAGATCAAGGCGCCCACGTGTCTGCTTGAGGTTATGTTTCTACGGGAATTTCACTTTGTCTTGCTTTTAAGTTTACAAAACATTCAAAACCTTACTTCAATTATTTTATTTTTATATTATGCACATTAATGATAAGTTTCTTTGTGTTATCAAAGTTATTTATTGTCATTATTTAATATTATCTGAAATTTTCTTGAAATCGATGGTTTGACATGTACAAGTTCCAAAATTTTACACTCAAGAATCCTATTTGGGTAAGTGGTTAGCGCGTCCGATTGCCGCGGTGAAGGTTGCAGGTTCGATCCCAACGTTCGTAAAAAAAATATTTTTATTTCTCATTTTAATTTATTTTCACATTAAATATTGTATGATTAGAGTCTGAAAATAGTTCTGAAAACAGAAAGAACGAGAAAAAATTTAACTTTTTGAAATTTAAGGTCATTCATAAAAATTACTATGTTGCATAGCAAAAATTGTTATAATTTCGATTTGTCCCTCCATTCCTACAAAATATAGTAATTTTTCTTATGTTTATAATAAATTTTACTACAACATTTCTCTCAGTGTAGTAAATAGTTTTAAAAATTTATATACATCTTATCTTTGCAAAAATGCGGTTTTTTATCTCAACTTATATATAATACAATGCCACAATATGTATACATTTCACTATGAAAGTAACTCAAATTTGTATATCGTTATACTAAAAATATATTGTTTTATTAAAAACCACTATAGCGACATTATCTGCCTTAAAAGTATAATTTTTTCTACATATTTGAATAACAAAAATCCATTGGTACAGAACGAATCACGCACGATATTTAAAACCGCGGTTAGACTGAATAAAAGTCCTAAAATTATTTGCCAAACAAGACAAAAAATCCTAAACAAACCCTTTTTCCTACTCCAGCCATTCATCCCCCCACCTCCATTCTATAAATAGCCTCGCCGCCTATATTTACCACGCACCACCCTCTAAATCATCCCCCTCTCTCCTCTATTTCAAATACCTCGAGGAAACCCCCTCCATAAACAATCCTGCCAACAAAAAAAAAGTACACTCACGCAGGTCCATAAACCGCATACCTGGGAAAGGCGAGTCTGAGGTCGGCCCGTAGCTTGTTCAGCAGCTCGCTGACGGAGGTGAACTGCCGCAGGGTCATCTCACCTCCGCCGCCGTTGCCGCCGTTGCCGGAGGCATAGCCGGAGCTCGAGCTCGTGCAGGTCGAAGGAAGTGTGCCCTGGTTGTCCGGGTTGGAGGATGTCGTGCTCAGGGCGCGACGGCCCCAGCGGCGCAGCGCGATCGCGTAGTCCTCCGCGTTGTACGTAGGCGGCCGTAGACGTTCCTGTGGGAGAAAGAATGACGATTATTGGGTGACTGGAGTTTTTGAAGGTAATTTTGAAGAGGAAAATTATAAAATAATTTCTGAGGGCCATTTCGGGATAGTTAATAACAATCTATGATTGCCCTAATGGATTGGATTCAAACTTGAAAAGATTTGCCCAATGGTTTTGTTTTAGAATTTAACATATATTTAACATACACGGAGAGAAATGGTTGAGTAAAAATTACTATACTGTATTGAAACCGGGGGACAGACTCAAATTATCAAAAAAATTACTATACTTTCTAGTAAAAATTGTTATAAATGTAGTAAAAATTACTAGAAATATAGTAATTTTTACTAGAAAGTATACTAATTTTTTTGATAATGCGAGTCTGTCCCCCGGTTTCAATACAGTATAGTAATTTTTACTCAAACATTTTTCTCCGTGTAGTAATGTGTTTTGTACCAATCAATGTAATACAAATAACAATAAATTTATTATTAGTATTATATAATAATCTTAAAATTTTGTTTAAATTTCCTGTAGAGAAGCGAAACACTGAAAAAGTAACAGGCCAACATCCAAAGTTTCTGTACTGTTTGGATTTCTCCTTAAGATTTTTTTTTATTTGTACGTGATTGATCGTCTTTTGATATCAGCAGGGGATAAAATTCGAGAGAAATAATGTCAAGGCCGAGCATCGAGAGAGATGATGAATTTTATATCAGCCGGAGGACGCCTGCGTAACAAGCGTATAAATTACGAGGATTCAAGACACAGATTTATATCTCGCCATTTTGAGATGCACTTTTATCTCGCGAGTCGAAAGCCTTTTAATTTCACAGTATTTTTAATCGTCATAGTTTCTATTTATAACGTTCGACCGCGAAGACATTATGAACGTAGAAATAAAGTTTGTAATATCGTAGTTCGGTTCGTATTCATTTAAAGTAGCAGTGACGAAAATAGCATACATGCTAGAAAATCTACTATAGTATTACATGTGTTTCTCTTCGACTTTTTTTTTTCTATTATATATTAATGTAAGGTAAGGTAACTGTAAATCGTGGCTAGGAATTCCGCTCAATGAGCATGCAAATCGCGAATTAGAAAACAAAGAGGCAATTTAAACGGAGCTAAAGATATAAATATTTAACACTATGCGGGTTTCTTCGTACGAGAGAGTTTTCAAACTTGTAAAAGCAAAAAATTACTAATACGAATATTATTATTGCAATACGGATATTATTATGCTAAAACATTAAATAAATTTTAGGGACAGCTCTATTCACCATCTACAATAAAAGACTAGCATTCACAATTTATTTCAAAAAGCACTAATATTTCTCGTCCTATACGATAATCAAACCGCCTCGACGATTATTACAACCCATCGAATTTTTCCCACAATTTAATAACTAAAATTTCCTCTTCCCACGCAAAAAATGTCGCTCCACCGCCAATTTCCATCTTATTTCCTCTCAAGACTCCTCGACAAAGCAAAAACCTTCCCCACACCACCACCCTCCGTAAAAAAAAGTCCCCGGCGAAAGCGGCGGCGGCGATCGGCGACGAATTAATCCCATCTGCGCATGCACATATGCATCGTTCGCGTGTAAGCGCGGGGGCCGATCGAGTCGCGCGATAATATCGATATAATCGCATCATCATCATCATCATCATCGCCGAGCGCATGCGCGCGTGTGTGTGGAGTATATCTCCCCCTCTATGAATATTTCATGGGCATTGTGGCGCGCGCGCGCAATTTGCGGGAGCTTATTAGCGGCCAATTAGCCCGAAAATTACGGCGCCTCCGTGTATGAGGCTCTGCTGAGGTTTCGTGGTTGTTTTTGGGGGGATGTTTTTGTTGTTCTTGCTGGGATGTGCATAGTGGTTGGAAAATTGTGCTGAGTGGGGGGTTTTGGTGGTGTCGTTTTTTGGTTTTATGAGAAAGCTTTCGAGATTGAAATCTTGCGATTATCCGGCATTGTTCAGTTTTTTATCGGTACGATAATATATAACAATAAGATTACAAATTTTTTTTTGTTTTCTCTCTGTAAAATTTGTGTATTTTGTATTCGATTGATAATTTTGAATGAGCATTTTTGTTGCCAAAAATGAGTAAAGATTAAAAGCATTATTATGTAATATAGAATTTAAAATTATTTATAGGTTTCGATCAGTTCAGCAGCTGTTTAAATATGAAAAATGATAAATCAATCATTTATAACTCAAATAAAAGAATATAAGTGTTGTCTAAAAAGCATCCTTTTCAACTAGAAATAGCACCTACATAAACTAAATGATTAAATTTTTTAAATCATCCCAATTAGAATTACAGCTATAACACAAGGCTAAGACGTATATATAAGAAACGTTAATTTACACACACAAGCATCCTCAACAAACAGTTTTTCTATAATAATCTTTATATACTCAACCGGTATCTATTTATATACCTGCTTATAATGACCATTTCAATTCTAAAAATAACCAACCATCACCACCAATTTAATTATCCCTATATATCGACCACCGCGTTCTCCCCTAACACGCCGCGCTAACGGTCCTAATCACCGCTGCTTTCACTGCTTCCTCTCGAAACGAGCTCATAACCAGCCGCAACCGCGGATTCTGTAAAAATGCTTCCACTTACACCCAAGAAAAAAGAAGAAGAAGAACCGCGGCATTCAGTGCGTGAAATTCGGCCTTCATTCTTTCGCGCCTCGCGAGTTGTCCGAACCGAACATTGTTCATCGCGTGATGGGGGGAGTCAACATGGCACTTAAGTGTATAACTTTCGATACTGAAATTATTTCTGCAGAAAAGCCGCGTTGAATATTCAAACGCTGAAGTGAAACTCGGCGGACTTTCGTTGCGGCGCGCGAAAAGTATCGCGATTTACAGTGAAATTCGTCTGCAAAGAATTAGGTATCGGTGCGATGAAAGTTCTGCGTGGGATGGTTGGCGTGAAAATTTTTGGAGATGTAGAAGTGGGTTAATAGTGTGGACGGGTTTTCGTCGGGAAAATTGATAGGTGCGTTAAGTGCGCGGGTTTATTGCACAAAAGTATATTAGAGTTGATGGTGATTGAGCTGGGGTTTACGATGTTTGTGAAATTGATATAAGATCACGGGATGTTTTGTAGGCTAACAAATTTTAGCTTTGAAAGTTGTTTTGTGGATCTAGAAATAAAAGAATTTTATAGGTGGATCGCCAAGAAAATACCGAGTTGAAGCAATGTTTGGATGAAAACTAACATTTATTTTAATTGGAAGTTGTTCAAACATTTTGAAAAATTATTAGAAAGTTGCTAAGAATCGCTAGAAAACTGGGCTACTTTCATTAAAATGTATTAAGTATAAGAATATTTGGTAAGATTACTATATACTAAACCATTCAAGATTTTCAATTTACGAACAAAGGATGTAAAAAACAATAAGCGGACCGGCCACTGAATAAGAAATAGACTGCTACTATCTATACGAGATACCTTTGTTGTACCCTGACTTCTATAGCGAAAAATATACCTATTCTCTTCCCAACGGTAAACAATTATTTTCCTACCATTTTTTCTCCTTATTCTCTAGCTAAGGAACGGCGTGCAATATGAACTAAGAAAGGAAAAATCACTGATTACCACCAGGGTCACACCAACATTTCTATCTCAACCTCATATATTCCACTCACGATTTCACGAATCAAAGAATCCTTGCGTCTGAGAACACCTTAATCGTCCCTCCCACTCCGCGCTCTCCTTCCTCTTATCTCTCAACCTCCAACCGCTATCTAATCATTCCCACACACCGGAAACGCCGTCTTTCCCTCCCTCCTCACGTGACTTCCGCGTGCGTATACGCACACACATACACATATACTGCCGGCTCGAGACGCTCGTCACCTGTTCGGTGCAAGGACCCCGGCAGAAAGAGGCGAGAGCTTATCTTTCAGGGACAACACGATATGCTAATCGCGCGCTTCCCGCGCTCGCTGCTTTCCGGATTCCCCGTTTCTTTTTTCATAAGGCTATTATTGGCGTCCGGCTCTCTCGCGGGGAAATTTTCCCTTTTTTCTTTCTCTCTTCTTCATCGCCACGGGGAGAGTTTGGTTCGTTTGCATATCGCGCGCGCGTCGTTAAGCGAACTGGTATGCGAGAGAGAGAGAGGCTGTGTAAATAGGGATGCGACGGGGAACAGGTGGTAAAGGGATGGGAGAGTAGTTTTGCGGAGAGGAGAAGCGATGTAGTTCGTGGCAAGGCTTTCGAGTTTGTTGAACGAATCGGTTTGATTTCTGGAAGCATGGAGAAAATGTTTGAGATGCTGGAGCTTGGTTAATGATGACGGGTAATAAAATCTGTCGCGGAAATGATTTGAAATATTTGATTTTAGTTTCTCTGGATAAAGCATATGGGAAAGGAAATAAAGTTAAAAGCGTAGTTGAAGATTCATATAAATGAAAAAATAAAAAGATTGTGTACTTTATAAATGACTTCGAAGTTATGAATATTTTTTAATTTATACGTATTTAATACTTATTTTGTATTGTAAAGGTAACATTACGGAAAATGGTTGATTTTATGCTCGTGGTAAATTAATTTTAACATTTCCAATGAAACTTAATACTTTTTTACATTAATAAAAAGAATAATCCGTTTAGTCTGTTGAATAAAGACATCCATTAACAATATTGACAAGAAAATTACGAAGTTTGCAATTTACCACAAAAATGATCTATTTTAGTTTATGGCAGCAGTTTACGTATATAGAACCGTCGTGAGTTATTGCCGATCATTTATAATTAATTAATAAGCAGCTTTACGCTTAAATTACGGCGATAGTTTAAGTTAGAAAGACGAGAGCTAAAAAAAAAAAAACCATCGGCAACTATTCAGAAAATATGAACCTGATTTCATTTGCATGAATAATTTCGTAGAAACTATTTGAAGTTCCCTCGCGTAAAGTGGTATAGATGTTATCGCTTTGATTTTTCTTGTGATTATAGGCACCGAATTTATTCAGTATTTAAATTACAAGCGTTTTTTTTTTAATCTAATGTATTGTACTTAAATTATTTCTCTCTCAAAAATTTTATTGAAATAGCTGAGATATTGTTAATTATTTTATCAAGTATGTAAATCTCACGTACTGGAAAATTGTTTCTTGATACTATAATACTTCAGAGTGTACCGGTAAAATATATATTAAAACATTTACATTGAAATGTAGAGTTAAATATCTGAATAAATAGAACTACTACGCATTACTATTTAGGCATATAGCATATTTTTGTTATCATACATTATAAAATTACATAATTAAAAAAAAGAAAAACAATCTATACGGCTATCAATTAGAAATGAGGTAGCTTGATGAATTCGTAAACCAGTTTTTGTTTAATAATAGCCAATCTATTACGATCCATATAATACATATAAATTATCAATTTATCTTATACTTAAGGATTATTTCTTTATCAACTACACGCATCTTTCTCTATTTTTCGATCAGAAAACCTCCTATTAATTCACTTACCTTATTTCAAATCTCCACCTCATACCTAAAATCATTAATTCCAAAAACCCCGCTCGAATCCAATCCAAATCCTTTCCCCTCCCACAATGAAGATTCACTTATCCTCACGTCGCCCTCCCACCACCGCTATCCGATAAAATCTGCCTCTATCTATATCTAAGCCGGAAGCACATGCGCGTGTTTATACACGCGGGGGTGGGATAATTACCTTGGCCGGGTGCGAACCGCCGCCGCCGCCGGGCAGCGTCACCAGAAGATCCTCATCCGCGTTCGGCGCCATGTCCGATTCGCTGCAACAGAGAAAGAAGACGGGCAAGGTTAGAGATTTGAGATGCTGATTGGGGCCTGACGTCAATGGATGAATTTTAATATGGGCGGAGTGTTTTTTGTGGGTATGTGTGCATATAGTTGTCGAGGTGATTGACGGATCGACAGTGGGTGTTGTGTGTGGAATTAGTTTTTTATGTAACGGAGGTAGGCTTGGATGTGTTCGTTTTTTTTTTGGGAGAGTGATGATGGAATTGAAATATTGCGGTTTTGGGCGATTCTTCTAGAATGTGTCATTGTTTCGATGGTTGGAACGGCAAAAATCTTTTTCATTGGATGGTCAGTGTGTAAAAAGATCGTGGTTATCAATCTTGAATTGAAGTATACCTATGTCATATTATTAATTTATCGATCGAGTATTATTAATAAAATACAAAGTATTATCTTTGCATATTATTAATTTATCGGTCGAGTATTACTAAAATGCAAAGATAATAATATATTATTACATATTAATTGTTAATGCATCTTTAAAATTAAACGAGATTACACATTTTACTATAGTTTCACAAACATACTAACTAATTGATTATAGTTATCCTAGCGGACATATTTTTGTTCAAAAAAGCTAAAAACTCTCAGTCAGAGTTACAAACTGTTAAAAAATGATATAAAATCTAGGATTTTGGACGTTAATAATAATTGCTTATAACTGTTTGTAACAGTTTTTAACAGTTTGTAATAATTAATAATATAGTTTAATTAATAGCAAATTATTAACTCTTTTATAATATCATTCAAAATTATTTGAAACTGTTTCAAACTGTTTAAAAATCCTAAAACTGTTTGAAAATGTATCCAAAATCCTACATTATGTAACATTTATAAACAGTTTTAAATAGTTACAAACAGTTTTAAGTAATTTTTAACAGTTATTAACTGTTATTAATATTTATAATTTACGACAAGGTAGTCAAGTAGTCGTACCCGTATAGCAAATTATGATTTATCTCAATATTATAACAACAAATGACCAACCTCAAATTATTCATATCACCCCCTTATTTGCGTATCTTAAGAGATCTTAATATCTTATTTTTGTCTTACTACATCCACCATCACGATAAGAGAAACGTCCCAATACCCGAACATATAAGAAATTGACCTTCAACATTCAACGAAAATAATTACTCTAGAAGGTTTATTTTCTTTTATATGATCAATTATGACGTCCTTAGTCAAATAGTATCAAAATGAGATTGCTTTATAAAGGTAATTGTTTATTATAGATGAAAGCACGATGATGCCTTTGTCCCCTTACCTGAACGCAAAAAATACGTATGTCCCCATTGTTCCATTTTTATGTCCTAATACCCAAACAATTGTTTGTAAATAAACGAGTTATTAAATTATTTTTGATTATTACAATGTTCTTTTGTTGTTATAATTACTGGAATAGATGTATAAACACTATATATGTAAAATGTAAGTCATATGGAAAACATAACATAATCTAAAATACATGTAAACTTTGCAATATTGAGGTTACGACATACACCATGTACTGTTCGGGTACCGGGATATGTTATTTAATGTCATGACCCAATACTATCTAATTGAAATATTTTTTTATAAACTGTTTACCATATCCTTAATAACTTTAAAAGAATACTAACTAAACTAAAACTTTAAGGAAAACTAAGAAAAAATTTTTGAGCTGATGTTTTAACGTTTATTAACCGAGAAAGAGACGAATAAGTAATATTGTTCGGGTATTGGGCACTATTCGGGTATTGGGACGTTCCCCTCAGTGCTATTTTCCTTAAGAAAAGCTCCTCAAGCCCCTTTACCAACACACCCCTGCCGCTACTGTCGATGATTAACCGCCATTGTCCTCACCTGAATACGGTTAAAAAATCCCAACCGAACAAAAAGAAGAATTACGCTTTCATCCAGGCAGTTCCATTGTCCGACACGTTACACGCTCGCACGTAGACCAAAACAAGCGGCGACTTTAGCATCACAATCCGCCTCTACCTTCTCATTCACTCCGCTCACGTCTCCGCTCTTTGTCAGTTTCCTCAAACCTTCCCCGCGTTTGTTATACACATACACGTCACCCGAGCCGAGCCCAAAACACCTTCTCTTTCGTCCCAAACATCCTCCGAATAACAATCGCCTCGATTGTGTGCTCCGATACTTACTCCTTCTACCAACACATATATAGCTACTCTCGAATGGAGATGTAATGGCCGGTAATACGAGTTCCAATTATTGCAGCGCTCGCGAGCTCGCTGATTATTTTTCCCCGGCCGCGGTGTGCCGTTATATACGCGGAGCGAATCTAATTTCCGCGCGGGGACGAGTCGAGAGTATAAGTATGCAGCGATACGAGTTCCACAGCCGGTGGTTATAGTATAGAGCTACAGGTGGATAGAAGGTGATGTGGTCTTGTTATGTACAGATGGCGGGGATTTCAACGATTGGGTGGCAGCCTGATGGAGTATTGATGCGCGCGCCCATCGCGGATGCTGTGCCGCGAGTGATGGGATGGGATTGTTCAGGATGTAGTTTTGTATGGGTTTTTTCTTTTGTGCTGGGTTGATGATGAACGTAAATAAAGGATTATTATTTTATCGGCATTTGACGAGTGAGAATATATTCAATTGTGGCTTGTATAATTTAGGGGGATAAAACAGGTTGGTATTTGACGCTCGAGGCTTTAGGCATTTAATTTGAAACATATTCAACAAAATATTTTGATGCGCAATATAAGATATTAAATTATTGTCACTGGCATAAGAACAGGCATGTATATTTTCATAATTTTACTAGATAATTATAAATAATTTTCCATTCGCTGTAATTTCACAATTAGGGGGCTATTAAGGATAGGGATACGTTTGCTAACTCGATAATAGCACCCTAACTTATGATTTTCTTTTCTCGGCTCATTTGAAGTGTCCAGAGCGTAGCTCAATCAGTGTAATTTAAGGTTAAATTTGACAGATTTATTATATACTTGAAGCGCAATTATACAAATCCCGAAGACGAGTAATTTTGTGCAAGTTATATTATTATTGCCTATACATGAAGTAAGTAATCGTTGAGAAAGAATTTACTCAAATACTATTAAAAATTTTTCCGAGTAGAGACTTGTATTTCAACTTTTTAAAGTAATAATTTAGTGCCGCAGCTGCCCGGAAAAGGCATATATTACTGAAAGGAGTTTACAGAAAAATTTTTTAGGTGTAACACTATTTTTCATTTTTGCAAGTACGCTTACTTCCTCTTAACAATAAACAGACGTAAATCGTTCAGAATAGTTTTTAGCGCGAATAAAATTTATTTTCTTTACATACCTGTCCACTCTTGCAGAAACTTAACCAGTTCTTAATTAGAAATTATTGAACTGTTATCGAATTTGTTAAAATGAACTAATTTTTGTAAATTTGTAACAGGGCATCATCCAAAGAATACATATTGAATACATATCAAATGTAATATTACACATTACAACTACCCCAGCAATCAGCTGATTGCTTCGCGATTAAAGATCGAAGGTCTGCAATAAAAGTAAAATTGCGGACTATGAATCCTCTTCTCATTTTTAACTAATGTATCAGGACAGATCATAACCTTTTATTTCCTTTATTTTTCATCTTTTTAATAAAATTCTATTTGTTCCCTACTTAAGGTACACTTAAACCCCCATCATACGCGAGCCTACTTTACCCCTTAACCACTTCAACGACCTACACACCCATCAACCCAAACCTCCTGGGCCACCACGTGGTCGTAATTCCCACGTTCCTCCTGCACTCTCCTCACCACTACACGCACCGTCGGCGACATATCTCCCGCTTACACACACATTGAGAGATCCTCAGGTGTGCGCGCTCTCGAGGTCAATGCCTCGCTGACGATGACGACGGCAGCACTCACGCGCGCGGCTATCGGCTGTCGGTGTGTCGTCCCCCCCCTCCCGTGTACCGCTAGGCGCCGAGCCGGACGCGAGAGCGAGAAGATGCATCGCCGGAGAAAGAGGAGAGTGTGCGAGCGATGTATAGGGATGAGTCGGTGAGGAGTGATGTTGGTGCATACGGTGTAGGGTTCGGTTGGACGGAGGATGGGTGAGGTTTGTTTGGGATGTGGTGGCGGAGAGGATAAGATTAGCTAGTTCTTAGATAGTTTTGATGGACTTTTGATTTTTATGAAGGCGAGTTTCTGTAAAAGTGTGCATTCTGTCGTGTAACCTCCGTGGATGTTTTATAATGTAAAATATTTAACATTTTTATAAGAATGAAACGGAAACTATTTTGGAGTATCAGCGAAATTAAAAATTGCGAGATGTCCACTATTATTCAGTGAAAGACGATTATTTACAACCACGGAGATTACATGTTAAAATGTGCACTTTTGCAGAGAAGACGAGTTACAAGAACGACATTGCACTATATTTTTGTTTTTATCGTATAATATTATAAAATAGTGACTTTGAACTTCAGTAATTATCGAACTTTATGTACAACAATTTGGTCTTATTTTACATAAAAGTTGTTTCTTATTCTTCCCATAAATCGGTACGAAATAAGATATTTTAAAGTAACTGTTACGGACACATATTAATTATAAATACTCAAAAAGTAGAAAAAAGCGTTTATGTAAATTTATCATTATTGATTATATACATATATTTACTAAAGTTGCGATTAGTTCGAAAAACAAGACCGTTGCTAAGAAGAAGCTAAGTTGTTGATTTTGTCGTTTGTGATTTAGTCGTTGCGTAATCTTTGAATAAGGTATTAATCAAGCATGAGAATAAACGAAACTTTGGAAGCGTTTTGTACTTATTTTTATATTTTCCAATCATCTGCCGCGAATTCCGTTTTGTGCGGAACAGTGACGTTGAACAGATGCATAATAAAACTTACAAACAATTCTTATCTTTAGCAATAAGTTCGAACAGGCTGCTTTAGATTCCATCAACCGAGCCCACCAGAATTCTAAACTTTTTAAAAATAATCATATGAAGGCCAATAAACCCTAACAAATTTCCAACTATTCTTTCCTTATCTTATACATAACATTCTTACGATACTTGTCACTGCGAAACATTCTCGAAAACCGATTTCAAAATCCTTTTATTTCCAAACTAAACGCAAACAAAAAAACCCTTTGAATCGTCCAGCATCCTCAATAGCGTAAAAACGCCAAGTAGGCAGTACCTACGTAGCAATATATCGAACAAAACGAAACCACGAGTGACTTTACAGCACTTGCTTCACGCGCGCTGCTTTTTTTCTCTCTCTCTCTTTTTTAGTGCCTCGCAACTGAAGTGGCACGCGACTGCTCGTGCCGATTTCTCATTTACGAGGGGATCTCAATGAAAAGTAATCGGATGGAACCGGACACGCGCGGTACTCATAAGATATAGAAAAATGGGTGACGCGAGTTATTGTTACACACCGGTGAAGTGACGACTCATTAGTACGGTAACGGATCCTTGCGCGGACCATCTGTTACTATCCGCGCGAAACGGAAACCCATCGAGGCGCGTTCCGAACCACTGGTCTACTTAGAAGAGCTCGGATGTCTTTTTGTTTTTAGAGGGGTGAATGACACGGAACGTAGCCGAAAATTGCGGCTGCTACTTTTCCCTACTGCGCGCTTTCAATTACGTGCAATTTTCGCTGCATTATATACCCGCGAGCGAAAATTGCCCGTCGGCCTTTTACTTTTCTCGCGCGACTTTCTTCTGCGGGATAAAAGTTTCCGGCGAGCTTTACGACTCCGGGCAAAAATGGTTACTGTTTCCTCTATTAGCGGGGTTGGGTTAGTTCTTTTGTCGATTTCCTGGTCGACGTGACAACGTCCGTGTGATTCCCCGCGTAATTGTGGTGGTGGAAAAAGCGATGTGGTAGGTTATTAAACGTTGCGAGGGTTTGCGTAGGTGTGAGTGTTGTTAGGCGCGTCGTGTGGTAATTTATGCTAGCGGATAAGAAGAGACAGAAAATAATAGGGTTCAGAAGAAGGGAACGAGTTTGCGATGAATTATAGGTAAATGTTTTTCATGACTGGTTGCAGAAGTTAGTAACTTTTTCATTAATCTTTTAACAAACTTAGTACGTTCAACAGTAAGTATGCATCAATGGCATTAGTATAAAAAAGTCTGAAATAATTCGAAAATCAATGATAAAATATATCTTTTAAAACTCGATTAATTTTATCACAAATAAGCAAATGAATCATCATACGAACCCATCATATAAAAACACATTTTGGTTCGAACACGAACCATTTTACTATATTGTTTTGTTCATTTAAATTTATGAATTCTATTCGAATTAAAATGATTCCATTCTAAACAAAGGTTCTCCACAGTACCATTAAAGAAACCTACTAAAAAATCACATATTATAATTATAAGACCAACTCTCTTCATTTTCCAGATGTTTCAAACGAAATGCCGTTAAAACTTCCCGTTCAAAGCCCTTCCCAACACAACCTAACCTAAAAACCCCGACCTTGCTCGCTCGCCGACTCCTCATTACCCCTAGCGATTTTCAAAAAGCGTCGGGCGCCCATAAATTTCCATTACCCGCCGTCCATAAACCTCGTGCTCGCTGTTCCACAGCAGCAGAGAGGCGCAACGCCGTCGGACGCTCCAATAATTTTGAATAATTTATTTTCGAAGCAACCGCGCCTCTCCTACCAAAATAAAGAAAAAAAAACTACCCGCAGCAGGCTTTGTTCGACGCTGCGGTAGCTCCGAACCCGCAATTTGAATGTGAAATGAGAAACACCGCGTACACACGCGAGAGAGCGCGCGCGAAGATATTACTCTGTATTACGACATTCCGATCCGGGGAAGAAGAAGCGCAAAAGAGGCAGAAGAAGGCATACGTCCTCGTTTCTTCGCGCGTCAGGCATCGATGCTCGTCGCGTGCGCGCTTTCGAGGTTGGCCGAGCGCGAGACACGTTGACGTTTACGAGTGCTTTGACGAGAGATTCGGATCTCGCGTGCGCCGCGTGACACTTTTTTCCGGGGCTCGTTAAGAGGTTTTTGTTCTGTGGTTATAGGTGGGAAGAGTGGCGCGGTAGCGATGCGGCGTCAAGTTAGGGAATTTATGATGTTTTGTTTCGAAAGTTGAGTGTACATTGTGTGCTCGGCTTTGATAAGGAAGAGTTCTGTCGTCTATGTTGGTTTTGGTGGATTTACGAGGGTAGCGTCATAACGTCAAGTGTGGTTTGTTATTATAGCATATTTCATTGAGCACCGTTTGTGTTGTCCTCTGGAAAAGAAAACTCTTTTCCTCGTAACGGTAATGCCCTGACGTCAAGTATCAAACTTTTTAATAGAAATGTATTTTACATAATATTTTTTCTTATTTCTCTTAATAAATGTGTAAAAACATACGCAATAATCAAACAAACACACGAAGTGATTCACATTCTGTTAGCAAATCCCCTCTAATCAAACAAACGAACACATGTCGGTTATTTAATGCCTTTATCAGCCGCGATAAAAGTCGACGATGACTTCTGTTTGCCCACACAATATACAAATATTATGACAGGCTATACACAAAAGATATTATCATCGTTGCGCATCAATTATATAGAACTCCGATACAGATAATCTCAACCAGTGCAATATCACACCTTCGATACGATACACATCCTTACACACTCTATAGCATCCACATTTCTTATCTTATATTATTTCGCGCACGATCAATAAATACAAAATCGTTTAAAGCATATAAGCTCCGAAACTTTTCTACCGCTCAACCTTGCATATCACAGCTTCCTTCAACCAACGAACAACAAGCCATCGCAGCCATTCTCCGCGGCAAAACAACCCACTGTGCAGCCAGCGCTCAACCTGCTCCTTTATCCTCTTCCCGGCTCCTCTCAAACAAATTCAAATCGACTCCCGTGCACACTCGCATCCTCCTCTCGATCCCAATCTCTCTCTCTCTCTCCCTCTCACACACACGTATACACTCACACACTCGCGTCCCGTTAGCCGCGCGCGTTGCTCGGATTCTCTCTTTCTCCCCGCGCTGTTTGTTTTGCGATCGCTTGCGGACGGATGCGCGCAGCGAGCGAGCGGCTCCTTTACAGTTACGGCGCGCGGAAGCGTCGCGAGCGATAGATAGGCGCTGCGTAACGGGCGCTGACACGGCCGCGCGCTGCTCTCGCGAGGTATATGTAAGCCCTTCGCGAGGAGGAGGTAGGATAGAAAATTATGAGTGTCGTGTGATGGGTAAGTTGCATTGTGAGAGCGCTATATAGGTGGGAGGGTGTAGGAGACTGCGCGAGATGCGTGATGAGTAGTGTGCGTGTGGTTGCAATGAGTGGGGGGTTACGATGTCGCGTGGGATGAGAGAGTTGGAGTTTCTGCTATAATTCTGCCCGAAAAATGGTTAGATGCATTTACTTTCGAAAATTATAAGTTATTGTTTATTAAATTTATTATAGCTACGTTATGTATAGAGAATGAAAACTATAAGATGGTTTGAAGTTGAAACTTATTCGAATTTCAAGCGCAGAGAGATGTTTTACATCATCTATATTTTTTGAAACTGCATTGTATTGTAGATATGTTCGCAGGAAACGACAATGATAACTCAAAAAGATATCTGTCTTAGATCATGTCGTGGTAAAAGGGTGGCAACAAGCCTTTTTCTGTTCTCAAGCTCGCAAAGGCGGATGAAAGGTGTATACGTAAAGGCCTTTCTGCCGTCAGACGTTGCGGAAGTTGGCAGAGATGTTGGGTTTAGGAAATTTGAAAATTCTGAATGAAAATGAATTGCTCTCGCGGGATATCGTGTTATGACAGAATGTTATCTGATGATGGAAGGAGCTGTGATTTTTCTCAGGCTTTCCTTGGCTGATGCGCGTTGCGCCGTTCCGAGAATCTCTCTGGGTTTAATTGTATTACATTTATAAAGAGTAATTTCTCGAAGTTTAATAACCTTTTTAAGGTATGGAGAAAATATGTTTTCTGAAATGTGGAAATCACTTTCTTTTTTTAAACCGGATTTGCATTCACGTAACGACAACGACATTGGTGGTAATTAAAAATCTGAATATGGTATTTTAATTACATAGAAATCTTCGGATATCGAATCATTTATAATATTACGAAGCTTGAGGTAGGTTTAGAAGAAAATTGATGAAATTACGAAATATGTAGATACGAATGATCTTAATTATGTTATTATTTACCAAAATTTCGAAAAGAAAGTAACAAGATTTATTTCGTCCGTTCTTCAATGCTCTCTTCGAATCTGAAAGCGATAAGTAATAAATAGTTCAGGTCAAACCCTGTAAAAGCATTTAGTGTCACGATTTACTTTTAAAACAAGTTTAATGAATTTCCCGAGCTGCAATAAAATATCAGCGGTGGTGATAATTGCTTGTCTTTCAACGAATCAATGGAAAGCGTAACACGGTTTTACGCTCTATGGCTTTCGCAGCTACTCGTTGTATCGTTAAAAGTTTCATGGTAACAAAATAAAATCAATGACTATAGATCGTAAGTAGTATAATCTCTATTCGTATCGATATTAGTATCTCATAAAACCACAAAAGAACCAAAAATGTTTATCCCAATTGCCATTCTTACAAAAAAAAATATCTTCAACATAGTATTATTAAAATTCATTTCTAAATTTTTTCCAATGACGGTACTTAAGTTTCTCCGCTCAACTGCACTCGTGCACATAGCTGCACTTAACCTCGATATCCTCTCCTCTCTCTCCACCAATTACACCCCGCGTAATAACTCAAACCGCGCGATCTCGCATCGCCTAACACGCTCGATCGCTTCTTCGGATCGCTGTATATGTATATACACGCGCGAAAGTCCACTCCTCCTCTCCCATCCGGGAAAATCGGAACGACTCTGTTCCTCTCGTTTAGTACGCTATCCACAAGGAAGAGCGTACATCAATACCTACGTAGACACACGTCTTCTCACGCGACCGAGGAAGGAAGAAGCGCGCATGCGCGCGCGTGGGAAGCGTTTTGTCGTAGACGTTAACGGTGCGCAATCGGCAGGGGCGATAACGATTTAATTAGAAGCGCGCATGCGCGCGGAGATGAGAGCTGCAGTTCGTTACGCGATGTAAATTTCAAATATGATGCGCGCGCATGCGCGTCAGCGCTTCCTCGCAATTAGCGGGTGGACGCGGGGAGAGCAGCTTTGTTTCGTGTATATGTATACATATATGAGCGAGGGGAAATTTAATTTGCCGAGATGTGATGCGCTGAGTCGAGATCTGTCGTTTAGATGCGAGGATGAGAGAATCGGGTTGATGCGTACATACTTGAGGTCGGGACGCTGCCTGGGCGCTTGTGACTGATGTCGGGGCCTTGTTATGGGTAGAGATGGAGGTTAGAGTTATGACTGATGTAGAAACCTCATGAAATCGTTATCTTCTAACTTTTTCTTGAACTGCAACGTTCGGTGTTCCAACGTCAAGTCTATTCGATTTCACAAGATGAATTTTTTAATTATCGTTATACAACGAATATACCTAGTACCCCGAGACAAGAAAGTACGGCCACCGTTCCCTTATACACACATCATTGCGGCAACAATATATAAACGAGCGAGTATACACTCGACGACAAAACGCTCGTATTACATCTCTCACAGCGCATGCATACTATACACCGCGTATGGGCCACAAATATGTTAATTAACGCGCGCCCGAACAAAGGAGCGATTAACCGCTACCGCATTTAGACATGGGAATATCGCAGTGCGCATGAATTATTATTCGCTGGTTTCGGGATATACTACGCGACTTTCTATACGCGCAAGTCTCTGACACACTATAATAATATCCCTCGAAACTCGACTCTCTTCGCGCGCCATATATAATACGCGATAATATTTAGCGAAATGGCAGGTTGGGATGAATGAAGCCATCGCGCGTCGATCGCGTACAGGCGGCGCTTTATACGGTATAATACGTATACATCTACGCGTACACGACGTAATCGGGCGAGGCTATCTTTATTAAAAACGGTAAATTTAATCTCGCGAAATCAGGAAAATGCTCTCTCTTATACCGACCAGCGATATACGAAACCCATCAATAATTCCCGCGCTAAAGACCTCGACGACAGCTGCGTAATACACTGCACCCACGAAAATTCAATCTCACCGCGCCGTGGCAATTAAAGGCTCGTTAATAAACTTAATTCGCGCGTAACGAGTTCGCGCTAATGATAGATGGCGCGCGCGTGATCTCTCGATGATTTAAGAAAACACAAGCTCGCACGAGTCCCTCATCATTTTCGATAAACGATCGCGCGCGAGTATATTACTAGCGAGAGCCGCGGCGCGGGATACGTGAGACGCCTGCAATTAGGGGAAGGAGAGTTTCTATATAAGTAGGCAGGTGTGTGTGTGTTTGTATGTGCGAATATGGTAAGTGAGGATGCATGTGTGTGTGGGCAAATTGAGCGCGTGTAAGTGGGGATGCAAGCGTCTGGTTTGTGTGATTTCAAGTAGGTTTAATTGTGTGCATTTGTATGTGCGATGCGCGAAAATTCACTTAAGTATGCGTAATAAGTATGCACAAAGCCTAATATTCTTAATTTCCTCCTGAGTGTTCTATAGTATAATAGAACCATTTGTATATTAATCACCATTTGTAAATTAATAATATTTACAATAAATGACTATTACTATAATACGCGAATTTCGCGAAAAATAATAAAATTCAGATAATACACAGCGATCTGGATGTGATTGCGTAGATTTGCGTATAATATATAAACGAATACAGGCGAGATGTATAAATTGAATCTGCGTATGTTCGTTTGTACCCACAATTAAGGAACGCCAGATACTTTTCACAGCGGCGCGAGAAAGTTTTTTTCCGCGTGCGTGGACGAGTGAGATGTAGGAAAACTCACGCTTGTATCATATAATCTCGTTAAGTTTATCGCTCAATGTCCATCGGTGATGGCTTCGCGCGGAGGAACAAAGGATTTATGCGAGCTTAGGTTGGGTTTGGGTCTAGTTCGCGCGCTGCTTTCTTCGCCTGTGCTTTGTGTGTCTTTCGGGTTTGGGAGAAGAAATTCGATCCGATCACTGTGCAAGTAATCGAATTTATTTTTACTATAAACTCTATAATCGCTGATATTTAAGCTTCAAAAGGAATTTCAGCCTTTTTACTTCTCTATGGAAGAGCACCACATCTTTAAAAGATTGGAATAAAATCGGCCCTGCTTAATTGAATCTAATAAAAGTCCAGTGACACAACAGGCCGTTCCCAATCAACAAAACCTACCAAGCCGAAAAGAAAATCACTACACCGATTTTTCACGCAATCCCTCCACGCCCTTATCGAAACCCCGGAAGCGCACAATACACTCGTGTCGAATTACCGTTTCCACTTCGCCGCCTGTGGAAACACGTTTTTTTCTCCTCCTCCTTTTCGATCAATCTCCGCGACAAAAAGCGAAGGTCCGTCGCGTGCCGACGGCGGCGGCGGGTGTCACGCTCCAGATCGCCGCTGCGCGCGAAAGAAGTTTCTACTTTTTTTCTCTCTCTCTCTCTCAACTCCGGCGAGTGAAACCGAGAAGCCGCGGCGATCGCGCGCATATTAATATTTCATTTTTCCGGCGGATCGATTTGATAGAATTCCATTTTCACTTTTACACGTGCAAGCGCGCGCTCGCGTATAATTAGAGAAGGTGAGAGTAGCAGTAGCACACGTGGATATTATTTTTTTTTCTCACATTAGATATGGGGCGACGATTTTTTCGTGCGAGTGATACATATATTATATTTTTCTTTTCCTTCGCGAGCTGTATATTTATGTGGAAAGTGCGCTAGAGTAAGATTTTCAAATGGACGGCGAGTGAAACTCATATCCACACGTCGTGTTTTTTCCATTTTGGAAAGTGAAGTTTTTTTTCGGAATCGACGCTGTGTATAGCGGATGCGGGGCGATATAGAGCTGCCAGCTTTAAATGTGGAGCGGGAGGGGGTGTAGAGAGAAATTGTGAGAATCGAAATAATTTCTTATAGCAATTCATTTAACAGATGTATCAATGACGTCGTTAATAAACTGTTCGTTCCCTCGACGGCGGCGGCGCCCGTGTACGACAGTGAGAAAGGCAAATAGAGCAATAATTTTTAATTTATGGAATGTGGGAGGTGTATATGAAAGTGCGCGCGGCGCTGATATTATTTATTATTCAAATACAAGGCAAATAGAATCTTTGCGCGTTATTCGAGAGCCTGTCGGTTTCAATTTCGTTTCGAAGTGATTTTATTTGCTGTAGTCATTTTCGTTCGGCTTCTATATTTACCTTTTGCTTTTTCGAAACAAAGATCTCGCAGATTTACTCACTTATATACATATGGAGAAATAAAATCTTCTCGTTCTCGAGGTAGATTTATAAATAAACAAAAAAAAAAGAAATGTGACAAGAATAATGTTCCCATGTACATTTAATCCTATACAAAAAAGTATACGTTCCTTCGCATACACCCATAAGCCACGAAAACACGAATTCCAACCGCGCGCGGAGTACTTTAATTTCCCCCGGCAATCCTCAGCATTTTTCGCCGATGACTCGTGCACACAGCTTGCACCCGAGCTGCGCACCTATATACGCTCGGTCTAATTACGCAGGAAACGCAAACACGTCGTAAACCTCGGCACAGCACAATACCCACCTACACACGCCGACGGTAATCGCGAGCGCTCGAATCGCTCCAGTTTGTCGTTCTCCTCGCTCGTGTCTATCGCGAATATAAAGACCTTAAAGCGCGACTCGCAACTTTTCTCACGCGCAGTAGATATGACGAGTGTGCGTACGATTTTCCGTGAGAAGCCGCGCGGTGAAAATGTCTCAGAACGCGAGGAAGGGAAAACGGGAGCTCTCGTAGATGTAGAAATGGTCGTCGTGTAGAGCGAGGTGGGGAATCGGGAAAGGTCGTCACGCTGCTGCGAGATAATCCTGAATATGATTTGTGAGAGTTTTTTTTTCTTTTTCGTTGCGTATGTGAGATGTGTGTCATGCGTCAGGAGACGGTGCGGTTCGTCGTGTAAGTCATGCTTTGGCTGGATTGAGACTTGTTCGAAATGTTTGTAATGTGTGGTAATATTATTAGTAATGATAGGTAATATCGTATATTACTGAAGTATGAGGAATCACATTAAATATCACAATATTATATACATAATTTTTCAAGTTGTAAATTATATATTTACAAGGAGAGTGCGTAACTTTTGGGTCACGAATTTGTACCAAATTGAAATATCTTGTTTTAGAGTAAAAAAATAATGAACCCCTGTTCCAGGATTTATTCTCATAGGCCTTTTTTCTCGAGATATGTGCCATGTTATCTTGAACATGCGTTATTTTTCTAAAAAATGATGTCTCTTCTATTGTATGTAACTCTGCAAGTATTCCCATTACAAAAATGAACAAAAAAAATTATAAAAGTAGACAAAACAGCCTTTATTTTAAGAACTGTTTCGACTAAAAATATCGATTTTTCAGAAAGTTATGAGAAATCAAAAATAGTGTAAAAAAATGATTAAAAATTTCCCCCTTTTTAAAGGATTTTGAGGGTGCTATTTTCAATCATTTTTTGTTGCTATAATTGTTTTAATTTAATTCCTTGTTACGTCAACACGACCGAATTACTTTGGAATTCAGGTCCGAATCTCTCAATGGGACGAATTTTTACGGTAAAAATTGCAATGAACGTTAATGCGACGCCGATTTTACGATTTTAGGTTATTGCGGACTAGCGGTACCAGAAACGTCGCAAACCACCGAAGATGTAAAATGTACAGATTATTTAGTGCGAACTATTATTTATTGTATTTTACTGCCCGTTCGGGTTACCCTGTTTTATCGTTCGCGTTTTACATCGAAATTTTAATGAAGACGTAAAAATTTTTTCGCTCGAAAGAAATCTGCTACGTTTTTGATTTAGCTGTCGAGAGGCCGTAATGGCGAACACGGTGAGATGTAAAATTGTAATGAAAACTGCGAGACGTAAAATTATTCGTGTTATAATAAATAATGTTTTGTGGGGTCGAATTGGTTGTTCGATATAATAAGGACGCTGCACAGCGTTTTACGTCGATTCACTTTTCCGCAGCGACTCTATTCAATTTGTAAGTAAAAATAACTGTGGATTATAATTAATTTAAAATTCATCGATGAATTTCCAGCAAGTTCATTATAATTTGTATAGAATTTAATTGTACCATAAATCTGAATTATCGTGTTGGTGTATACATATACATATATATATATATATTTCTCTAAGAAAGTTTTTCGAGAACAAGTTCATTACGATATCCTTAAACTAACTTGCGTAATTATTTAAAGAAGCTACACTTAATAACTATATATACATATATGTATATACACGCATTGATTTCACACTTTCGCATGGGGGGAGCCCAGACCATTTAAAATTGATTAACTCGCGCGTGCGCGCGGCTTTCGTTTTAATGAACGAGATAACAGCAGGACGCAGGAACTACGGACCGCGGCAAGAGGTGATCCAGGAATGGTATATAATATATGCATATAAGGTGCACGCGATACGTGCAGTCATTATTCTCCGCTTTAATAAGTCATGTCTTACGGCTGAAAATTAAATACAATCGCGGATTATTTTAGCGCACGAAACGATATTTTTTTTTAAATAAAAATTAATAGTTTCCGTATAAATATTATTATAATAAATGTACTATATGTATAATAGCGAAAGAAGAAATCATCGTATTAATTAGCTGTTCATTCTCAAGAGCTTAAATTTATATCGTTTTGTGTAGAGCACTTTTCACTAAAGTCTTTTTCACATATTATATTATTTACTAGCGAAAATATGTAAATCTCAAGTTACACGGCAAGTAGCTGCTTACTACTATATTATAAGCGTTCATTGGAAAAGTTCAAGTGTCGTGTTCCATGCTGCCAATTAAGAATAGAAATCATTGAAAAAGTACTACGATATCTATTTTATTTTTAGTCAACCCAATCAATTCCATTTCTTTCCTAAAATTCTATATTTGTGAGCACTATACAAATTACCCCGCAGCAACAAATCCTCGAATTAATCACCCCCGTCTAAAAACAAACCAGTAGGTATATACACCTATACACTCCACTCCTCGCAATAACCCATTTGTTGCGCGGAGGGATCATAAGTGTAACGCTCTCGAAGGCCGCGCGCTCGGGGCAATTACCTCGATCGCGCAGAAATAACAGTTTGATGCGCTGCAGCGCGGGCTAATGACATTCCGCGAGGAGGAAGAGGAGGAGAAAGAGGCGCATTGTTCGCGCCGAAGGTGAGGTTTCACTCGGGAGCGATTTTTCTTGTACCTCGGGTTTGTGAATGAGAGTCGTCAAGGTCCCCCGAGGGAACACCTTTGTGTGAGGATATATTTGCATAGGGGGATTACGCGCCGGATGATGGGGGAGTTGCGGAATGCAAGCGTTTTGAAATTGAGGTGTATAATGAAGAGCGAGGGTTGCCGTAGCTCTAAGTTTAGGTCGTTGGAATGACGGTTGATTCGTTGTTTGTGCTGTAAGTTCAGCATACACGAGGATAAAATAAAATTGGAAGCACGTTCGTATCTAAAATTTCGCTACAAGATAATTATTTTTTGTTAAGGTTCGTATAGCTCTTAAAAGGTTACTTTTATATAACATTTTACTTTTCATTATTTTCGTCTACAATCTTTTATCATATTCTTATTATTTATTTATAAAAACAATTACCTCAGATTTAATTAACACCAATTATACGACTTATACTTATATAAAAATAAATATTTATCGAACTCTCCTATTTATCAACGTTCCCCCTACTGCTTCTGCCTTACAATTTTGTCCTCCACCGTTTCTCCAAATAAACCATCACAGCACCACAAATCCCGAACAATTTGTCCTAGCCAATATAAAAAAAAACCTCTGCTCTCCATATTCTCCTTCGCCTCTAAGAACCCCTCACAAAGCTACTGCGCTCCCATAGACCTCCTCTCTCACACACAGACACAACGGCTCTCGCCACGGGCGTGCGTGCGCATCCCATAAAACGCGCTCCTCCGTGAAATCCTCCTCCTCCTCCCCGCGATCGTTGGATTAAGGCGAAGTGCGCGCGCGCGAGCAGCGATTTTTTCCTCGCGCTTCCTGGTTATTTTTTATGCGCCGAGGCTACTGACGGATCGTTGCCTTTTCTGGCGGCGCGCTGCAGACATAGATGCGCCCTTGTACGGGAGAGTGGAGATTTTTTATGCGTTTTAGCCGCGGTTGTATACGATTGAGGAAAGTTACTTAGCGTTGAGATTATTATTTGATGTAAAAGAAGAAGGTGCAGTCGGCGGAGAAGAAAGTATATTGTAATACACAATGGGGAAAGATTTGACGATGGGGTTTACACGACAACAAGCTGGAAATTATGATGTCTGAGTTGAAAAAACTCGTGTATGTAGCTGTAGGCGCGTTATGAAAAATGTATTTGGATTTAATGCAGAATGCGCGCCTAATAATTAGTTACTCGTATATGAATTTTGCATAAATAATTCATGGCGCTTTCATAATGCGTTTTAATGCCCTTATTAAGTATCGCTATGTGTGTGTATTCTTCAGAGAAAGGAATAGTACATTACTAACGCGGGCGGAAGAGGATTATTTACCTCATGCGACGTTTTTCGGCCGAGCGAAGCGAGGTCGAAAAGTCGCATGAGGTAAAAATTCTCTTACGTCCACGTTTCAGTAACGTATTTTTCCGTCCGAGGCCACAAAATGACATTTAAGATGGCATTTTGAGGTTAAAGGGCGGAAAAGATTTTTTTAACGAAAATTTTGTAAAAGTGTACATGTATTGTTTATAAATTAGGAGCTTTACACTGCAAATGAGCCGTTTAAAGTACAGTTGTGTGACTTGCGCTTTTCAGAATTCAAACTTTATTACCCGATTTCTTTCGCCGAGTGAACCACCGTTAAGGATGTATGGGCTATAATATTGGCGTCGAATATTAGTATTACTAAAGTTATTAATAAATAAATACAAAACCATATTTGCTACTTTTTTTATTATATAAGTTTCGAGAAATAAGTCAAATGAGCAATATAAGACCTTTAAATAAGAAATCAGACGAAATTTTTTGAAGTATTTCGACTTTTAAAAATCATATGTCTTAATACATTTTTAATTTCATTCATCAAGGTGCCGCATCTTCAAATTTTACTCGATTCTTGTTTTTTTGGTCTTATTTTGTTCAGGGAAGAATTATAAATAGATTCACTAACTCAAAAATAAAAAATATGTCTTACATTTTCATCAAAGTTTAGTTTTATAAAAAAGGAACTCACTTTTTAAGTTGACTGTACACTTTCAAATGTTTATTATCTTAAATATAACGTTAGTTTTTCAAAAAACAAGAATCGAATAAAATTTGAAGATGCGGCAATCAAGATGAATGAAATTAAAAATGTATTAGAATATATGATTTTTAAAATTCGCAATACTTCAACAATTTTTATCTGATTTTTTATTTTGGGAGCTTCAACTATTGGTCTTATGCCCTCCTACATAGTTTTCAAATAAAAAAGAAAAAATAACCCTATACAACAAATTACTGATATTTTAAATAAAAACTAACTTCTAACACCGATTGTATAGCCAATAACATCCTTAATTAATATTCCATCCATCAATAACGACCAAACTTTACCTATCATAATCAATAAAAACAATAGCTTTTCTCAAAACGCTCCGCACACGAATCCTCGTATACCAACCCGCGTTTACGAGAAATAATTCAATTTCACCACAGCCTCGCATGAAAAATATGCGCGTGACTTTCTCGCTCGCTCGGTCGCAATGAATGGGCGTGTAAGTATATAAGGGCGGCAAAAAAGGTGACAATCATACCTGGATTTCTCGCGCGCGTGGAAAAGCCGCGTCAGTCAGTTTTCCCGGGCGATCCTCGTAGCTGCCTCCGCCCGCGCGGAATGCGGCCAGCCCGCGACTCTCCTCATCGCCGTCTCATATTTTCTCCGCGCTCCTATATATATCGATGCCTTAAAGATTTTTTGTCGTACCAAAAAATGGAAAAACAACGATTACCGTCCGACACTGCCACTTCCTTCCTTCTACACTGTTTTTTTCTTTATTTTCGAGTCAAAATCAACACAAACGAAGTTCGCCAGCACTTTCGCGCCAAAATTCAAACGGCTTCGGTCGTCCTTGGCCTTGCCGCATAGACTCTCCCTCTCGAGAGTATCTTCTTCGCGCGTTCACCTGCCTGCGCGCCGGCCGCGCGACTGACACACGGGGCAACGTATACGTCGTCGTCGGCGCGGGTAGGTAGGTACCGTAACGCTCTCTTGCCGCGCGCGGCGATTCTTCTCCTTCTCCTCCACCTCCTCCTTCGCTGTGTAGTCGCGCTCGATCCCTCGTGCAGCGATGGGATATAATACACATACACCTGCGCGGCCGAGCGAGCGAGCGAGTGGATTATATTATGCGTCAGCGTCGTCGCGTCTTGGGTCGACGCGTCATTGTGTGGGGGAGGGTAGTTTGTGTGTATGCGGGGGTGAGTCCATTTTGGATGAAATGGAGGTCTTCGTCATGGTGGACCGATTGTTGATTACTTTTTTTTAGCGGTTTTTGGCTTTATTTTAATGTCAAACGAAGAAGAAGTTTTTTGAGTAATAACGATCGTCGCTTTTTTTATTGAAAGTAGAAGGTAATACAGTTAAGGTTTCATTGTTTAATTTTTTTTTAGTGGTGATTTAAAAGATTAAAATTAAGGAAAAATTAGAGATTTGTAGTAGCAAAACATTATGAATACTTATGTATCTGTTGTCGAACTTTGCAGAAAAAAGTCAAACATTTTTCAAATTATAATAACATAAAATCTTTTTTGATAAAAGTAATTTTATTTTTCTTTAGACATCTGCTAAAATCCTTAAAATTTTCATGTTCGTTCCTATAACTATATTCTTTTAGTTTTTAACTGCAAACAGTAATTCACAGCTTACTAACATACCTATATATATGTACTCCCAATGTAAACATAAATAGAACTTACAGGAATAAGAACATGATCGATTTTTTGTTTTGTAAGTAGGGATAATATAATTTTTTATGCGGAAAAAGTGAAAACAACGATTGATCAATAAAAAAGTAATTCTTGATTTTTAAAAAGGACATGTTTATTGAATGCCTCTATTGAAAGTATGCAACTAAAATAGAAAAGTGCATTAAACTATTTTTTCATCAGCATACGCTTCATTGAAATCATTTACAAGGCATAAATTAATATAGAAATCATTTAAGCTTGGTAAATAATATAAGTGATAATGAGTTTCTTTTATACAGAAAAAAAAAGATAAAAAAGATAATGAAAACGAAAGAGAATGAAACATTTAACTTGAACAGCAAAATACCAAAGATCTTATAAGTTAATCTAGATAATAATATAAGAATGCAGAGAACTTAATTTCATCTATAATTTAATTAGTTACTTAATTAATTGATTAAAATTTATTCGAGTACAAAAAGTTGTAAAATTCGCGGTTTCACCGGCACTTCACGGCAATTACATGTAGTTTAAAGCGCACGTTTCGAAAATATGCGGAATTTTCGTGCGTTATGGGCGCTATTTATGTTTATGAGCACAAGCGCATAGTGCGCCGATAAAAGATTACGACTCGCGTGAGTGTACAATAATACTTTATATGGAATCTTTAAAATCTTAATAGCAATAATGATTATATTATTAAATGTTTTCTTATAAAATTTACGCCTCAAATTACACGTTTAACTAAGGCGTAAAATTTCTAATGAAGCAGAGAATATGCAAATATACGCACAATTCCACGTAAAAACAAAGATAACAATTTTTTGTAATACTTGATATTTCGTTAGGATGTGTGCGGACTATACGTTTTCTAAAAATGCAAATCAACGCAACCACTTTCGAAAAGTTTGTTTCAATTAAGCGGCTAATGCAACGTGATAATTAAGGAGATCGGACGATGCATCGATGAAGCGTACGAGCTTAGAAAGTTTTTCAGTGGAAAAACGGGAATATCCGATAAACGAAAATACTGTCGCCGTATAAAAAAAAACAGGTTCAGATCATCGCGTTTCCAAAGGAATGTTGGTATATAAGGTTTCGTAATTTTATTTTTCTTCATTCGGGGTTACTCGCGGAGGAATTATCGGACAAAACATTTTGTTCTGGCTATTGCAGTTGCAGTGCTATATATGTCGCGGCCTCGTAACGATTTGCCGATGATTAGTTCCAGTTTAACGATAGAACGAGCACAAGTGCCAATCTGACTAGGAAATCCACTTCTTGTTATGAATATGAAAAAATCGATAAGGAAATTATGAGAAATTGTGAAATACTACTGAATAAGATATACATAAAAACTACACTGAGGAAAAACGTACTGGTGGCTGTTACTATATATTGTATAGTAAAATCGATTACAGTTATTTATACCATCTTTTCTGGTAGAATAAACAATAACATGTTAATAATAAATATATCAGTTCAGTTATAAAACAACTATAAATTATAGTAGATGCAACATTGATAAGCACGACATATTTTAAGCAATTTTAACATTATATATTGTAATTTGGCATATTATACTATACTAGCGTTAATCAGCGCGCTACGCGCGCCACTGTTTCGTCTTTTGTTTCTCTCCTTTCGAGATTCGAGACGGATTCAATTATTCGAGATTTCGAGATCGTTCGAGGGCAAAATAGATTATCTCGAATGCTCAATTTATATAAGGGACTATATGAAACATTTATAAAATATGGTAATCAATAGCATATTTTATAAGATTCTTCACCATAATCTTTTTTGCATACATTACTATAAAATAATACTATATTGTATGGTACTTATATGGGTATAGCTACCATTTTTTTTATACGAAAAAGGATTGCAAATATGAAAAATATATGAAAATGGAGGTAGTCTTTTATTTTGATTCATATTCGATGACTTTTAAGAATTTTTCGTAATTTCAAGTTATTCTTTTACCTTGATTTTTCATCATCATCATTTTTATCTTAAAACAAAAACAGAAAATTACCCACGAAATTAAGAAATCACGGAAGAAGAGTTCACGTGTTTCCAATCTCTTCCCAGAAACTGATTGAAAGGAAACTTTAATTTCGTGACAATGAAACGTTATTAAACATCATAAAAACGCATAAGACTCCACAGAATACCTATTAAAATTAATACACCCGACAGCGGCTTTTAATACACCACAATCATCGTTACACCTTATCATAATAAATTTTTCCAGCCCAGCGCTGGCGCGTTGCAATTTGTTGTTTATCTCGAATCATAAACCTCGCGACGCTGACAATAACGATTCCATCCTCTTCCACGTAATAATCATAAATTATGAAACTCAATACCCGATGTGCGCTCGCACGCCACTACCGTTGTCCCCTATATTATATAGCGTCATCCGATCGCCACGCGTGTGTGTATCGATCGCCTGCACTCGCGTGAGGCTTCTCTTACGTAGAGTTGAAAAAATTCCGGTTTCACGTTCGTTTTGTGGATTGTCGAGAGCTAACGGAAGGCTAGATCGTGTTTTTGGGTCTGTTTTTCCGGTTTAAAGGGATTTAGCGTTTGTTTCGGCTATAGATGTCAGGCGAGGTATGTAATTATCGATGATTAAGTGTAACAGTACATGGGGAGTTTTAATGGGAGGAGGATAAAGTGATTGGAAATGAGTTTGACTGTGCATGTTGATTTCGTATTTTTGGGATTATATTTATAAATTGTGGGTATGAATGAATTTTAAAATTATTTTATATTGAGTGCGAATGAAAATAAAAAACTATACAAATACGTTGGCAATAAGCGTTCTATAACTTAATTTATGGTGTTATAAAATATAATTATTAATACCAAAAAGACAAAGTTCACGTGTGAACGAACAGAAATTTATAAATAAATACCGGAAACATTTTCAGAGTAGTAGAATGTTGTAATATAAAACTTAGGGGGCTGCACTTTTGATACGTAATGATAAACGAAGTGTTGTTTTATTTCAAGAAATTATTATTTTATTCATAAAATATTTATCAATCAAGTATAACAAAATCAATGAATGACAAAGAAAAACTATGAAAAATCTTGATAAAAAAAAATAATGCAGATACCTCTTGAAATTTTAAAAGATTAAGGTACTTCATATGTTTAATAACTGATTAAATTTTATGAAGATACATTAAACATTTTTCGAGATATAAATTAAATAAGAAGGTAAAAATTTCCTTAATAACAAATAACAGGCCAGAGGTAAAAATTCAATGTTGAAAAAACAAAAGACCTGTCGAAGATACTTCATAAAATAGAAAATCATCTTCTGTGCTTATAAAACTAAAGAAAATCTAATAATTGTTCTCGAAATATTGGCTGTACAGACGCACTTGTATGAGAAATTTTTTGTCAAAAATATCAGATTTTTATAACAAATATCTTAAAATATGCTTAACATTTTTTGTTTTAAACAGTATTTTTACGGTCCGAAAACTTCTTTTTGGATGAGACAAAGTGTTTCTAATCAAAAAGTTTTAATCCAGAGGACAAGTATTTCGGTGGAATCATTACAATTTTACATTATATGAATAAATAACTAAAATCAAAACTTTCTAATTATTGATTCACTATCAGGTCGACTATAATAACAACTTGCCAATAATTTCATGTCGTTTAATAGAAAACAAAATTTCAAATTAAATACTTCATAGATACGCGTATAGCATTTATTTTCTAAAATATTACATATCGCAGAAACGATATCGAATGGAAAACCGCAAGTGCTCTTATAACTGTCGCGCTTATTTATGATTTCAAATGCTGCGCTATAATAAATCGATCTTATACGATTTCATTTCTATGACAGGTTTCCGTAGTTTTATAGAATATTTATTAATGGTTCCGATAATATTCGCCGGACGCGTACTTTCTCGTAAAGTATTCCAACGAAACGAATCAGCATAATGAGCGAGAAAAATATTTTACGCACACCTGTCACGTAACTCGGTCGTTAGAAATGCCTCTTCGCGGAACAAATATTGACAGTGAAAAATTTTATCTCTTTAGTGAAATTCTTTTGACAATAGAAATCAAGAATTTTCTCTTGAAAAGCCTTTTTAACGCTTGTAAAAAAATATGTGTTGGCAACTTTTTCCTTCTTATTAAATATATTGCTGAATAATACAATAGAGTATCTATTTTAGATGATTGTTCCAAATATTAATCTTAGACGTTCCAAAGTAGCAATACAAGCTATGATTACGCCTCGATAAAGTTGTAAATTAAAAATTAAAATATCAAAGAATCTGCCACAGATTCATTCTCGTATAAGTATCTAAGAATCAGCAACGACTCGAAAACAAAATAAAACAAAAAAAAAGAGTTATGAAAATATCGAATAATTCAAAAGAAAGACCTTCTCAATTCACTATTTTGAGATACCAACTTCCTTACCGATTTTCCACAAAGTAACACACCTTTCCCATCATTTCTCTACAATACCTTCGAAACCAAACATCCTTCAAACCCAACTACAGCTGGTAACACTTCAACATCCTTACCGATCCCAACACCTCTCTTACCGATCTCCGCCATCCTTTCACTTTACCCTCCCACTTCCTCCGTACCGACTGCCACTCACTACCGATCTCCCATCGGTACAGCAGATTCCTCTCTCTCACCTGTCGAAATGCAGCTCCTGCTGGTAAGCACCGCAGCCCTTGCACCCGCTGCACCTGGAGGACAGATCGGTGGCGCACTCGTCGCTGTCCTCGGCCGTCGGCGCGGCGGCTGACCTGGCCGTCGCGCCGACGACGCGCCACGAGCGCCGCAGCAGCTGCAGCAGGCTGAACGACCGGCTCGGGCTGGCCCGTTGCTGCTGGCATGGTGGCTGCAACTGGGACGCGCCCGACTGCTGCGATCGGTTGTTGCCCATTGCGGATGCGCTGTGAGGTGCCGGCTAGCTCGGCCGCCTGGCCATTTGTACACTGAAAACAGAATAATGTGGGTTAATTTGGAATCATTTGGTTGATAATGTAAGATTTATTTAATTTTGTTTTTTTTTTTGCTTCCTTAAAGAGGAGATTGCCAATACATACTTTTCTTTCTCAAACTAATGTATTTCTTTAAAATTTTTTATAACAATAATTAATTGTTTGTATAGGATACGTAAATGAAAAAACAAAAAAGATATTTTTTGTATTAAGTCAAATTGTTTAACAAACAACAAAGAACAACAAAGAAAACAGTTTTATTCATTAATAAAGTTTTGCTGTGAAAAATTTACTTTTGTTTTTTAAATTTAAAAAATGAAATCGATAAATTAGTTTGAAGAAGCATCTTGCCAATGAATTGGCAGCGGTTTTTATACAAAGCGGTGCGGGAAAGATAACGTGGTAGGTGTGAACACGGAGGTGATGGAAAGATTCAGGCAACGGTTTGTTCGCTCGGATAGCGAAAACGTAATCTACTTATTCTGGAGTTACATCTTGCGGGTAAGAGGGATTTCCTCTAAGAAAGTTAATACTTTCCTGCTCTATCTCCTTGTATCAGGCAATTTCTTTTCCCGATTAAAGCTTATTAAATTCATATATTTCTTGTCGATATATAATCTTATTAAGAGAAAGTTTATTTATAATAATAAGTTTATTCTGAATTAGCGCAATTATCGTACATAAATGGATAATGATCGTGTACTTGGGAACTTTTAACAGAAATTATTATTTTAAAAATATTACTAAGAGGGGCTTCCGGATCGGGGATTTCGCAGAAAACTTTGGAATTTGTTTTTGAATAGCAAAAAATAGCAAAAAAGCTACGGTTAATGTTTTTAAAAGTCGAGTTTATCAGAATTTTTAGTGCTATTTTTGAAAAAGTCATTAAAAATAGCCTGTTCTTGAAACTAGAAAGAAAAGCCGTTAAATTGCTTTTTCCAGAATGCAGAAATTTCAATTCTGTTCAAAGTTAAGTGAATTTTAAGTTGTGCAATAAAAGTGCGTTGACAAATCACAAAAATATGTTGGTCTGTATAAGTATAATTTTTTATGAGTCACTTTTGCATCCAAAAATGAATCCTAAAGTTTGGGCGAAATCCATGATCTGGAGGTCGTGACCTTTCCTACTTCCTTAGGTATATCTTAAAAGAAAAATAAATTTGATATGCCATCTAATCGGCATGTAAATATTTATATAAATTTAAATCTGTTTACTGTTAGAAAACCTAAAAACTAGGTCGTAAAATTTATTCTCTTGCGAAGATGTTGATAAATTTATTGCCTGCGAATGGCCAATAAAATAATAAAATATAATATTGCAACGTTTGAATGACTGCGAAAATCCATTAGAAAGTAAAGATTGCAAAAACTATCTTCAGTGATGCATTGCGCGATCGTTAATAAAAGGAACATAGAAAGCACTTACAGACTGGGGTCAAGAAACTCAGGACAAATAATGTAAATTTTTTTCTATGACCGGCTATTAGTTACCTCAATAAATTAATGGATTTTCATCTTTGCATATTCCGGAGGAGAAAAAAACTTTATTGTCACTCTTATGCACAGATACATTTTCAAACAGTTAATAAGTATGCAATTACTACTTCATTAAATAGATATTGAGCAGTAAAAAGTAAAGCCTCTAAAATTGAAATTGCTATAAAAATCAATCAATCTCTAAGAAAATGTGTTAAAATAATATATTAGAGTTTCTAATTGATTATGGTTGATGCTATTCGTTTCACGTACGTGAAGTACAAAACACCTCGCTGGGATATGTGTTTTGTTTAGATATCTGACTAGGGAAATATATTATCTCCCGTTATATATAATATGTATATGCAGTGTGAACGTAAATCTGTCGTACGAGTAGCAAACATAATAGAAATATGAAAAAAATGTAGAAAGTAGCTATTGTCCGTACTAAGAATTCTGGAGGGGGTCCATATTAGAAACTTTTAACTTTTCTTTTAAAGTACTTTTTATCATATAATAAATACAAAAATATAAGAATACAAACAAATGAATACAAAATAGTTTGCGTACTGGTACTAGAATAATACTGATGTATAATACAGTCGATATTATTCAATCACTATAGCAATTCATTTTGACTCGAATACATCTAATGAACCTATTACCAAAAAATAGGGCCACGTCGGTTTTGAAATATGGAAAGTCGGTGGGCTATAATTGGGAGCCTTTACCCAAGCTACATGCTCAAATTAGTCGGACTAATTCTCGAGCTTCCATTTTTATAATATTTACATAAAAAAATCTGTCACGGCAAACGCCTTTCTCTTCTTTGAAATTGCAGTTTTTGCCGTTAAACACAGTTACATTTTTACATAAAAGGGATGGTGAATAAATATATCAAGGACGAATGCAAGTGCAGTAACATTCCATTACATACACGGAGAGAAATTTTAGAGTAAAAATTACCAAGGTGCCTTGGTAGCGCATGGACAGACTGTCAAAAGCCGTGTTATTCCCAGGTTTCTAATACAATTTATAAGTTTCCCAAGAAAAACTACCATAACCACTTAAAAAAAATACCAAATTATCTGAATAAAAATTACCAGAAACACTGGTAAAAATTGAGATCTAGTCATTTTTACAAGGTAACCTAAGAATTTTTACTAAGAAAACTGATAAATTTTACCAAATAACCTGGTATTTGTGTACTCGCGCATGCGCACTGCGCATTATTGTGTTTCAGAAGATTGATACTAGAGGCGTGCGCGACGTTAAAATGAAAACAATACACATATTTTCAGTAAGTAATAACGGCGATTCAAATGACTGTTGGTAACAGCTTCTGTGGCGCAGTCGGTAGAACGTCGGACTCTCAACCCAAAGATCGTCGGATCGAATCCCGCTTCCGTAAAAATTTTTTTCAGTTTAATGTTTTTTCATCATTGTTTCTGTTTCTATTTCTATATTAAAATACTATATATCCATCAATATGCATAAAAAAAGTTAATTTTTTTAATTTAAATTAACTAAAAAAAAATTTTACCAAGGCACTTTGGTAAAAACTTTGAAATTGTCAGTCTGTCCATCCATTACCATAGAAACTGGTAATTTTGTCTCGAATATTTGTAATTTTCACTACAAAATTTCTCTCCGTGTAGTTTGTTCTGTAAGGTACTATAAACTTCATTAATTTCTGTATTTTGTCTTTTATTTGATCCAGTTCTTTACAGTTTTATCACTATTCTGATACATTGACAAAATTATTTTTTCAAATTATATTTCCCTAAACATATACCAACCTATTCGTGAATACAAACTGTTATTATGTTCAAGATTTAAAAAAGTGCGAACATGTCCGGTTTTATGAACCGATTATCAAATTAATAAAACACTTTTCCTCCAAGATCCAAAATTAAAATTCTCACTTCCCTCGAAACAGCCTATACAATAGAATCAAGAGATCTGTCACTCACATGGAACACCATTCGCCACTAAAATACCTTATTATAACGTAAAGGAAGGCCGCGTTACAACAGAGTTATCAAGTATACAGCCGCCATGTAATCTCCGGCATCTCGAGCCGTTCACACGCGTCCTCTAAAATATCCCATAGCTCCCGGCAACCCCGTTAAACTTAATAAACCTCTTTATCGCTCGTAAAACTCTACCTCTAATCATCGCTCCAGCCCCGCGCTCGACAATTTCCATAGCGACTTAGATATGTACCAGAGACATATCATACACATGCTGTGGGAAAACGCGCTGGACAGATCGCGTGCAGTATATGCACGATCTCTGTTATTTCGTTTTAATCAGCTGAGGCGCACGAGGCGAGTGGAAAGAGAGAGAGTCCGGTAACGGTGAAGTAATGAAAACGACGGGGGGATGCGGCGATTTCACCGCGCCTCGCAATTTCGCGGGTAATACGGGTGGTCGAGCGGCGGCGTCCGCTAATGCGTAAAGATAGCTCTCTCTCTGCAGCGGAGATGTTTTTGCTTCGGACGTGGATGATATTGTTACGAGGATTCGTGCCCGGGTGGTTGAGGTAGAGCCTTAATTTGTGCGCCGAAGGGAACATGTATGGGAGACGTGAGTGACCGCGTTGTAGGTGAAATGCCAGCTGATAAATTGAATTTTGTATGTGCATGTAGTTTAATATTAGCTACGCACTTTTCTGTGTAATTAAGGTTTGGAGGATGAAAATACACAAAGTTTGTGCAGTACTGATGTAAAGTAAATGGGGTTATAACACACATTTTGACTAATCGTTTTTTCATCTACATATACTTATTTAATTCAATTATAAATCATAATACAAAAAGATTATACACATATTTTTAAGGTATAACTTGATTTATAACGTGTTGTCAATTAAATAGTTTGCTAATATTATGTTTCAAGATTCTGTATTAGGCAGGATATGTTCCACCATATTATTTATTGAAGAATTAGAATTACCACGTCTAGTATTGGTAAAGAGAAATATAATAAGAATACGGTTTTGAATATTCATAAGAATTCATAAGCTTACAGTTTTCTTCCATTGTTTTAGATTATGCATAACTTTGATTGTTGCAATTTATGCAAAATCAATGTTGCTCAAACGCAAAGTTAGGTGGGGGGGAATTTCATCTTTGAATCGAGTATGTAAATTTTTATATATAAATATACAATTCACTGCAACTTAAATATGAAAATATCGAGTTATTTGTACAAGTAGATGGCTGATAGATATGGCAAATAGCCTGAAAAACATGCATGTGTCTGAAATATAAACGGTTACAGTATAGAAAGATCAGATTTACCAACGTTTTCAACAGACCGTGCAAAGTAATTTTATTTGCCGATAAGATCAATTTTCAAATAGATTATTGATATAACATCAACATATCAAGCATTGATCTTGTATCTGATATAAATGTTTTAGACCACTTCATTGCATTAAATTGTAATAAATCTGCGGTAATTTGTGAAACTTATTTCTTGATAAGTATTGGAGCGGATTGATACAATGAATTTATGAATAATTTCAGAGACACTTGAGCGAGAGAGAGAGAGAGAGAGAGAGAGAGAGAGAGAGAGAGAGAGAGAGAGAGAGAGAGAGAGAGGAGAGAGAGAGAGAGAGAGAGAGAGAGAGAGAGAGAGAGAGAGAGAGAGAGAGAGAGAGAGAGAGAGAGAGAGAGAGAGAGAGATTTGAATTTTCTCCTACAAGGTCGAGTCGTACATTATTATGTTTACGTATAGTTTCTATCTTCCGAGTCAAATTTATAAATATACATACGCACTAACGGTATTCAAAATCAAGTCTCTCAAACCCAAAACTGCATTTATATTGAATTTGAAATTATTACCAACTGGAATATTAAAAAACTATTATTAATATCATCACGTATACGTTTGATTATATATTGCAGTCTATTGATTTCGGTACATTGGTAAGTACAGTTAGTATTTTTAAAGGACCACGCACTCAGTGAATGGAAATCGGCAACCAGTCGAATCGTCGAAAAATGAAATATGTTGTAGTTCTAGTTATAGAGTTTTCGAGCAAAAACTTTTATGGGCTCAAGACCCAAAAATGTCTATAGTTAATCGACTGGTTGTCGATTTCCGTTCACTGTGTGCGTGGTCCTTTGATTTTAGATTTAAATAAACATTAAGTTTGAATAACTGTAATCATAAATTCATAAATTTTTTATAATTTTGTAATTCACAATAATCTGTTGATACAAATTCAGACGACACAGCAAATGTCTAATTCCTATTACGTGTGGAATGCTTCCACACGTAACATACACGGATAAATATTTAAATAATATAACTAAGATAATTTCCGTATTAAAATAAAGAAAATAATGTTACTATCATAATTTTACACTATCTGTGAATGAAATAAACTACTTTATTAATAATAAAAAATGGCCGAACTATATTTTACAATTGATTTTAAAATCTGCAGACAAAGTTTTAAATACGATGCTTTAAGCATTACCTGTTTGTCGAAAACGGAAAAAAAACAATAGGCCAGTTTTGTAGCAGCTTTAAAACAAATACAGATAATCTATATAAATTAGATACTTATAATTTATTTAATTTTATCAAAGTGAAAGTATACAATTAGACATAAATTTGCGCATTTAGTAAAACTACTTTTGTAAAATTATAATGATTTTTTTAGTTTTAAGAAACTGATATAAATATTAATATGATAAAAATAAACGTAATTGCATAAATCAAAGAACCCAAGTAAAGCTTGTACACAAAATGTTTATGCTTTTTACTCTATTTGTATCTGTTCTCATCTATTGTGAAGTATCAGATATATTTATATCTCATGAAAGTTCAATGATAGAGGACAACGGGGATATTGAAAATTAAACGATCGAAGTACTATTACTATAAATTAGAAATTAACTATATTTTAAAATTGCCACTATTCTTTAAATTTCTTCAATTACTACAGAACTTTTTTATATTCTATCGTATTGCAGCATATTATAGACCACGATTAATAGTAGATTTATAATCTACAAATAATTTAATCAAAAAGGAATATATCCGAATTGAAAATCGATTTCCAACCTTTAAAGATAATTCAATAATAAACGCGATTAAAGACAATAAAAATTCGCAACCAATCAAATAAATAAGTTTAGAGCTCAAATCTTTTATTTCCCGAGTAAACTGAGTTTGCTGATGAATATGTATCACCGATGCCAAATGTCTCATGGAAAACGATTTAGTCGTAAATTTCAGTCGTACGAATACTTCAGAATTTCGTGGTCGCCAATTTTTTCGAAGGTTTCAGTAAATCGTGCAGCATACGGAGTTTTTTTCAACAAAATCATCCCGAACAAAATGGGTCTCAGTGACATCTCAACGATACTAATCGCTGACTCAAAATCGTGCCTTCTGTACATGCGAGAAAATCCCCACGCAAATGGATACGTAGACAAACAAGTGTTCAAGAGACCATCGATCATGAAGTAATAGAAGCTTTTCGACAACGTCGGAGGATCGATTATTATCGTCGATCCACTCATGTCACGTCTGTCTACTTATCGATGTATGGAATGCTGTTGAGGGTAGTGTTGTCCATCGATATAGGTATGCCGTATCTCTTGAGGTCTTCGTAAGTAGACACTCCGGATAGAGACATCACCGTATTGAATACCGACCATTTTCTCGAATCAAATTTAAAAATACGAGCTACTATGGTGAACAGCATCGCTATAACAGTGAACACAGCGCCCAAGAGTATCAGGCTCCAAGATATTTGCGACTCGTAGTATTCGGTCTGTTTCACGAGCAAATAGTTCAAACTGTCGAAGTACGTCATGCAGCATAACGTGACGTTGGAATCGAGTGGACCGGACACTTGCTCGAAGTTTCAGTAAAAGTCTATGAAACCTTCGCTCACGTTGCGCCTATAATAGCCACGGAGTCCGGTGAATAATGGATGGATGCTTCCTTCGGAGGTCAACGTGAAATTCATGATTTTGGTGATCTGAGTGCGAGCGATCGATTTTCTCTGCCTGTATTCTTTACGGATGATGGGGAACTCATAGTTGCCCACGTAAAAATAGTATATGAGATCTCATCTGCAATTTTATCTATTATGGGATCTTATATGAGATCTGATGTCCGAAATTCTCATATGAGATCTCATATGATATTTTCACATGGGTGTACGCGCGTAAAATGTACTTCTTGTGTTGGTTGGATAATAGGTCTAAGGATTCCAAGAAATCCTCGATTTTGGAAGTCTCGTTGAATGGGTTTTGTGGTATCGATTGGATTTTGTGGTTTTTCGTGAGTAGTTCGAAAAGCCTTCAGCGCCCTCGACTACAACTCATGCTGAACACCTCACCGTTGCTTGAAATAGCTCATTTTCTCCCCTAGTTGCACAATGTATTATTATAGATCTAGTTCCTTAGGAATTCATTGTACATCAGAATGGAAAAAAGTTTGGTTCAAATATTATCTACAACTTTTATATGCAATATTTTTGTGTAAAATAAAATCCTATTCAGTAAGAGGCAAAAATCGACTATTTTAGTGTATTTATAGGCGTTTTAAATCGTTTTTCGAAGTTTAACTTGCGAGGAATTAAGTCTACATAAAAATATCCTGTGGGGAAAAGTTTTCTTTTAATGCGATCTGTAACTTTTGTATTTAAACTTTTTATGTAACTCGATATCTCTATACGAATTAAGTGCGAAAAGCGTCTTTTTTTGACAAAAGGTGTTTTTGGCATATAACTTTGCCAGTAAAGAATGCTATTGAATGTAAAGAAAAACTTGCAATAGAAAAAATATGAATATCAATTATATCTACCACATTTGTTAGCAACATTTTCGTGTAAAATCACATTATGTGCAAGATAGACATTTTTACAATTTCCAATGGACTTGTCTCCACATAGAACCAGATCCTTCTCACAATATATGACAAGTGATCTCTGTGAACCTGAGCTCGATCATTCAAAATCTTTTTGTGTTATCAGCGGAACTTGATTAAATACATACGTCCATCCAAACATACATCGTCAAAAATACTCTAACGGGGTTTTTGACGAATTTCGGCGCTAAAAAATGTTGGTTTTCGTGGTGACACATTTTCCGCGATGGTAAAACGAGTATTGGTCGTGCCTAAAAATTGGATTCACAGATATTTCTAATATTAGAAGTACTATTTTCAACTTTAAAAGTGAAAGGTTTCGTTATGAAAAAAATTCCACTACAAAAAATAAGATGCTAGGGTAACTACACCAGTATTGGAACAGTCACCAGTTAACAAACATTTTCTTTATATATATATATATATATGAAAATATCAAGCTCTCTCTGTATTGTTTATCTAACATGACGATAATTTTCGAATCCTTGAAAATTTTTATTTCATTTTATATGAAGATTCTGCATAAAAGAAATTATCTTGTTAATAATAAAATCATAAAATCGCCGCTATTAAGTGTTTTTTTTCACTGGCGATGTATTCCTTCACTGGTGAAACGTATTTAGATACTAAGATTGCGTGTTCCTTTACTGGTTTTTAGGAGATATTTACAGATTTTCATTAAATAAAATTTTTACTTTGATTCTTTATTCAAAATTTGCTCACCGACGTAAAGTTTGAACATTTTAGAATATAAATTTCAAAAGGGTTTTACTTTTAATCTATTTTTAAATCACTTAATTAAATAACAAAAGTTAAAATTTCCTTATTCGTTCCTTCACTGGTGAAGTCACCCTATTTATCTTTCATACCCCAAAAATATTATCCAATTTTAAACATGTATCAATTGCATATTTATCATTGAAAAGTTTGCCAACTCGAACATTTTAAACCCAAGTAAACCCAGGACTTTTCTCATTCACCGCAGCTGCCAATCGGCAACCTAACTCTCTTCTGCATCGCCTTAACCTTACGCGCCAGCGTCACGACGAAACCCGTTTTCCCCTGCGCTATCTCCCCTAATCGCTAGAGACAAAACCTCGCGAGGCAATCTCGCGTGGATAATCCCGAACTCCTCTTGCGCGCAACTGCACCGTACGAAATTCGCAAAAAGTCGCGCACAAAGGCTGCGCGCGGGAAAAATTAACGGTTCGCCTCTGGCGGCTCGTTATACGCAAGAGCGCGTAACCCCGTTCTATCTCCTTCCCGAGATTCTTGTTCGATTTTGCACGCCGGATTCCGGCGTATTAGATGCAGTTGTTAGACGGTGTACCTACGTGTGTGATGGGAGTTTTACGAGGGATTGTAAAAGCGACGATTAGGTGCGCGAGTGAGTAGCGAAAGATGATGGGACGTGGCCGCGTGTTTTTATGGTGCGCGCGGCTCGCAGGTTGAGAGGATGATTTGTTGGCCGCGTGGTTGTAGTATTTTTTCGCAGAGGAAAAAATGGATTGGCGCTGGGATGGGCTTGGATTAGGGTTAGCGCGGTGATTGGGGCCGAGGGATTATTTGAAATGAAAATGAGGCCTCGTTGGCTGTGAAGAAAGTTTTTGTTGCGGAAAGTATCGGAATCTTTGTTATGGTAGAATTCCATCATTTTCTTTGAAGTTGTATATACTTATAAGTATATATTAACAATCCGCAAGTATCTGAAAGTAATTTACAACTTCAAAGAAAATGGGATATATCCCACTGTTTTTTATGATGTAAAATGAGAAATTAAAGATTATTAATTGGCATCCAAGTATTTGTAAAATCTAAAAGAATTAAAGTCTTCTGTATTTTTCATTAGAGTAAGGAGCAACAAAAGATATGCGCAGTCACTCTAATGATCGTCATATAAACTGATAATTTCTAATACCACATGTATACATATAGGCAATACGCAAATAAATAACGGTAATTTACGAGGTAAAGAGAGACACTTAATAACTACTTTATAAACCTCAAATAGAAGCAATGACATACGTTAAGTATATTTTTTTACTCTTTATTTATAAAGAGGAAGACGTAGATTTTAATTTTTGGCAAAATTGTAAATGTATGAAATTATTCTTCATAAAGTATAAAATGCACATTTTAATCTCCTTAACTGATAAAAATTGCATTTTGCTTTTTAATAAAGTAGAAGAAAATTTACATTTTACACTTTGCTTATCCAATTTTTACTCTTTTGCGTTTATTTTCTAAGTGAGGCATTTGCATATCTTAAAAGCTATCACGGAGAAAAATGGTTTATAAAAAATTACTATATTTATAGTAACCGTGGGACAGATTCAAATTACTATAAATTGTAGTAAATTTTATGATAATTCGAGTCTGTCCCAAAGTTCCTATAGAATATAGTAATTTCTCTTACATTTATAGTAAATTTTCCTACAACATTTCTCTCAGTGTAGACAAAGTACTAATACCATAGTGTATCGTAAAAATTGCATAATGCTCTCTGTGCAAAAAGATTAAAATAATATTCAAATTTAACAAGGTAAAGGAACCAGTACTGGGACAGTTTTAACCAGACTTTTTTTATAATCTTTTCTACTACCAAAACAAAACATAATACATGAAAACTAATCACCTCAGCAGGTAGCTCGTGTCTCAAGATTCATTTTAAGAAAAAAAACGTCTTCTTACGTTGCAGGTGTATTAAAATAATCGCATTAAAAGAAAATAACTGTCGACTGGTGTAGTGGGACACGCTAATTTATTTGGAATCAGTAGTGAGACGCCCGTTCGAACACAACAGTGGGACTATATACTTTTCAAGGTGTCCCACTACTGTGATATGGAAATATCAAGAGGCATATAAAGTGGGACAAAGGTTTCGCTATACGCATTCTAAAAAATAGCCCCGAAAAATTTGTATCGTGTTATGCACTAATTTAAGAAGTAAATCAACAAAATAACGAACATAATTAACACCAGTAACTATATAATTAACATCATAAAGAATGCTAATAAATTAATGCTGTTATCTTCTTAACCGTTTATTGTAGATTGTCTACTGTTATCCTACATTACTGGTTCCGAAATTGAATTTGTTCCAGTATTGGTCCTTTACTTTAAATAAATATAAATAAATGTAATAAATGTAATAAATGTAATAATTAAGATTAAAATGGAGATTTTACACTTTCTAAAAGTGTGAAAGGTTACAATAAATTAATCTTTGTCAAAAGTGTGATTTCATAGTTATAATCTCTTCGGAAGATCTCATAACCTTTCCCACTTTCTAAAGATTAAAATATATATACATTTTAATCTTTTGTAAAGTGTGAATTGATAAAAATAATTTGAATAAAGATTAAAACCAAGGAATTAATTGTTTAGCTTCCCTGGTAGACAATAACCCAACCAAAATGGCTTCATTACAACCGTTGGCCAATTTTTTTGGCCAACGAGTAACAAACATATTGACGAACAGTTGGCCAGTGGATAGTGAACTATCGATAATTAGATAATTAAAAGCATGGAATGCGTGGACTAGGTCTTTGAGGTGGCCGATGATGGACTCTAGGTGGTGCGCTCCGTAGTTTTATGCGTTAAGATCTCAGGGTTAATCTAATACGTGGCCCAGGTGTTCGGGGTAGCCGATGACGATGTCTAGGTGGTGCACTTCGTAGTTTTTTGCATCTAGGTGTCGGAATGCATTCCATGTGTGGTCTAAGTGGTCTGGGTAGCCGATGACGGAGTCTAGATGGTGCGTGCCGTAGGTTTGTGTCTCAGAACCTACGGTGCGCACCACCTAGACTCCGTAATCGGCTACCCAAAAGACCTAGACCACGCATTTGATTTGTTCCAGCACCTAGATGCAAAAAACTACGGAGCGCACCACCTAGACTCCATAATCGGCTACGCCGATCACCTAGACCACGCATGGGATGCATTCCGACACCTAGATGCAAAAAACTACGGAGCGCACCACGTAGACTCCATAATCGGTCACCCTGAACACCTAGACGACGCATTCGATGATTTCTAACACCTAGAGCCACAAACCTACGGCGCGCACCACCTAGACTCCGTCATCGGCCACCATTTACGAAGCTAATGAGCCATTTATTCGTATCAAAAAATCACTTTTCTTATTATACCATTCATCGATGGCCAACCGTAAGGCTTATTCCGTGATGAAATAAGCGGTAATTATTACCAATCGTTGGTTAAACGGTTGGCCAAACCTTTGCGATTTGGTGAGCGGTTGGTTATAATTTCTACCAGGGTTTATTACACTTTAATTGAAGTTTAAAACGATGCTTTTAATCATCTCCCTTCCATTTCTCACACTCTCAGGTGTTGCTACAGCAGATGAAACCTCGCAGACGTGATTTATAAACTCTTTCCCCTACAATTTACCCGTAGAAACGAAACTACCGAAAACTGCTGAGCACGTTCCGCCATAAATGCAGGTCCGCTATCCCATACACGTACTTTTCCGCCTTATTGCCGGTTCACTGTTACGAATGACACGCGCTACCGTTTTCACGGGACGCCGAGTCCGCCGCATATATCGCGTGATGATCTCGGAAACGTGCCGTGGAAAAATGATATATAGATGTATCGAATTCGCGCGGAACGTTATGTACTTTGAAAACAAACGAACTTTAGCTAGTTATTAGGTGGCGTGCGCGGAGCGTCGTAAAAAAATTGATACGGGGAACGGGGACGTTCCGCGTGGATGTTTCTGTATTTGTATGTGGGGATTGGAATTTTATTGGTTGTTGTAGAGTTTATGGAGAGATATAGAATGGCGCGACGGAATGTGTATTAACGTGTCCCGAGTGACGATGCGGAATTTTATAGCGTGTCTTCGGAGGTTCAGTTAATAGATAATAAACTGTGAGGATTGATAGAGATTTTAACTAATAATTAGCGTATAAGCTGAAGGAATATGAAATATGTAATCATGTCGTGTTATGTCTTTCTAACTTTTTTTCTTTTTCATTTCATCAGTTGACAAAGTAAAGTTAGTGTTTTTTATTATTGGGTGAATAATTTAAACGAATATTTAGCGTTTTTTTGTATTGAAGAGTTTTGAAATAATTTTTTGACGACTATAATAATGAATTTTGAAATCTAATCGACATAAGAGTATATTACAAAAATCATAATATTAAGTATCATGGATACAGAAGCAAATATATATATGGCACATCAATTGTGAGGAAATTGTTTCCCTTTTATTCACTTAATTATAGCCATCACTGTCTATTAAATTTCTGTAAATCAATTTCTAAACACAGGTCAAGTATAATCAATCACAGAGTTAACCGTCTCACTCTTCCCAAACACAATATAATCAACTACTGGTAGCCCAAGACACAGCCCATCAAAAAATATATATCAATAATAAACCACATACCCCTCGCCCATAAAATCCCGTTACTCCACAATACCATAATCCACTATCATAATCGTATCAATCAACTCTCCCCTCGCCCTAATCATCTTAAAAAAATTCTCTTCCTTCCTACCGTATACCAACGAAAAGAGAAAAAAAAAGAACAACAACCTATCCGCGGAAAATATCGTCCGCTCGGGCGAGCAGAAACCATAAGGCCACTGCTGCGCGCCGGCAATTATCCTAGAACAGCGCAGTTGCGTTGCGTTGCGTTGCCGCTGCGCTAGATCATAAGCGACCCGCTAAGTTTTCCCCGCCCGCGCGCTCGGCTCGCGGAAAAATCATGCCGATTTATTGTTGGGCAATTACGAGGCGCGCCGCGGCAAGGCCTGTTTTACTTTGCCGCCGATGCGGAAGTGCGCCGAGCGAGCGATGGAACGCTGTTTGGCTGGTGTGTTTATGGATTTCGCGCGGGTGATGAGTCGCGGGTATCGGTATACATGGTCGTGATTTAAGAGTTGGGATGTGTAGTGGGGTTGATTGGATGGCTTCAATTTGGGAGCGACGAGCGGGTGTGGAATGGGTTTTGAAAATATTTTTGAAATAGGGTTACTTCACCAGTGAGGGAACGAATAAGGAAATTGTAACTTTTGTTATTTAATTAAGTGGTTTAAAAATGGATTAAAAGTAAAACCCTTTGGAAATTTATATTCTAAAATGTTCAAACTTTACGTCGGTGAGCAAATTTTGAATAAAGAGTCAAAGTAAAAATTTTATTTAATGAAAATCTGTAAATATCTCCTAAAAATCAGTAAAGGAACGCGCAATCTTAGTATCTAAATACGTTTCACCAGTGAAGGAATACATCGCCATTGAAGAAACACTTAATAGCGGCGATTTTATTCTTAACAAGATAATTTCTTTTATGCAGAATCTTCATGTAAAATGAAATAAAAATTTTCAAGGATTCGAAAATTATCGTCATGTTAGATAAACAATACATAGAAAGCTTGATATTTTCATATGTATAAAGAAAATGTTCGTTAACTGGTGACTGTTCCAATACTGGTGTAGTCACCCTATATACAGAGAGAAAAGATTGTTTTTGTAGATGAGAATTTTGTAGATATTATTAATAAATATAAAATTCTTAAACTTTTTTATTGCTTGTTAACTTTTAATTCAACGTATAATGTATGCATACCTTTGCAAAAGTTATTATGTCGTATTAAACAATTTTATATATATATAGAAAGTAATAGAAACGGTATAAATTCAAATTCACTATCAAGCATTATTTATTTATTAATAATATCATCATATTTTTAAGAATTTCAAATTCGTTTCTTATACCGGGAGAAAAACGTACGGTAGAAATAACTATTTGACGTAGTAAATAGAAATCTTGTTAAATTTACAGTGTTTATGGGAAACCTACACTATAATATTTAAAATATAACTATAAGATTTTAGTTATGAATGCGATTTGTTATAGTAAGTCATGATTCTTAGCTACGAGTAATCTTTTATCTCTATGTAGGGATATGACTGGTTGCTGAAGCTGTTTATAAGGTAGTGTCAAACTTTTTGTTGTAACGACGAGTGAAAGAAATAAAATAACGATTTCCGTCTTCATCTTACGACATAATTTGCTATATGAAATTAGTATGAAAAATTAATGCAAACATTCCGAGACTAAAGTTTTTATCTTAAGCTTTAAAATAGAAATAAGAAATAAGCTTTTTAAATCATTTCAATTGACAGTCTAAATATTTCTCATTTGCCATTCTCTAATTCAATTTCCACATTTATTGAGTGAATTTTTATTAGAGAATTATCTGATAGATAATAACAATGCAAATCGAAAGCCATTACCCCCGTTTTCTATTATAACATCGTTATTTTCGTTATTTTTTTTCTTCATTCTTTATCCAATAGATAAATATAAATAGTAAACAATAACGATCATTAACAAAATTAAAAATTCAATTAGAACAATGAAAATAATATTCATGTAGGAATGTATAAGAATCAGCTCGCACACCTTCTTTAACGTGCGAAATTAAAATTTTTTAGTCCCCCTCCTATTTTTTTACCTTTTACTATTCGTAGCTCATTCTTACAACTCGTTTTCACCTATATGAATAATACAATGAAAACAGGTGACCTTCGAAAGACCGACTTTAATGAGGCTACAGGACGCAATTTTTCGTTCTTAAAAATGAAAGTATATACAAACACGTAGATCGCGTTGTCGAAACGAATTCCTCCATTCCTTCCCAGAGTCCATTATTCTTTCGAAACAAGCGAGGTGTGATACTTAAAATATTTGCTTTTCTTCTCCAGTACACGAAAGTTCATGAATTTTCGTACACCGTTGTCTATTATACGTGAAAAATAAGTCATGAATATTAAATCCCATTTTGAGGTAGTACGGAATAAGTTTCGTCGAAATCCGTTTCACAGAAGTCACACGCGCACTTTCTTCGCATTATATTTTATTGAGAACCAGTTACAATACTGATATCAATCAGATCGCTAAATATAAGTCGATAATATTGATACTTTCTCTTTATAAGGAGTGCAATATCTGCGTTGTGCGGAGCGGTAAATGAATATTCTATTGAATTCATTTTTAACTTGGCTTATGTTTTAATTGAATATATATAAATATGTCTTTTGATAATGGATATAGCGGTGTAGCGGCTAATGTACTTACAAAATTTTTACTTTAAAAAGTGATAGACTAAAGAACTTATGGGGTGTTTAAAATAAGGAAAATTTATGGCGTACTCAGCAAAATCCATTTTTAGGACTATCAGCTTTTTATATCGTGCAAATGAATACCGTAGGTTCGAATTAACTTCTTCTAATCACATTTCATTAAGATATTTCGCAAAGTAATCTGGACCAATTACATGTAGTGCAGTTTATTTTATATAATTTATGAAAATGTTCCTTGCACGTGTGTATAAGTTAATTTACTCTTTTATACAGTTACGCAAGAATTGCAGTTACATCTGCAAATGCGAAAGTAAACTCGATTTACGTAAACTTTTGCGAATTTAAATAATTATATACACGGATATATAAGTAACAGATTTTACTTCGGTAACTCCAAAAATCTATATAATATTTCATTTTACAATCCACGGGAAATCTTACTACCAATGATATATCCACTACGCTCCTAAAACCAATTGAAAAAATTTCGTTCGTTCATAATATTGAACGAAACAAACCGACCCGCGCGAGCGTGACTCTGTCAAATCGCACGGCAAACAAGACACGCGTTACTTAGTCCGTGAAAAATTTGAACGGTCATTGTCCGGAATGACGGACAATTTTCCGCTACTTTGCCCTGTGTGTGTATATTTGAGCGTTAAGCGGAGACGACAGAGGCGAGAGTTAATAGAGCTGTTTGCTGATTCAACAGATAAGAACGAGCGCAGGTGCAAAGTGTTAGTGCTTTCGATGCCGGCGATATGTTTGGATATAGATTCGTTGTGTGATTTGAAATTATTTGCTGATCGACAGGTAGTATAGAGAAAGTGATGAATAGAGAATTTTTCGTTAATGTTGAAATAGTGATAACACACACACGTGATGAATCATTCTGTTGGCTAATTTATTTATAGAGCACGGCTGTTTTTATTATGGATGTTATTTTGGTTTGAAGTATAAAACCTTCTTGTTTAAAAGCTATAATATAATGTTAAAATTATTTTCCACAAATATATAATTTTCTTTATGCCTTTTGCAGTTCGACTACTCTACTTAAGTATAATACCGACTTTTAAACCCGAACTACAGACTAGAATCCCCATTCATAAAATAACCAACACTTGATATTTCTGCAACAAAGCCACAACCAAAGTTAGTTTCTTTTCCCCAGCGAAACGGTTCACACTAACACTCAAGTATATATGTTAATTAAATTTTCCTTTGACGAGACCAAACCCCACCAACAATCAATCACTTTCTTCATCGCTCACAACTAACCTTTCCGTCACTCCGCTTCGATCCTCCTCGTCCTACGCCCACGCAGCAGCGGCGACCACTCAGCCCTTACCATATCCCGCACTTTCGCATACCTATACATCTAATAATAATAATAGTACTGCACGGTACTCGAAAGTCGCGCTGAAAAAATAGGCGCGAACGATTTCCATCGTCTTCCCACGCTCGCGCGCACTTTTCCGACTCTTTTCCATCCGCGCGCACAGAGACGAGTCTAGTGAGCATTCATTCCTTCGTTAACCCACTTTCCCATTACACAATCCGCGTGCGCGGGCGAATTTCCGAATGTAGTCCTCTCGGCGCGTCCCCTGCGATGGGAGCGAGAGGATACGCGTCTTTCAAAATTCCGTGGGAGAGTGCGAAATTCGGTTGGGAAACGAACTAGACCACTGCGACAGCTGATGATGCCTGGTTGCGCAACTTATGTCGGAAGTGTCCAGCAGCCTCCTCAAGATCCTTTCGAAATCGCGGAAAAATAATTTATATGGATGTATATCGGGCCGCGATGTTTCAACTTTCTCCGCGGCGTTTTCAATTCATTGTCGGCGGCGGGGTTTTCACGTTTTCACCGCTGAAGTGTATGTTAATTTTCCGTATGAATAAACATACGTAGTCCTCGCTCGTTCTCTCCCTCATTGTTCGAGGCGGTAGTATAGCACTAGCACTGTGGGTACGGCTGGTTTAGGACACGCCGGCTCGATAGCTGGACCGCCATTGGCTCCGCCGGACGAACTTGACACTGTCCAGGGCGAAACTATAGCTTTTCTTTGGTATCGCTTTTAGCAATCCAACGATAATAAAAACTAGAAACACCAGGAACTAAATAACTAGCAAACTTGACGAGAGCACCGCGCGCGAATTCACGGCGGAGAAAGAGGCGCAGCGCGAGCGTGAGCCTCGCGACGGAGCGAGAGCTGGGCGCCGACTGTTTTTCCGCGGCGCGGCGAGATCTCGCGCGGGGCCCGCTCTACCACGTGGGGGACCGACGGTCCGGGCCTCACCTCCCTCCTATACGCGCGTCGTCTTCTTTGTTGATTTCGGTTTGATTAATTTTGATGTAGTTTTTGGAAGGCTTGCGGTGGGCAAAGCCGGTATGGAAATTAGGAAGAAATGTGGTGGGGAATAAGGAATACCTGTAGTCTTAACTGTGTCAATGTGCCTTGGTGCCTGGAAATATGCATGATAATAATGATTTTTTAGTTATTATTCGTTATGATTGTATGAGGGCTCAAAAAAAGGCCAAAAATGAGCAATTTTTCCCGAATCCAGGTAATTCTTAAAATTTTTATCCTTTTCTGTCATTTTTCGCGATTTTCAAATGCACGTAACTTTGCATAGAACCGACTGATTTTAACAATCTTTAGCTTAAATTAAAGCTTTTTTCTTGTACTTTAATAGCTTTTGGTGGAATATTTGTTGGCATCTTTAAGAACTTGCTATTGATTAATCATCAGTGACTACTTTTTGTCCATTTTTCAGTAATTTTTTTTTTAAACCGTATCACAAAACCATTTTTGAGTGTTGGAAAGTTTTCTCGTCAATTTTATAATCTAAAGAACGAGTAAAATTTTTTTGCAGACGTGTACCTCCAAATTTTTTTTTTTTTTTTAATTTTTTGAGCCCTCTAAGTGTGGATAATCTGTAGAATTTCCCATATACTGAAAAATGCGATGCGTTGATTCTTACTTGCTCCGATTTCTGAAGAAAAAAAAAATGAAATAGCTCATTAAGCCGATAATTATGATTACTGGTTCATTTACCATTATCGTCGGCGATAAAGCTACCTATTTTTACCTCCACCAATGACCTACAAACATTCTTTTTTTTTTTAACGAGGATTATCGTGCCATACAGTTAAACCCGTCATTGTCTTTAGTCAGAAAAAATGCGGAAGTGAATTTACGATGCTAACAAGTGGCGAATATAGAATTTGAATACGCTCTCGCATAGAATTATAGTTTTACGAGAACACACTACAAATAAGTCATCGCAACGGAATAACTATTCACTAACAATGTGCTCCACATATGTTTTACCTTCAAAAGGCATGTTTCTCCGTTAAAATTGGAACAGTATTACACAGTCAGAACCATAATTGTTTTTTTTTTTTGCTTTTTTAGAAAGGAGTGAACTTAGATAAGAAGTTTCGCTGTGAAAAAGACGGAGATGTGACGGAGGATGTGAGGTTTGAGTGAGTTATTGAGCGTGAAGATTGTTTTTCGGAGAATTGGCTTCAATTGTGCAACTAAGTACCCAGCGCGGGGTGACCAAATAAGTAACACAATTCATTCTTACAAAATTTCACTTTATCAACACTTTCTGTACAGTAAACTTGAGTTTGTAGAACCGTAATTACGGTTGGTACTTAATTAATTTTTATTTACTTTCTTTGTCGTTATGCCATCGTTGTAAAAGATTATAATCGAGCTATTTATTCATAATCAATAAAGGGAATCGAAAGTATTCTGATGCAATAATATTGCTGTATCTTTAAAATTTTTCATCGGTTTCCGATAATTCAAGGTATTTTATAATCAACTATTCATAACGTTTTTTTCTCTTATGCGATCTATATTGTACGTTGATGTCTTACTCATTCACAGACCAAAAGATATTCCCTCGACACAATCGTAAAGATTTTATTTGCGCAACTCATTTTATATGCATAGTTAAATTAAGTATGCTAAAAGGCCAATGAACAAACGAACGAGTCGCGTAAAGAACACAACAATGTATTCCGCTAATGGCCAAACGTATGCCTTCTTTTACAAGCCTCGGTGGAATGCAATTGTGTCGTTACGCATTAAGAGGCCGGCTTTCACGGTATTAATATTCGTCACGCGAAATGCAAAAATTATCTCATAAAAACTACATCTCGAAGGCTTTCTAGAAAGAATCGAGCGTGAAAAGTCGAGATTTTCAGAGATGCACCATATACATAAACGAATTCGAGGAGTAAGTATGTGTGTCGGGCAAAGATGCTCGACGAGAATTTCTGGTTCATTAATTAGGTTGGTAATGTGCTCGAGAGGAATGCAAAGAGAAAAAAACGAAAGTTGAGAAACCGTTGACTGATTATGTCAAAGGGGATTAAGTTAATGTCTCTCGTGGCTGTCTTTAGTTGTCAGTTTTATGCATTCGCGCGAATCGGAGAAGTTTGTATAGTACAATTCAAAATCGACCGGTTTTCAATGCTTTTTTCATTTGATCTAATGTATGCGTATATACTTTCAAGAGCTCCGTTGATTTTATTAAGCAAATGCTTGCAACTGCCGTATAACTTATTGGTATTATTATCCTACATATCGAATACGACCGGCACATAAAACCGTAGCTGTATACATACGAGTATTTTATGGTTTAATCTTTTGCACATTTAACTAACGTAAAATTTTATTACACAATACTACAATTTTTCAGACCCTTTACTTATTTAATTATGTAACATGGAAGATCACTGTAATAACGAATTTCGCCCGTAATTGCGTAATCGGCGCACGCACTTACGCATTCACTCTTGCACATTGATATATTCGCGTTTTTAAATCACTCCCAGAAAAAGGAAACCTAATTATACAGCGCCGTTATAAGCCACTCGCTTACGCGCGCGACACCGTTTCTAATAAGTTCTTAATCACCTTATATCGAGGAAAATTGCTTTTAAAATTAAAACTTTTTTGGTATAAAGACGCGCGAGACATTAATAACTTTATGTAATATCGCGCGAACGCCGGGGCCGAAAGGAAATCGCGAAGAAAGTGAAAAAGAAGAGACGCGACGTGTAAGGAAACGCGGAAGCAATGTACATACGTTGCGTTGATTGATTGTGAAGCGGATCGCGGCATGCGACTAATCTAATTAAAAGCGTTGGTTCGTTTTTTTTTGGGCGGTGTTGCGTTAATTGGTCGTAAAATATTGTATCCTATGCGCGCGTACCGCCGGGAGAACTTTTTTTGCGGAATTTTGCGATGATAGGTCGTGAGTGGTGGTTTATGGGGATCTAAAAATGTAATGCTGTGTTGAGTAATATTTTTTTTGCAATGCTGTGGATAAAATGCGTTTTTACGCCCTACTCTTAGTGCGTAAAGTCAAATTTTATGCACAGTGCTGCAAAAAATATCGTATATGCAACTCGGGCGTACGTTTTTACGCCCTTGTTGTATAATATACTATAGAGGAGAATGTGTATTTCTTTATTGAAAGCGATATCTCTTCAATTTTATTTCAATTTGTTACGTACACGCTCTAATGAATTGCGATTTCGTTCGCTTCGACGCGCGTTAAATTTTTTGTCGTTAAATATATATATATGTTTCTAAACTTGTAGTTCCATAGATTAGTTGTTTGTCTCGAATACTGCGCCATTTCGCATCAATGCGAAAAATATTTGCATAATCATACATCCAATTTCACAATGAAAAATTCATTACTTTTAACATATAAGTATACACTCCTGAAAAAAGAAAAAATTCAGGTAACAAAAAAAGAAATCACCATTATCCCGAAAAATCGGTCACATTCACTTCTCCGTAAAAGATTATTTTCGCACACCGGCGAATTCCTCAACGTCGACATACGCACATACACACACGTAGCAAAAACATTAACAAGCCGATGCAATTGACGTGCTGACGCAACAACACACGCAGCCTCGTATACAAAAACCCGTCCCGAATCCCGAAAAACCTGCCACTTACCGGCCGAAACTTTGACTTTTCCGTGACAAACCGGCGGCGACTCCGCCACCCAGTCGCACATTATACACTTATCTCCGTTACAAGGCGCTTAGCGCGGCTTATTAACGAGCATCGGAAACTAAACGGTAAAAATTTTTCGACGAGCGTTTAGTGTGTTAAAGGGTCAGGAGGTGCCTAAGGATGGGCTGGTTTGGTTCCGGTGTGCTTGGGCTCTTCCAAATATGGCGGATCGAGTGTATGTATCTATTTTGTAATAACAGTTGCTTTTATTTTTGCGGAGTACGGAAAAAGACGCGTTATAGGATTGTTACGAAACGATCTTAGGTTGTTGAATAAGTAACGAGTCGCTTGTTTATACAAAATTGCGTAATTCTTTTTTTTTTAAACTGTAGGGGCAGGTCCATTTCTGCCATTCCCGTCGTTTTTCCACTCGGTATACATGATAAAGTGCACGTAACGTCGTGTCTGTGCAGCTGTAACTGACGCGCGTCGAAGAAAGTTGCCGCGGGATTATTTCTGTATTAGATCGCGCTTTTTTTTCTCCGTAAAAACGAACTTTTACGTGTCGGGAGAAACGATCTGGTCGTGAAGTGCACGGAAATGAAACTCGATACCCGTGTGCTCTTAAATTTTTGTGTAAAATTTTGTTTTAAAGCTTAAAACTGCGTCGCTTCGAAGGATATATAGCTTACAATAAAAAAAAAAACGCGAAAGAGCGTAATAAAATGCAAAAGATCAGATCGTATCTTTTTACTTTCTTATAGAGAAATAAACGACGATTTATCAATGTTATAGCTTTCAACAATTATTCCGACGAAATCACCGAGCTAATGATAAAGTTATCAACGCTCCTATATATCAAAATCGTCTCCGTTCTCTTAAACTCAGCTTAAATAAGCCATATATCGAACCTTTTCGCCTACTACAACGCAATTAACTGTCTTCCACTCAATCCCCCCGCGACGCATTCGAAGCCACCACATACGAATCAATCAAGCAACACAACCCATATATCCGCACGCGGCTTTACCGTTCGACCCCCCGACGAAATCCTTATCCGTTCCCGATCCTGAAAAATCCCGTCGTGCGAAATCGGCCGCAAAAAGTATCGACGCGCGCGAAACTGGTTGCGAGGTCAGCCGACGAGTAAGTACAGCGCGGGTAGAACTAAAAAAATAAGGGGGACTCGGGAAATATATGGGACGTGCGCGTTTCCGCGATTTGGTTTTGTTGTCGCGTGTCGTATGTGATGCGGTTACGAGCGCGTTGTGTAACATCGCGGGCGCATACGTAATACGAGGATGCAGGTTTTGCAGGGAGGTGAGCGAGTGCGATCGCGAGGGAGACAGATAGAAGCAGGTGGGAGTGTATAGAGGTTAGTTTTGTTGTTGATATTGAGTTTTTTTATGTGGATTGGTGGTGCGCTGTGAGAAGGATTTATTTATAATTAATAAGAAAATATATTAACAATAAATATCACATATTAACTATTAATATTGCATATTAACTATTAATATAGCATATTAACTATTAATATACGCATCTTTATAGTAAGAATTTTGATATTTCCGTCAAATATTTCCTTATTTTGCCAAAATCACATATTTTAATATTAATAGTTAATATATATATTAACTATAAATAAATCCTTCTCTCAGTGTGGAAGTGGATGATAAGGTGAGCGAGGTTTTATGAATACATGTATACCAGTGTTTAATTGCATGGAAAAAATGGTTGGTTACGGTTACCAAATAATTGGCAAAATGTCCCATCTGTTTAGCATTAGGAAGATAAATCAATAAAGTAGTATATAATTACCACCACTAACTTATTGGTTATATTGTAACTATTTTATTGGTTTAGCTTATACCAATGCTGAACAGGTGGGACATTTTGAACCAATTAGTTGGTAACAGTACCTATAATCATTTTTTCCAAGTAGGATTCCAATCATTAAACATAATTTTCTGACGAGGGCGCAGAGCTGTCCGAAATATAAATCCGAGTATGATATTTAAACAGGATCTTTTTATTATATTTATTATTATATTAATATTGATAACAAATGTCATGGCGCAGCTGTATCTCATTGGCTTTCTAAAAACTTGGTAACTTTTTATTCTCAGTCTGGGTATAAAATAAAAAATTCTCGTTCCATTGTTTCGTCAGACCCTCGGCGACTTTGGGAGCGCACTTTTGGAAAACATAATGAATAAAATCTTATCGAGAGAAAATTTTAATCTTATGAAATTTTATTCTTTCTTGTACGTTATATATTGTACAGATATTTAAATGTAGGTGTACCATGTAAACTGAAAGAAATTTTATCTATTTTAATTCTTATTGAAATCAGACTAAATGAACTCACGATTACTACAAAAATTTATCATCGCAGGGTATACATGTCGAAAAAAGGTCAGCCTGCGGTCCTGATAACGAGCCCAACAGACAGTTCACACGCGAACGTGTACAATAAATCTTTTGTGAGATTACACGTATAGGATGATTATGCATATTGATGAGCATAGGTGAAATTACATGTAGGATGAGTATGCGGATCGATGAACATTATATAAACTCAAGATAAGTAGAAAAACAATGCGTAATAAACGACTATTCCAATGCAATTGGTCATACTTTTTATTTTGAAGATGTAAATAAATATGTGTGATTGTATATTAAATAAAGAGGCTAATTGGCAGTGCAGAATTTTACCACAGATGCTGCACATTAATTTACAAAAAGAATGTCAGGTAAATAATTATTCAAATAAATTCCTTAGTGAACCTCTACCAGCATTTGTGAATTCATGAAAATTATCATGTTTCATTCAAGATAAAGGCTAATAGGCATAATTATAGTGTCCTAAATATTTAACAGAGAAGTGAAAAAGTTCGAAAATAAAAATTCACGGGTAAACTCCATAGGAGTCAAGATGAATATAACTTATTTTTGCGTATTTAAGCGAACACTATTCTAAAATTTCAATATCAAACTAGCAAACTGAAAGATTACGTCTATACAGTGTCAACACAGCCGGCATCCAACACACATTAAAATGGATCAGCAGCCGGTAAACATTCCCTCACGCACCTATACAGCCGTACAACCGTGAAGCATAGAAACCAACATTCTTCCATTTCCACTGGAAACATAATTGCCCGCAGTCGCGGCGCTTTTTATATCCGCACGCTGCAGCGCGCAAATCTAGAACGAGGTGTTCTGCTCAATCGCGCGCTCCCGTGTCGCGCCCTTTTCCGGCGTTTCAGGGACAAACGCGAGATGCGTTCGTGTTCCGATGAAGGTGCGTGTTTTTTTTTTCTTTTTTAAGCGACAAATTGATATACATACTTATCCGAGTTTTAATTCCCAGGGAGAAGTTTGCTCGACTTAATGAAGTTCCAGATTAGGGGCCGAGATTAGGCTGTATCTCTAACGGGATTATGGGGAAAAATGCATGGTTTAGCGTCAAGTCTAGAGGTCAATTGCGGGGAAGGTTTTATCGGTGGTTGGTAGAAAAAAGGGAAGCTCTGCAAGCGATACATAAATTGAAGTGATCGGTGGCCTGGATTTCATCTCGTTCAAATTGAAAGCCGTTTCCATTTTGGATTTTTGCAAAATTCGCATGGATTTTCGTATCTGTCGCTTTGAATGTTTTCTTTTTTCAACGTGAAAAGTAGCAGATTACATCGTGAGGCTTGTATTTGTAATTTGTAGTGTCAGTGCCACTCGTTGCAATGTGTATGCGACATCCCATTAGCCGCATCGCGCTCGTCGAAAACGTAACGCGGAAAATAATTATACGAAGAGCCGTGGGTTTGGAACCCGTAAGCGTACACAATGAAGCAAAATTGCAACTTCGGTCGAATTAATTTTAACGACAATGACATTCGGGATCAAATGGAAGGCGCAATGAGGTAGCTTTTTCACGCGCATATTCGTGAAAATGATGAGTTTAATAATTGTATAAATTACGTGAAGAGTGGCGAGTTATAAAAATATATCTCTTACTTAAAAATAGATTACTTTTGCTGCTTCAAGCAGCAAGTGTCTGATTAAAAGATTGTGTAAATTGTAACATGTCAACGTAAAAAGTGACTTCTGACTTGCGGCTTTCTAGCAAGATAAAATACTTTTTTATGAACGACATTGTTATTGTTTACGCCCTACAAGTGTGTGTGTGTGTGTGTGTGTGTGTGTGTGTGTGTGTGTGTGTATATATATATATTGCATTTAAATTTAATAACGAGACTGCAATTATGTTATTTTTTTTTAATGGTACTCAAATTGATATGATAATTCAAGTAAGTTTAATATTTAGCTAAGTTCGAAATATGGTCATTGTTGGTATATGATAATTCAAGTAAGTTTAATATTTAGCTAAGTTCGAAATATGGTCATTGTTGGTATGGTACTAATTAGAAAAGTAAAAAAATTGATTTTGTAACATAAATTAATTTTTTTTTAAACAGTCCATTAAAACTTGTTTTTCTTTTATGAAATTGTAATCCTACTTATAAGAAATGTCAAAGCTTTAAGAAACTATATTTCATGAATTAGCTTATTATAGAATTGCCTTAAAAGTGCCCATAAATCGATCTTTCAACTTCTGGGTCAAGTCTAACGAAATCCGGAGTATCCTCCCCATCGTTCACTCTAAATTCTTTTCTCACTTTTCTCCAGGTATATCGTTAAAGATATCATCTAGCATTCAAATCCCAAACCATTTTTCGACGCCTCGAACTCCGAGTTCCTCGCGACTCCCTACTCCCACCTCCGCTCTCGCGAACTCCTCGCGCACGCTTCGCCCGCAGCAGCGTTGGCGCGTCTCTCGTTTTTCCCGCGACCGGCTGCACGCCGAGCGAGAGAAAATTGATACGCCGCGGCGGCGTGTACAGTTAGCCCAGGCGAGCGCAGGGGTCAGCGCGTCCCAGTTAGTATATAGTCTCTCTCTCTATCTCTACACCGGCGCGGATTAAAAAATGACGCTTACATATTCGCCGTTTTAGAAAGTCCGCGGTACCATTTCGTATATGTATGTCTGTATATTGTTTGCGACGACTGTGGGAATCGACTCGACGCTGCCTTTTTTTTTCGGGAATTTTGTATCTTTTTTTTGTGATTGATATGGGATCGCGCGTATATACAAGAATCGCATTCTACGCGCGCTTTTGGCCCGATGTTGACCGTGTTTTTTCTTTCTTTTCAGCGTAGATATGCGTAGGATAACAAAGAAATAATAGCGCAGCCGAGCTATGCAATTATGTGGGAGATGCGTAAGCAGAAGAGCCGAGTGGGTCTGATGATATATATGCGGTCACTTTTTCTCTCTCTTGGTGCTCCGATTTTTACGTACGTGTTTTATAGCGCGTTTCTCTGCCGCTCGAAAATGGATCTGAAAGACGTACATAAGAGCGCGCTGTGTTCTAGCGTGGGGCAAAAAATGTTAAGATGATTACTCGAATAAATGTTTGTGCTCTTTATGCGTGTATGCGGGTTTCTCTTTTGTTGTAAAAAAGAAGTAAAAAAGGGAAATCGTCGGTCTCTAGGTGGGCTATTAAAAGCCTGTTTTTGAAGTTGGTACCGGAAGTTATAGGTCGAATGGCTTAGTCGTAAAAGAATTTTATTTGTACATATATACAGTTTATCAAAAGAAATTTGTTACTAATTTGTAATCTTTTATTTCACAAAATAAATTCACATCGTAATATATAACAAGGACAGCTGATTTTAAATTTTATTCATTATTTTTTATGACGTCAGTCTATCAAACTATTGAAAATCATCTCTTTAACCTACCTATTTCCAATTGTTATTAATAAGTGAGCGATTAAATCTCGGTATCTTCGAGGTATCACAGAAGAATGAAGCCGGTGCAGTGGAACGAGTTTCTCTTCATTAATTTTTACGATTAGACGTTCGAATTCTCGCGCATCCACTTTGATAAAATTTGTGCAAGTCGGCAACTGGAATGATTGACAATCTCGATGTAACTGCAAACATTGAGGCCATGTATACGCCATTATAAATCACATTGATACAGTAAATAACGCAATGAATACGCGTAAATAAGTGTAGTTTGCAAATAAATAGGTGTGATAGTTTATTCCGCGATTCTCAAGGATCTACGAGAGAAGTGTCTTATCTTTATCAAGCGAATAATTATCATGCTTACGATAGTCGAGGTGAAGATTAATGTTCCCTATTATGGACTATCAGAAATTTCTAGTATTAACTTTGCTTTATTTTGAATGTCGAGTTTCTATTTAAGTAGAGCAAACTCCACGTTGTTAGTTTGTTTTTAAATTCATGCAGTATGCAGAATTTTGATCTGACATGAATTTAAATGCATTTTAGTTAGGTGCGTACCTATTGCTAATCTTCAAATTAAATAAAAAAAAAAACTTAAGATCCCGATAACAATCGAAAGTCTTGTTTCGTATATTAATTGACACTCATAGGTACATAGCTAAATTTTTTTTTTAATCAAAACTAAAACGATTTAAAATGAAGGAAAATCAACTGATGAACCCTTTTATCCATACACTATATATGGGGAATCGAACAAGTTAAACAAAGACTCTATCCCTCGAAATTTCGTTTGCCACTCCCAAAAAATGTTTTTTTACGGAAACGCAGTATAAAATACAATCTTATCATCGGGAGCTGTATTCAATCAGTACAAGTAATTTCTTGCAATATTCAATGACATAGCCAACAGATTAGGTTTACCAATTTGTTAACTTCAATTTGTATTTTATAGTCTGCGCGGACAAAAAGTATTGTGGTGATGAGGTTTTTGTTTTCATTTACACACAGATCATTTTTAAATATTTGTATTTTATTGTTGCAAGAGTTGTCAAAAATATATATATTTTTAAATATATTTTATATGTATTTAGATATTCCTCTCTGAAAGTGCTAATAACGCATTCCCCAACAGTTTTTTCGACTTATAATCCCACTCTCCTCATCTCAGTTGCGACTAAACTTCCGAACCCATCCTGCACATCAAGTGTAACACCGCCAAAACACGACTTTCTCACATCCTCGCTCTTGTTACCATCACAAATGCAAGGCGCAGTCTCGCGCGCACGTAACGGTGCGCGCAGTTCGGCTCTGTATGCAAAGTGGGCGTGCATCGTTGCGCGAGGTTGTGGGGTCCGTGATGCGCGAGCAGATTGCGCGGATTTCGTTCCCGGAACAATTATGGGATATAGCGCGCGGTTTCGTGGTTTTAGCGATATGGGCGAAGTTTTTACAATTTACTTTATCGCTAATTATTATCGATAGTTCGCTGATTTGTCGCAGTTGTGACGTTCGTGAATGATTACAATATGAGAAATATAGATTATGGTAGTGAGCTGGTACCGATCTTGAGCATGTCCAAAATGTGTGTATAACTATTTACCCGGAAGTCGATTTATAAAGTTCATATTTGCCGCGATTTTTTCTACGGCTTTATAAAGCCGCTGCCAATTATTGGGGTGTGGCTTCTTCATACTTAATTTAATAATTCCTTATATGTCAATGTTTGATGGCCGTTGTTATCATCGTCTTCTTTTAAAACGCTTCCACACAAATTTTCAACAAACTTCATAAACTGCAATAAAATATCCAAGCAGCAAATTTAAAAAATTGGGGTTACGTTTGGAAGAAGTTTGGGAAAAGCTTTGTTTGGCTAAAGTTTGGGAAAACGTATTGCAATTGAACAATGTCAAACGTCCCAATTGATGATAGGAGGTTTTAAAAAGTTTGACTATTCTTTCCCAAAATTTTTATGAATAAATTAAGTGCTAGCGACTATCGACAGGTGGCGTATGACAATACTTGAGTTAATCTAGCAATTTTGCCATAGAAGTACGCGGGGTGAGTCGACGCTCGCGATTTACTGGCAAAAAGTCGTGACGACTAATCCCAGTATTTTCATAAATAGTCCAGGCGGTGGGCGGAAAAAAGAGCCTAAAATGGAAAGAACGACCTATTAGCAATTTTATTTTTGCATTCACTTCATTTCAACCTCCTGAATAAGATCTTTGCTATCCGCAGTCTCAAATCCGTGTGCAATTTTTGTTATTTAACAATTTATGGGCGATTCCGGCATTTTTTTTTGCTTTATCGAACTGGCTCAGTTCTGGTGGGTTTTAGCGAAAACGTGCAAGGGATTTTCTTTGTTTATTATTAAATTTCCTACAAAAGTAGACCTTAACGAAGTCTCTAAGTTCAATAGTTATTTTGCAAATGGCTGCCAAAGTTGAAAAATATCATTTTTTTCAATATTAAATAGCTTTAGAAAAAATCGACGAAAGGACTCCAAAATTTTGATATAACAAGCTTTTATCAATGCAAAAGTGCATGCCAAAGCCTATAAATAAATATTGATTATTTTTGATGTTATTGAAGGTCGAATTCTTTTTTCGTTCTTAATTGCAAATCATGACACGTCTACAAAAGTAATTTCTCATCATGGGAAAAAATTGTGCGTATAGTGAAACTCTTCAACTTTAATGTCCATTTTGAAAAATTATGAAATTTTAATTTTTCCGGATTTTATAAACTTTTATACGCGATTGCCTTTTTATACGCTACGTAATATAGTCTAAAAAACGTTGTTAAGTCTTCTTTTTGTGAATCGGAAGTACACCAATGAAAAGGCTTGAAAAATGATATTTAAGAAAAAAATTTTAAGATCCGATCAGTAGATTCGGAGGTATTGATAAAAACGTGTTTACAATAATTACGGACGTTGTAATTAAAATCATGCTCCCGACTTGCGCGTGTAGCCTCTTGATACTATAGGATTATACGTAAGAAAAAGGAAAAGAGTAAGCCACATCCTGTCAAAATCGGTTTTATAGTGAATCATGAGAGAAATTCATGAAATTTTTATTGTAAATTCTCTCATTTAATGTAATTAATTAAAAAAATGTTCGAGAACAAAATACCAATAAAAACGAAGTTCAAATAATAAAATTATTTTATTTTGTCCTAACAACTAGACAAATCCAACGTTTATTTTTTTTTACATGAAATAAAGAAACGAATTTCTAACATTATAAAATAATTAATGGACGATGTACTATATTTTTTAATTACTTACTTAAACCTATATTTTATCATTAAAATTTATTTATACATAAAGAAATGCTTCATATAAAAATTACATTCTAGTAATTAAATTTTGTATTTTAACAACGCTCTACTAATTATTTATATTGCTTCCTACAACAATCGCATAAATCATTATTTTAAGATTTAGTAATAACAGTTCACTTACTGTCAATACTTATAACACTACAAAAAAACACACATACATCTTGTTTAAGTATTTCAGATATCAGCATTAAGCGTGCAGAGCAAACAAATTATTTTTCCACAACGCGTACGACGTCGAATATTCTTAATTCTAATTACAAATAGAACACATCATACACTGTTCAATATATTATAAACTGTCTGTACAGATGCCAGAGTGTTTCACTTGCGATTTCTCGTATTTACAGCCACTTTGAGGTCTCGAACGCCTCCAGTCCCTCGGCGCGGAGGCGACTCAGCATCGGTCTGTAGATGTCGGGGGTGAATGGCAACACCAAGCCCCGCTGTTGGATTTCTCCTGTAATGAATAATAATTATTTAATTTTCAAATTTCAGTTATTCGCGGAAAAATCCCTTCTTAAAAAAGTGATGACTGGAAGAAGTGAAGCCTCTATAGATTTGATCTGTGATTGGCTCTTGGATAAAAGGCGCGAGAATTTAAAATTAAGAGGGTGTGGTACTCATGTACTCTGTTTTACCGGCAGAACACGGTAAATTCTATATTATTAAAATAAATATATCGAATTACGTCTTATAAAAAGATAGCTGCCCTGCGCAATGTAATAATCTACCAGCCTACGCAGTTTTGAGCTCAAATATCAACGGCATCCTAAAAAATTTTGCGAACAAAAATAACCGAAATTTCGTTCGCAAAATTTTTTAGGGTGCCGTTGATATTTGGGCTCAAAACTGCGCAAGCTGGTAGATTATTGCATTGCACAGGGCAACTATCTCTTTATAAGACGTAATTCGATATATTTATTTTAATAATATAGAATTGACCGAGTTCTGCCGGTAAAACAGAGTGCATGAGTACCACACCCCTTTAAATGTGCATTTTTATTTGATAATTAGGTATTATTTATTGGAATATTTATTGGAATGAAAATGATTAAAGTGAAAAGTATTAAATAAATAATAATCAAATTAATGTGTGTTGCAGCTTAAAAAAATAAATAACATGTTTTAATTATTTGTTAAAGTGGTGGCCAGAAGTAGAAAAGTATTTCAAAACACAATACGATTAGTTATTGAATTGCACAGTAAAATTCAAAACAATAAGCAATGTTTTAATCTTAGAAGAATTAATTATGTTAATATTAGTATAAATTATGCCAATATTATGTTCAGATTTTATTCTTTATTTAATACTTCACGAAAAAAAAAATATTCGAATAAATTTATAGTTTCTAGCATCAAAATTTTGTATTCGTTAAGAGTAAATGTACTACAGTATTATACCAATTATTAAAGATGCATCAAAATTAAAAGAAAAAGATTTTTGACTTATAAGGAATAAATTATTCTTCGCATGTCTAAGAAAAAAGTACATAGAGCGCGCGCAGCGCACATGAATTTAGCTAGTTACGAAAAAAATTGATTAAAAATTATTATTTTGTTTGTCGTGCCCAATATACTACTAAATTAATGTATTTAGTATTGACAATAGTTTTAATTTGTCCATCATATCTTCTACATACTTTAAATGTAAAATCTTTCCAACTAAATTTTCTAAACCAAAACCACAAACAGAAAATCTGTGAAAAAAAAGCCACTACACGGGTCAAGCATATTACCATCTAGTATCATTCTGACGGCGATGGCGGTAGGATAGCCGACGGTCCTGGCCATTGCCGAGTGTCCCTTGACGTCTCCGTAGGTAACCATGTTGATGCCGCGCTGCTCAAGCCTACTGTCGGGCCAGCGGATGCGGATGTCGTGTCTGAGTATGACGAGGTCGCGTTCGTTCCTCTCGAAGACGAGCTTCTTGGACAAATAGTGGCTGAGAGTGTCGAGGGGCGTGTAGAGCTTCAGCACCGGGTCGACCTGCAGGAGGCCGAGGTCCTCGATCGCCGTCGCGCGCTCTTCCGAGCCCAGACGCTCGGCTAGTTTCTGCTTGAGATTCTCGTAGAATATGTCGTCGCTCGCCAGGCCGAGGAGGTTGCAGACCAGCGATCGCTGCAATGAATCGTTTTTTTAGAGTTGTACGGGTTTGTTTATGTATTGTGGGAAGTTTCAAGATGATAGAGAAGGGGTTTGTAACTGATGAAAATTTTCGAGGCTTATGTAGCTGAGAAATTCAAATGATTTCCGTTATTTTTATAGAAAAATTGAGAAATATTATCATTGTAACCCTAATAGCACAGAATGTTTTAAAAACGTTTTTAAAACGTGCACAGAAAAAACTTTAAAACGTTTTCTGAAAAACGTTTTAAAAATTTTATATAAATGTTCGAAATGTCCGCTTTAAAATTTTTCTAAACGTATTAAATACATTCAAAATTTTTTTATAAAACGTTTTAAAAAATTTTAAAAACGTTTATTTGATGTAGCCATGTTTTTATAACATTTTAAAAACGTTTTAAAAGAGAACTTGAAAATAAGAGTATATCAAACCCCGATCCTCACCTCCCTCACCCACCCTTATTCCCGGACTTTGACTTATAACCTGAAGCAAACATTTTTACTCGTGTATTGTCGTGCGCCACCTATCGATGATAGTAATTTATTTCAAACATGTTGAAAAATGTATTTAAATGTTTTTAAAACGGATTTAAAACGTATTTAATACGTCAATAATAATTTAAAAGTGGACATTTCGCACGTTGATTTAAATCTTTTAAAATGTTTTCTGAAAAACGTTTTAAAGTTTTTTGTGCACGTCTTAAAAAGGTTTTCAAAACTTTTTGTACTATTAGGGAAGATATTGTAGCTTTACGTTGTATTTAATCTTTTTTACGATTTTTGACTTTTCTCCGCATTTTCCTGTACCTACTTTTACACTTGATTTTTGTAAAAAGTTTATTGTGAAATAAATTGTTATAAAAAAATGTTAGAAACTGCAAGAAAAGACAATAAATAGTAATAAATCTAACACACTTCTCCCAATCTTTTCGTACTTCTCCGTTCCCCCATTCCACAATCCTTCGATCTCTAATCAGCAAGCCCCAAAATTTAACAAAAAAAAGACCAGTACTTATATTCACCCCACACGTGTACTCACCCAGGTGATATCAGGTCCATTAGGATGCAGACTCGGATGGGTGTTGGGATCGATCAGGCCGAGGAGCTGCAGGCCCTGCACCGTGTTCGAGTAGCCGCGGAACCTGAGAGTGCCCCTCAGCACCGTGTTGGCGTGCTGGATGCCGTACAGGTCCTTGTACACGGTGCTGTCGCGGTTCGGGAAGCCCTCGAGCGCGAAACCCGGCAGGAAGTCGAGGTGCTGCACCGTGGACATGAGGTCGCCGCCTCCAGATATCTCTACTACCTGCGATGATGTATCGTTTGTTTGAGAATGTTATTTATTTTTGGGTTGGTTAAATTGGACGTATCCGTTATAAACTGAAAGAAAATCGTAGTAAGTCTGGCATGACTTGTATATATTTATTTGCGAACTTATACAAAGATCTTGGTGTTAACTGTCGATTTATTTAACGAGATCCAGTAGCTTGGTTGTTAGAGTTTTATTATAGTGCTACTCTTGTATATGTTGGCCATCTAATTATAGTGTGTAACTGGGCAATTGTAGTTGCACTGGCTAGGAGAGTGTACTGTCTGGGATATGTTTTCAAGTGTGTAAGAAATATTAAGAAAATTCTGATAGCAGACATTGAGAATGAACTAATTTAGACATCAAGAATATTGTAATGGTTTAAATTCTCATAATTTTTACGAGAATTCATACATTTTGATCTTGAAATAGGCATCTGAAAGTACATTTTCTCTTGTTTATTTTATATTTTTTAAATTGTATGTAAAACTTTTCTATCTGAAGGATTAGTTTTTGATAAAAGAACTTTTTTCACATACTGTTTAAATTATTTTTACATCCAAGAACGTATATATATCTTAACTTGTAGGTAGTACACTCTCCTAATGCGTTAAAAATCCATTAACTTATAAATTAACATTATAAATTCTGAAAAATTCATATGTAATATAGATTTGAATAATAAATTATGTATACGTAAACATTTAAACTTGATAAAATAAGAGTTAAAATATATAGAATAATTATATTTCCATACTAACAAGGAGAGGGTCTGACCTGCGGAAAACGGATTTTAGCGGGCATTGGAGAGTCCATTTCTGATACCTAAAAATGAAGCTCAGTGCTGACAATTTAATTTCATCCAATGGCAATTTAATCTCAAATATCCTCTATTTCCTTAAAAAATGATGTCTCTTCTATTGAGTGTCACATTGCAAATATTTATGATACGAAAACGAGCAAAAAAGATTATAAAAGTAGACAGTAAAAGCTAAAATTTAAGCCCTGATTCATTAAAAAATATTGATTTTTCAGGAAGTTACAAGCAGTCAAAGATAGTGTACGGAAATGGTTAAAAATACGATCCATTTAATCGGATAAAATGAAGACAAATTTTTAACCATTTTCATACGCTATATTTTATTGCTTGTAGCTTCCTAAAAAATTAATATTTTTTCATAAATCAGGGCTTAAATTTTAGTTTTTACTGCCTACTTTTATAATCTTTTTTGCTCGTTTTCGTATCATAAATATTTGCAATGTGACGTGACACTCGATAGAAATCCGCCAGCACTGGGCTTCATTTTTAGATACTAGAAATCGACTCTCCAATGCCCGCTAAAATCCGTTTCCCGCAGGTCAGACCCTCTCCTTGTAAGACTGACACCAACAGTATTTATCATTATAAAGTCAAAATCAATAAATCAATTTTGGATCAAACTATTATACAAAATAAATACCTCTTGTGAACTTTTCCAACCTCATCCCTATACACTTTCCATCGTTATCATTACACCATCTACTAAAAAATATTTTAGCACTACGAAAAGAAAGTCGAAAATAATTACCTGCCCCTCGTGGAAGTACTTAGCGGGCGACAAAGTGTTCAATAGTACGCCTCGGGGCGACCAGCTGAACTTGTACCTCAGGGGATTGTAGGAGCATTCGGGCGCGGGTAAACCGCCACACCACGAGACGAAGGACTCGATGCGACCTCCAGCCTGGCGAATGTCGTCGAAGACCTCCAGAGCCAGCAGGTGATCGATGCCCGGGTCGAGGCCGACTTCGTTCAGAATGGTCACGTCTGCTGCTTCCGCTCTGATTTTTGAAAATTTGTTTCGAATATATTATGGCATTTATAGCGATATGAAGTATCTTGGAATGCATCTCAGACTCAACAATCTTGTTGTATTCTGAAAGTTACGCATGTTTTTATTTTGATAAAAAAGTATAAATTATTCGTAGAAAAATTATGTTCAGTTGTGATGAAAAGAATACAAAACATATATGAGAAAATGTTGCTACTATTTAGTCAATTACTAATTAAGGTCACTTTAAGAGGGTTCGATATGTTATGGTTACCGACCACGTTGATTTGGCATTTTAAAAAAAATATAAAATTTATTTACACATCGCCCTTTGTAATGATGTGTTTTACCCTCCTGCTAAAGTTTCAAATTAATACTCAAAATCGTAAAACAAACCAGAAATTAACAGACGAATCCACCCCAATTGATAAAACCATTCTCCAACACATCTTCCAAGCTATATTTCTTCAAACTCTCCCACACCCTCCCAACGATAAAAATTCATATTCAACTCACTCGTCGTGCAGGGCCTTGACCTCGTCGTTCAGATAGCTCGCCGTGACTAGATGCGTTTTCATCTGAATGCAGCTCTTGGCGACGATATGATGAAGCGAGTAGGGCAGCAGCGAAACGACGGCGTCGGCCCCGCTGATCACCTCCTCGAGGGACTCGGAACGCTCGGACACGTCGACGAAGACCGGCTCGACGCCCGGGTACCGGTTCGCCAGCACGTCCGCCTCGTCCTTGTACTGGGAGCCGACGATTATGCGCAGGTTTTCGTCGCGGTGCAGGTACTCGACCAGGGGGGCTGACACGTAACCCGCGCCGAGCACGACCACCTGGAATTTCACGAATTTGTTAATTATGGAGACGTTCTGAGGTGGCGTCAGAGATGGTACGGTTTATTGGCGAAAGATGTCTTGAGGTTTATAGATTGTGTTAGTTTAATCATAAATAATATAAATATAAATCATAGATAAATAAAATAAGATTGTGCTTTTGTCTGAGAAACTTAATTTATTCAATAAAATTTTAAGTAACTGCCTTACTGCCAAGTTTGAATGAAATACAAATGTAATACTTGACTATAATACTTATGATTACCCTGGTAGAAAATTAACCATATTTTATAATGTGTTAATTACATGGATGCATTGTTAACAAAAATCATAATGCGAAAATAATATAATTCTTCTAAAGGTCCTATCTACTATTACTTAAAATACATATTTTATGTAGTGTAAATACCATAATTTATTTCGGATTGGTACATAATTATCAAATACAAGCAATGTTCGTTTTTAGCCATAAAGTTAACTGAAAAATAGCTAGCTTCTGGTTAACATTTCTACCAGGGTAGATTCAGATTTTAATATTATACCTGAGTTCTTGTACTTGAATACGCGCAATAGTCGTAGTTATGATGTTATAACATTAATTGTATAAAAAACATATTCACAACAGATCTTATACAGGAACTTGGAAAACATTTTCGTAACAAATTTTTACAAAAAAATTAACGTAAAATGCATTTACTCTGCATTTTAACAGTAATAATAAAGAATATATATTTTACAAAACCGCCTCAAAGGTAAACCGGACTACTTTCGAACTAAATTTTAGTACTTTTCCGTTTTTTTTTTAAGTCAGATGAGATTTTGACGAAAGAACTCACGTGAAATCTCACTTGAGTTTTTTCAGTAGTATCGACCCCACCCTTACTAATACTTGACGGCGAAACATTACCAGCCCCTTACTCACACAAAACAGCTGCCTCAAAACTTAAAATTTTTCAATTTCACTCGAACATCCCAAACGATCTTCCGCAAAACCTCGAGAAACCCATTCCCCCCGACTCCGCACAATCGGTCTGCACTCACGGTACGTGTCTTCGCCGCGTTACCGGCCTCCTTGTGCCTGCTGCGGACGGTGTTTTGCTGTCTTAGCTCCTGTATGTACTGGAAGTTGGGCGTAAGCTGGCCGTTCGAGGCAATAATGGCGCCGCCCACTGCGGGCGTGAAATTGTACTCCTCGATGGGCTTCCGCGCGTCCGACTGAATGATGTCGAGGGCGTAGGGGAAGAGCAGGTCGCCGAAGAAGTCGGTCGCCTCGCGCGGCAGCTGCGTCGGCATGTTGTCGATCGAGCAGACCAGCACGCCAGGGCCCTTGAACGACTTCGTGTCCTTGTTGCGGTCTGCGTCGTACAAGCAGAACGGCGTGTCGATCGTCGTGCACTCGTTCATGAACCTTTGGGGGATAGTTTCGTCAGTACAGAATTTGTGAAAATAATGTACTTGATTGTGGAAATTTTCGTCTGATTAGAGTGTCGAATAATATTCTATCGTAGCGAAAATTGTGAAATGTAAATAGTTCGTATGCTGATAGGTACCGTAAAAATGTTAGCTATTTAAAAAGAAATTCAATTGCCAATTGCAGTGATTATGAAATAACTATGAAAATGTAACTGGTATGATATATCTTATATATATTTGTTCAGTATAATATTTTTTAGTAAGGGAAACATGATAATTGCCTAACCTTCCACGCCTATTCGAATGACAAGGGTCACAACTCGGGCCACAAGGATATATAAGGACACAAAAAGTCGTACTTAGAGGGTTAAAAAAAATGCAATTTGGAGGCACACCTCTGCACTGAATTTTTCTCGTCCTATAGGTCATCCAGTAGATGAGAAAAATTCCTAGCCAACGAAAACAGTCAAAAAATGGTCATAGCCAACGAAAATGGAGGAAAAATGATCACTGTTGATTAACCGGTATGAAGTTCTCAAAGGCGGCAACATATTTTCCACAAAAAGAAAATTACGTGCCAATTAGTTACATGAATTTGAAAATCACGAAAAATGACACAAAATCAACGATTTTCTCAATTTCCAAATGCACGTAACATGGTTGGACATTTTATAGGATATAGTGCATATCCAATTTAACCGCGGAAGTATGGATTGTCTGTATAGAATTTCTCATATATCGTGTATTTCAGCAGTAACTAATGTCTCAGTATATCTGCTAGAAAGACTACATCAAGTCTCCCTAGCGGAAATAGTAAATGCTAAGAACGGCAAATAACTGTTAATAACTGCAAATAACTGTTAATAACTGCAAATAACTATTAATAACTGCAAATAACTGTTAATAAATGCAAATAACTGTTAATAACTGCAAATAACTGTTAATAACTGCAAATAACTGGTTGGTTTGAGACATTAATAATAGTTATTAGCAGTATATAACAGCTTACAACAGTTATTTACAGTTTCTAACAGTTTCATAAAATAATAATTTGCAGTTATTTTTAGTTTCATTAAGGAATAACTTAGAGCTTTAATTTTTTTATATATATGAAAATTTACTAAAATTGCAAATAACTGCTATAAACTGTTACAAACTCCAAGGAACTGTTAGTAATTGTTATTAACTGTTAGTACTCGTTACCAGTATCTTCGTTGCCACTATATTATTTACCAAAACTGCAAATAACCGTTATAAACTGTTAGAATCGGCAAATAACTATTATAAACTGTTATAATAGACTGCTAATAACTGTTATTAATGTCGCAAACAGACCGTTATGCAGTTGTTTATAACAGTTATTTGCAGTGTCTAACAGTTCTTTCCAAAAACCGTTTCCGCCAGGGCTCAAAGCAATTTCTAACAACCTTATAACCAACAGATTTAAATTCCCACTATCTTCAATATAACAGACGACAACACTGCACTAAAATTCGAACGAATCGTAAAATTATACTTACTCGATGCTACCGCCTGGGTCGGCGGATATATCACATATCGCGAGCATGCGATGGGGTAGCGCCGGCGCACCGACGCTGATGGGCAGCCAAGGCGTGTACGCGGGCCTCAGCAGGTTCTTCGCGTCGGGAATGGTGAGGAGCTTGGGCGAGTCCACAGCCCAGTAGATACCGTTGATGAGCACCGAGGCGTACGGCGCGATCTTCTTGCTGAACGTGGAGATGTAGCGCTCCGGGTGCTGGTCGTACTCCTCCGGGTCGAAGCCACCGCCCTCCTTGCGTTCGAGGTGGTTGCGACGGCGTACCTCGCACGCGTAGATTTTCGTTGTGTCTGGAAATAGGTGGGTGGTTTACTTGATTATTTAACGGGGTGTTGAGGAGAAGTATATATTATAGCTGTTATGACAGTAATTGATAGTATTGTATTGTTTGCTACGGTTAAGAAAATGCAATCAAAAATAATGAAGAAATAATGACATTATTTACACTCGGCAGGAGAGTGTCAGGGGTCCGGATCACGGGTTCAGTTGAAACTTTCGGATATGTTTTTGAATGTAGAAACATGAAGAAAGTTCTAGACATTTTAGTTTCATTTTGGAAAAATTTTGAATCATTTCGAAAAGGGAAAATAAAACTAGAGAAAACGAGCTTTCATTTGCTTTATCACAATTGAAAAATATTGATTCCTTCGGAATTGATGAAAATTTTAAGTTGAGCGATGCAAAAGCACCGATAAACCCCCTAAAAATCACTGTTCTACTTCATGCATATTTCGGTGCATTTTCGTTGCTCGATTTTAAATTTTCATAACTTTTGAAGGAATCAATATTTTTTAATTCTGAAAAAAAACAACTGAAGGCTCGTTTTCTCTAGTTATATTTTCTCTTTTTGAAATGGTATTTAAGACCTTCCAAAATAAAATGGTTACCATTTCAAGAAGCGGCTTTTTCATGATTTTTTTTCCCAAGATAAAGCTAAAAATTTCCAGAACTTAAGTTTTTTGGAGTATTAGGGTCTTATTTTGCTACTTTCTTCATGTTTCTACATTCAAAACCGTATCTAAAGTTTAAGCCAAATCCGTTATCCGGATTCCTGACACTCTCCTAGTCAGATGAATATACATTTAAAAAAAATACTTATACTATTTTAAATATCACGTAAAAAGACAACAAATTAATAATAAATAAAAAAATGTTACTAAACTATTGAATAACTTCCATGTAATGTTTGTTTAAATTGAAAATGAAAATTAAAATATAAAAAAATCATCATTTCAATCCAAATCATATAAACGTCAGGTCCATCCAACCACTATCTCATCATTATTATATACTCTACCTTGCAAAACCTAACTACCTACACTAAACAGTTGATTTCAACAATTTACCATCACTACAAACAAAATTAATAATAACTAAATATACCTCCGTGCTCGGCGACTTTGCGCAGCATCTCGGGCGGCACGTACTCGTGGGGCAGCTCCTGGAACACCTCCTGTCCACCCTGGCTGACGTTGCCGCTGCCTGTGAACACGAAGGTGAGCGGCCCAATTGACTTGGGCATCGCGCCCAGGGCTATCTCGTAGCCGGCGTCGCGGATCGCCTGGCGCGCCATGCCCGAGTTGCGGTAGTTGTGCGCTGGGCCAATGTGCTGGGGGCAGGGAATACCGAATTCGTTTAATTGTAAACAGCATAGCTTTGGTTGTTTTAATTAGTACACGAAGATAAATTTTGCAGTCAAAATTATACTTTTTGCTTCCTCCTAGAGGAAGCGATTTACCATCTAAATCCAGAAAAAATAACGCAATGGTAACATTTTTCGTTGCATTCTACAGAGAATAACATTACTTATAATCTTGTATTTATTATTTTTTTTTTTGTATTTTTTATTTACTTACCGAAAATAAGTTTACATTATTTCAAAATTCACGTAGTATATAGTAAACTTACGTAAGTAAATCTTGCAAAAATGGGATGCGCAAGTCTAAAATAAAACATCATACATATATTCAAAGACAATTAGTATTAATCAATAATATCTTATTGATTAATACTTTAAGGTTGTATTGGCCGTAAGGTCGCTGCCAAAAGTTTGTGAATTTGATAAACTGCAATAAATAATTGTATGCGATAATGGATCAAATTCAAATTCTTGTGGGTGATTCAGGAGTATAATACGGATATAATAAGCTTTGAAAATTTAAAATCGAATAAAAATTGACAAAGTTCTGCTATATTTTACAGTTACAAAAACTGAGTCATTAAGTAAATTTTTAATACTGAAATCGACAAAGTGCCAAACTTTTAATTTTGATTCAATTTTTAATTTCTAAAGCTTATAATATTCCTGTCATGATTTGTAATCGGTTAGGAGCATTGAAAATTATCTAATTACCCTACATTATTTTGTTATTGTTGTTTTAATATTAGTCACTTAACTTTTGGCAGGGACTGTACGAGAAATAAACTGCAATAATAAATAATGCCGGATAAATAGTCGATTTTCAATGCTCCCGATCGATTACAAATCATGACAGGAATATTATAAGCTTTAGAAATTAAACATCGAATATAAATTAAAAGTTTGGCACTTTACTTACTAAATTTACTCAATGACTCGATTTTTGTAACTATAAAAAATAACAGAACTTTGTTAATTTTTATTCGATTTTCAATTTTTAAAGCTTAATATATTCGTATTATACTTTTGAATCACCCACAAGAACTTAAATTTGGTCAACCATCGCATACAATTAATTATTGCAGTTTATCGAATTCACAAATATTTGGCAGGGACCTTATAACCAGTACATCCTTAATTCATTGATTAGTACCCAGAAAAAGAAGAAAAGTGGTGTACGCGCCGTAGAGACGCGATTTTGAGACATCGATGTATACGCAATTTTTGAGATATCTCAAAAAAGAAAAACAATTAAACATAGAAATGGCCTGGAAACTTTTCACAGGTATAGATGCAGAACGAGAGAGTGTGTTTTTACACACCTCCGTGGTGTCTCTGGATTTTAAAAGGGCCCTCCGTTATGAAGAAACAGAGTCGATATGCTATCCCGATGAAAAATCAGCAGCTGATCGTAGCCCACGCCGATTTTCACAAGACGAAATTCGGTTAGGTTACTCAAAAATTGAGCATTTATCTTGCTAAAGTATCAAATATAAATAAGTTTACAAGACAATGTGCGCATATTGTTTTTGCTTTCGTTAAAAAATTCTACAAAAATCTTAAAACTTTCCACAAAAATTACGCTGTAAACAACCCTATTGAAAAATCTCAGGTGAAATCTCGGGTGAGATCTCAGGTGAGATCTCATCATGTACCAAATTTGTAAAACTTGGAAAATTGTGTAAAATGCTTCTAAACATGCATTTTTGAGTTCATCTATAGGGGGTAAGACATCCTAACAGGCGATTTCCAATACTGAAGAACCTGATTTTCTATTTACGTAGGTTTTTTGCAACATCTGGAGCAGAATCTCAGGTGAGAAATTGACACCAGAAATAACATGAAATCTCATCTGAGATTTCACCTCAGATTTTTTAATAGGGAATCGTAATTATTTAACAATTCATCCAGAATAACTATCATTTATAGTCATCTTTACATTCAACTGTTTACTTTATAGTTTATTTCTACAACCTTGAAATTCACAAGCACATATTACAAACCCTCCATTAATAAAATCACCATATCAACTCACCATGAACGGCGTATGATGTCCCAACGCTAGCAACCTCAGCCCGAGTCCGTGGAGTATGTTCACCATCCCCGCGACACCGGCGTACTTCCCGAACGCGACGAGCCTCTGTCCGTTATCGTCGGTCAGCTTCTCGTAATCCAGCAGCCTGATATTCTTGTCCAGTATAGCGTCCAGCATGGGCATGTTCGACTCCTGCGCCTTGATCGTGTGGGAGAAGAAGCAGTAGGTCTTGTTGGGTATGAGCTGGTCGATGGGCACCTGCTTCACCCCGAATATCACCGACGCGCTGCTGATGTCCTCCTGGACGTGGGCCCCCGCGGCGAGGTAACTACCGGCTGGGTACGCCCGGCGATTGCTGGGCTGCACGATGACCTTGACGCCAGCGCGCACCAGCCGGCGCACGTTCGACGGGGCGATGGGCGCGCGACGCTCCCATACCGATTGGTCCTCGCGACGGATAGCGATCACCTTGCCGCGCAGTCTTGTCTGCGGAGGGAGATTTTTTTTTTTTTTTTTTTTATTAATTATAGTGTACTTGGCAGAGAAAGTGATTTGCATGTGAAGTGGAGACGTGCTTATTGGAAAACTATGAAAGTATATGGAAGGATATTAGTGAAAATCGTTACAAAGTGTGATATACAAAATGAATATGTTTCTTTTTTCTCTTAGAATAAATGCACGTTGCATATAATATATATGTGTATATAATAATACGGTTATTATTTCTTTAAAGTTATGAATTAACCATGACATTATTATGTTTAAATATATCATAACTTTTGAATATGCTTCTGTGAAGTTTTTAATCTCAAAGACAAGAATTTATGAAATACTCATCATGAGAAATTTACCCACTGAAACTATAAATGTAATATTTTTTTACTTATTTTCTTATAACTTTAAACATATGAAATTCAAGAACTGATAAAAAAGACTATTTTAAAAAAATAATTTTTAAGAAGTGTATTAATGTGTATCAATAACTATTAATTAAAAAAGAAGCACTGAAGCTTTACTTTATTAGTTTTATATGAAACATGAAATAATTTGAAGAAAAATTTTGCGATAAATCTGTAAAATGTTTCTAATTGATTAATACAATAAACTGAATAAAATTGAAAAAGATTATAAACTTTTTAAAAATAAGTGAAGAATACACCAGCTATTTTTTAATATACGAATAAAATTCATTTTTGTTTCTATAACGTTCTCGTTATTATAACGTTAAAAAATTATTATTAAAAAAGTATTATATCTCGTTATATTAACCAATCTTTAACGATTAAACATTTTATTTCAAACGATTAATTGAGCTTAAAATAATTTTTATTTAAGATTTAATTAAATCATCTAACTTTTAGTTAAAGATTTAACTAAATCAACTAAGATTTAGTTAAATCTTAAATAAAAATTATCTTAAGCTCAATTAACCGTTTGAAATAAAATGTTCAATCGTTAAAAGATTGATTTCATATTAAAGTTATGATTTTGAGGTTAGAGTGGTGTAAAATATATTTTCGTTATACTCTGGCCAAAGATGCCATATTCCCACTCGGCTCAAAAACGGAAATGTGGTGTTTTCGGCCCGGGTATGGCGAAAAATAGTATACGCACCACGGGAGTAAAATTGGCCAGCCCACAGCTCGTGTTTGCCACCCTCGCCTTCGGCTCGGGTGGCAATTTACATATGCTGTGGACTGTCCAAGTTTTTTCATCCCTAGGTGCGTAATCTACCATTCCGCGTGTCTATATGACACTGATAAATGAAAGAGATACTGTTGATTAAAATAGATAATCTACATAATTCCAAAGTTTATCGAAAAGATAAAGATTTATAATCTTATAAAAAGATACAAGACATCCCTGGCGGAAGTAAAAACTGCACATATCTGCACATATTTGCACATATATGTACAATTATGTAGATTTCTGCACATTTTTGTAAATTTCTGTACATTTTTGCACATTTCTGCACATTTCTGCACATTTCTGCACATTTTTGCACATTTTGTCCACTTATTAGACTTTTGTACAAAAATATGCAAAAATGTGCAGAAATATGCAGAAATGTGCAGAAACGTGTAGAAATGTACAGAAATGTACGAAAATGTGCAGAAATTTGCAAAAATATACAAAGATGTAGGTACAATTCAATATAATTATCAGATGAAAAATTAATGAGCTTCATAAATGTATAAAAACTTTGTTAATCATTAATATAAATATTTCGCATGTTCATTAGAAATTGTTTATTATCAATTAAATTGCATTTTAATTATCGCAGAAAAAATCTTACATAAAATTTTCTCTCTGACCGAGAATCGAACCCACGACCCTTGGGTTACTACACACGCACGCAAACCGTTACGCTATCGCTCGCATTAAAGAATTTGGGCATTTTCATCTACATAAGGTGCATTATCCATATTTAATTGATATTACATTTTGATTATTCATCTAATATATTAATGATTTTTAATAATTTTTTATATTTACACAATATTTTAAGAAAATGAATAACTTAATGATAAGACATTAATTAATTAAATTCGATTTACTTAACAAATTTAGTGCCGGTAAAGTAGAAATCAGACCAGTACTGAAAATATATTCTCTAAATTTTCTTCTTTGGTATTAGCTTTATTCTAGAGTGTTATCAAAAAAGAAGTTTATATTTTTCAAATTTTCGTTCTGTAAATATTTTCTTACTTTAAGAAAATGTTTTTTGAATTGAAGAAAATGAAATTCTTGTTTCGTTTAGTATGATAAATAAACATTCATTTGTACATATTAGAGTACATTTCTGTACATTTCTGTACATTCCCGCACATAACCGCACACTTCTGCACATTTCTGCACATTTTTGCACATTTCTTTACAAAAGTCTAATAAGTGGACAAAATGTGCAAAAATGTGTAAAAATGTGCAAAAATGTGCAGAGATGTACAGAGATATGCAGATATGTGCAGTTTTTACTTCCGCCAGGGATCATAGATTTCAATCGCCTTAATAAAATGAAAAAATAAATTTACTACAAATATGGTCAAAATTAGCTGTAGAAATTGTTATTAAGATAAAACTTATTTAAACTGGCATTTTGAAAACTAATGATATAACTTCATTAATAATTGAATTTTTTTTTTAATGTTTTTTCTAAAAAGTAGGCATGTGATTGCACTTTTTAATAAACAATCGAACCAAACAAGATAAGCGTTTAAAAATTAGAAGTTTAGTAATGCATCGTCAGTCTTATAAAACAATGCTAATGCAATTGGCATTGATGTTTTTCACTCGAGATTTGTTGTTAAAGTTTTATCTCTCAATGCCTAAAAGAGTGGAATAAAACAATTTCCATGAAAAGCAACTACTTTACTTTTGTGATAAGCAGTCAACGCCCTCGAATTATTCTTAAAAAGCTATTTTGTAATCTTACGACTTCTTTCAAAATGAAGAAAAATACTACAATTACAAAATGAGAGCTACGATGCAACATTTATACACAAATCTAACAATAATTTATCTTAAAAATGGCACATAATTTGAAAATTTTTGGGCGGATTCCATGAACATGAACCAACCGCACGAGATGAACTTTTTATCTGTATGTTTATATGAAAAAAGCGTTACGATAGTGTGTGTGTGTGTGTGTGTGTGTGTGTATATATATTAGTTGAAAGCAGATACAGAAGAATCTGTTAATTCTTGATAAAGCAATGGCGCAACGATAAAGCGGCGCGTGTCGCCTCTTATAAATACCCGAGAATAATGAAAATAAAAATAAAAGCCAAAGCGATAATCATCATCTGGCGCATGCTACCAAACACGTGAAAGCACAGCTGGTTGACAGACAAATCCAAATCAGTTACCTCGTACTTCCTCAGGAGTTCCTTTTCCTTCGACTGAAAAGAAGCGCAATTAATAAATTAGTAAACCACAAAAACAGAGCCTAGCACAATTATACACTAATAAATCTCGAGTAGTTTGTTTACGATCCTAGGTATTTTAAATCGCAGCTGCGGTATTTTCGATCGCGCGTGTTTACCATTATCGTGTGTGCATGCGAGTGTATTATTATGGCAGGCGTAAGTGTACGACTGCAGCCAGTAGGCGACGCGCCTCACGGTTGCACAAAAATCGCGCGAGGGTTTGCGCTGATAACAGCGCGGAGCGCGCGTTACGCAAAGCGCCGACGCTGATAAAGGGGCGAGGGTGGCTCTGATTATTCTTGGCGTGGCACTGGTGGAGATTGAGCGGGAAGGTGAGCGAGAAAAGTTATGAAGGATTTGAAAATGGAGCTATTGTTTTTTTTAATGTAATAGAAGTGTATTTTTAATTATTCGTTGTTATAGATTTGTTTTTTTATACTTTAATGTTTCCTTTTTTTTTTAATACAATTTAAAACTCGCGATGAGGTTAACTTTAAGTAATAATTTTATTTTTTGCATTGTACATCACTATTATGTACTAAAATATTTAAGAGGATACCATTATTTTCGGTTAAATTGCGCTAAAACTATAATATTACAAACTTTTTTTCAAAATGAAGTTCGTTAGTAATAAACGAAGTTCTTCAAAACCAAGTTGATAGTTCTATTTTTCTAATCTGTAGTTATTTCGAACAAAACACGAATAAATGTTTACAATGTTAAATTATGTTTATTTTTCAAATTGGAAAATATCTTGTTCTCTAAATTGATCGAAATATTATCAAACAAATAATCATAGATCTTTATATTTTTCATATCAGATAGGAATCCAAACGTATGATCTTACTATCACTAACAAGGAGAGTGCACACCCTCCGGGAAACGGATTTTCGCGGGCATTTGATAATCGATTTCTGGTATCTAAGAATGAAGCCCAGTGCTCATATTTCCGTCAAATGGTCCCTTTTTCTTGAGATATGGGCAATCTCATCTCAAATATCCTCTATTTCGCTAAAAAATTGTCTCTTCTATTGACCGTCACATTGCAAGTATTTAAGATACGAAAACGAGGAAAAAAATTATAAAAATAGACGGTAAAAGCTAAAATTTAAGCTCTGATTTGTTTGAAAAATATTGATTTTTCAGGAAATTATAAGCAATCAAAGATAGCATAAGAAAATGGTTAAAAATTTGTCTTCATTTTAAGCGATTAACTGGACTGTATTTTTAACCATTTTCTTACGCTATCTTTGATTGCTTATAATTTCCTGAAAAATCAATATTTGTCAAACAAATCAGAACTTAAATTTTAGCTTTTACCGCCTACTTTTATAATTTTTTTTTCTCGTTCTCGTATCTTAAATACTTGCAATCTGACAGTCAATAGAAGAGACATCATTTTTTAGCGAAATAGAGGATATTCGAGATGAGATTGCCCATATATCTCAAGAAAAAGGGTCTATTTGACGGAAATGTTGAGATACCAGAAATCGACTCTCAAATGCCCGCGAAAATCCATATTCCGAAGGGTGTGCACTCTTCTTGTAAGATTAAATAGTTTTCCGATAAACATTATGGGAAGAATTTTCGTATAGCACTTCAAAGTATCTACGTAATAATAAAAAATATGTTTTTAATACCATTAAACGCTTGATCAACGAAAACGTTGAAATGAAACGTGCTATAATATTGTATGAAATATTGTTATGTTGCAATGTGTTATTATATAAAATTTGAAATAAATTTGTTTGGATTAGCTGTCAAAGTTGTGTTAACGCATGATATGTATTTACAGAAATATCAATAATTGATAAATGTTTTATCTAACAGAGATTATAGTTTAAAATGTTTAATTTAATTTAAAAATTACTTTATAAATAATTTAGAATTTCCTCAGTTATAACCAGCAACTTTACACTAACATTTTCAAGAGTCGTGATGTTAAAAAAATAAGGTTCTATTAATTATTCCATTACATATTTGATTGTTTAATTTTTATTTTCCTGCGTATTTATAATTATATTGCAATTTTTTAATTCGACATAATTTTTCGAAATATTTAACCGTGTTTCTTTAATTATATAATCACATTTATTATTCTTTGATTCTTATACGGTCATACGGGAAATAAGTGTGGAACAAACATAGGTTTGTAAATGAATGTAACATTGATTTATACAGTGTCATTTATGAATTCTGACGTCTATTTGATAATAGCGGTAAATAAACGAAGATATTGTGTGAGTATAACGTCATATTAGCAAAACGTCAGATTTATCGAATAATAATCTATTTCAAGTTTATGAGTGTGTTCATACAAACAAAATATACGGAACATCAATGTTAAGTAATGTTGGTCATATCTATACTATTTTTATTTTCTTATTACTGTGCGCGAAGTAGACTATTTTATTGATTCTGAGTAGTTTAAGTAAAAAAAATTTTAACATACAATTCAATATAACTTTCATATTTTATAAGAGAAAATGTATTATTATTTTAAGATTCTTCCTATATGCCTTTAGATTTATTATATTTCAATATATTTAACATTGATTTATTCAGTTAATTATGAGAAATATATTATTTAAAAATTAAATGGAAATAATGATGGAAAAATATAAACGAATTATTTCGTCAGCATTGTACTTTCTCATAAGTATGCAAATTCTATTCAACCAATCTTGCATTTTAGTACGATCAATCACTTTTTAACATACTTAGTACGAAATATGTAATTAATTTTTACATTTTTCAAAAAAGTATTTTTCTTTTGAACACGAATATAAAATTTATAAAATCATTAAATCGAAAACGATTACTCAAACTTCAGGAACTGTACTCATGAGTTTTTTCATATTTTTATAAATAAAGTATCCATGAACTTTTGTAAATATTTGCTATACTACAACTATATATTTATACTCTATGTATCGATTCACACTTATCCATCGATCCATCTAGTCCTAACGTTAACAAGTAACAAGTATACTGCTATTACACGTATTTTTCTTAAACCAAATCTCATTTAAATTCTGGGACCCTCAAAGTTAGAAAAAAAAAAAAATGCGCTTCGCGACCACTTCCAACTCACTATTCCTTAAAATTCATTAAAAATTTTCCATTTCTCCTATGAAACTCTCAACACTATTCTTCGGCTCCCCAATACACCTTCTTCCACCCCATCTACCATTGAAACTCCCACCCAACGATCGACCATTAAAAAAAGAAAGAAACTCACACTGATACATCGGCAGGCATTGCCGATCTCCCCGGGGCTGCTGGCGCTCTGGAGTATAACGCGCTTGAGCGCGTGCCGCGGCCGCGCGAGCGCCGGCGCGCCGAGCCCTCGCAGCATGCCGCTCATATCGTCGCTATCACATGCACTCACTTGAGTGCTACTTCTTCTATACCCTCGACACTTTTCTTACAAGGTATACACAGCACCGTCGACGACGAGTTCACTTCGCGTACTGCGCCATCCGCGGCGAGGAATTCGGCGTCGATAAGTTCCGATGGTGGATATCGTCTCTCGCTCTGATCTTTTTCGAGAGAACGCGCGCGAGAGGGAGAGAGATAATATGCGTCTTATCGGCGCCAAAGGCCGGGGCTCGTCTTCTCTTTCTTGCGTAAGCTACGTGCGGTATCTGTTGGGAGCAGCGGAATTTTTCGTGTTTGCCGAAGGTGAGAGAGAGAGAGAGAGAAGTTAGGGGGTAGGTGGGAGTGAAATTTCCGGGGATTTTTCTAGAGCGCCAAAAATGATGGTTGACTACAGGGGATAGATTTGTTGTGGGATTTGGTGGGAAGTTTTTCGGTGGAAAAGTTTCGTGTATGAAAGTATATTTATATCTGTATTATAGATTAGATCGTCGCCGTGAACTATTTACTGTATTAAGAATAGTAGAATTTATAAGTAGCTGTTGATGATGTAGGTGATTGATAAGTTATTCGTATTAAAGTATACTATGAATTTTGTAGATCGTGTTTAGACAGTATTCTAACTGATTTCAAAATTGGTGGATTTTAATAATGAATTATCGTAAATACGAAAAGAATTTTTCAGTAAGGGATAATATTTAACCTTATTTGTTTTATGTATTTAAATTATACAGTGAAATTTCTTCGATATCGTAAGAATAAAATGAAATCGTAATAGAGATTCATATGAAAAATATGTAATAACACCTTTTAAATCATAAGCCTGTAAACTATACAATGATTAATTATTATTGAAATTGATGAACATTTTTGAGATTTATATGAAAAATATGTGATAAAAGCGGATCCCTTGAAATATGAGAAATATAAAATGTAACTTCCTTTAATAGATATGTAAACCATACAATAATTAATTAATATTAAAGTTGATGCAAATTTTTGTAAAAATTAAAGATATTACTTACATAAACAAAGGTCTTTATTTCTGAAAAGTGAAACACAAACTTTCTTACAAATATAAGTACAATAGGTACTTATACATACATGTCATAAATGACTGTATGACATTGAAATAAGATCATTACAATGCTACGATATACAAATGAAAGCCAAATACAATAAGCAATTTTTAAAACATTTTGTTTTTGAAACCAACGTTATTTTTATTAATAAACCTCGGTAATCAAAGAATTAAAGAAGTTTTTATGCTAATTATCAGTAAATCTCGATTCTATTATAACATCTGTTGTACAATATTGGTTTATTATTTAATTTTACTGTCGCTGACATACACTTGGAATTGTAAATTTAGTAACTATAGTGATTAACGTTTATTGTGGAACCATTTTTAAGATAAAATAAGTTACAAAATGTGTGATAACTATACTCCAATTTGATGTAGTAAAAACTTTAAAAACTTTGAATAACTGAAATGCTCTTCATACAATAATAAATGTGCAGTCACTAATTAAGAATAATCATAATTACACAATTTTTATTTAGTACTACACTATTAAATACTTTAACTTTATTTAGAGTAGCTTATTACAGTAAATTATGCTTTCTTTTTACTCACTTCGTAAGAAATATTATTATAATTTTCAATGCAATTTTTCATTCTTTTGATAGTTCTATTTTTATTTACAAATATTTTACTATTTTATGTAATATCACAATACGTCGACATAACGCAGAACCATATAACTATAATCTTTCACAAAACAAGATCTCACCAAACAAATCCTCACAAGAAAAAATTTACTTCACAAATATTTAAGTACAAGCTTATTTATTGCATTATCCATTTCGTTTAGTTGCTGTAACGATAAATACAAGATATTGTCGCGCGGTACGAAGGAAAGCCAACTTGGAAGTTACAGGCGAAGAAAAGCCAAAAACGTGTCTAAGGTGAAGAAAAGCCAGTTTGCGTCCTCCCAGACGAAGAAAAGCCAGTTTGCGCCCTTCCAGACGAAGAAAAGCCAGTTTGCGCCGTTCCTAGACGAAAAATCCCAACTGACGACATTTCACGCGAGAAAAAATCCAATTCTGTTAGCGAAACTACTTTTACGTACGCGTATTGATAAATAATGCTGTATATTATGCTTGTAAATTTTAATTATCACAATACAATTACTATTGATACCATTAATAAGCGGTTCTAGGAATCTCGAATCAGTGTACTGACTGTCAGTACATTGATTCAAGATTCCTAGTACCACTTATTAATAGTATTAAGAGTAATTTTATTATAATAATTAAAATTTACAAGCATAATACAACATTATTTATCAATACGCGTACGTAAAAGCATTTTCGCTAACAGAATTGAATTTTTTTCTCGCGCGAAATGTCGGCAGTTAGGATTTTTTGTCCAAACTGGCTTTTTTTCGTCTGAGACAAGTCAAACTGGCTTTTCTTCGTTTGGAAGGACGCAAACTTGCTTTTCTTCGCCTTGGACGCGTTTTTGGCTTTTCTTCGCCTGTAACTTCCAAGTTGGCTTTTCTTCGTACCGCGCGGCGATATACACACACATAGCCAACAAAAAATTAGTTGTGATAACTATTTTCTTTCGTTGACCTTCCTAAGCTCAATAGTTTACCATAGTTTAACTAACTGGTTGATTAACGTAACCGATCTTTTCTTTAAGCTTAGAACTACTCTACGCAGGTGCTTATTGAACATCTCGATAAAAAGGCAGCGACTGTTTCTCAATCCCGGGTTTGACGATCCTTGTCAGATGTGCATCGAACTTTTCAGCGAAGGGTAAGTGTACGCAGATAATCGTATAAAAGAACAATGTAATATTAGGATCTAACGGAAAAATGATCGATAACAATTATCATCATAACACTCGTATACTTCATGATATTAAGCTCACAGAGAAATATTAAATTCTTCCCAGGCGGAAATATCTTTTGCGTAAAACTGTTAATAAAAGCAAATAAATGCAAATAATAAAAAATAACAGGAAGATTTGGGAATGTTTAAAACAGTTTGTAAGTGTTGTAAATTCCCATTAATAGCTATAAGCACTTATTTGCATTTATTTGCTTTTTCTGATAGTTCCATGTAATAAGAAATGGTTTTAGAATACAAAAAGGAAATAACTGTTAATAACTGTTATCAAGTATTATTTATTGTTATTAATAATGAATATTAATTATTTGAATTTATTGACACTCTATTTTTTAATACACATAATTGCTCATAATTATTGTTAGTGACTGTTATTAATTTTAAGTAACAATTTTATGTTAATAGTATATGCCGGTAGTAAATTATTAATTATTATCATAAAATTATCGTTATAATTGAAATAAAGTTATATATTATACAATAATATTAATTTAATTATTATTTAATTATAAATAATAATCATTCATACCCTAGCGGAAATATTTTTGTTCAAAAAAGTTAAAAACTGTTAGTAAGAGATATAAACTGTTCAAAAATGTTATAAAATGTAGGATATTTTGGACGTTATTAATTGTTTATAACTGTTTGTAACAGTTTTTAATAATTGATAATAGTTTAATTAATTACAAATGATGAATTAATAATTATTATTCAAAATATCATTCAAAATTATTTGAAACTGTTTCAAACTGTTTAAAACTGTTAAAAACTATTTGAAACGTGTCTAATATCCTACATTTTGTAACATTTATAAACAGTTTTTACCAACAGTTTTAAGTAATTTTTAACAGTTATTAATTGTTATTAACATTTATAATTTACAACAGGGTATATTAAGGTTTTGTCACCTTCACGAGAAATACAAACAGCCTTAACAACTACTTTTGGATTTTCATAATTATTTATTAACCTTACCTTCCCCATTTTAACTAAATTTATAGCATTAAATTAAAACAAGTACCTGTCAATTACATATTTGGCCAATCCCAAAGGGACAAAGCAAATACAATCTCCATATCTCTCTAAGCGTTTCACGCACTTAGAATTATCCAACCGTCTCGTGAATATCGAGTTCAATCTTTGAAGTATCGCGTCGTTGCTGTTGGCAGATACTTGAAAATAATGACCAGCGTATAGACGGGCAGCTCAGACGTGCGAATATCTTCGACGGTATCGAATGGCACCTCATCGCTAGTCATCTTGATCTCTAAAACTTCCGAATAGATGGTACTCCCACATAATATCGATAATAACACTAAAGTTAGGTACACCATTCTATGTTTAATTTCTTCAGGTCCTCTCAACGGAGATCCGACCAGAAAAACTTGAAGGATATTGATTGCACTCCAATTGATTGGGAAGAATTTCAGTAATCGGCAAACCCCGACGAAACTGTAGACGATCGCAAGAAAGTACAACCATTCGAAGGATATCTTGAATCTGAAGGCGGACATGATTGGCATAATGAACACGTACCGCGTGTCCTTTGTGTATCTGCCGATTGTGTAGCCCCACCACGAACTTCATCGAAAACATATGTATGTCGGAACTCATGCTTATTATGTCCAATAAATGAAATTTCCGCTTGCCATGCGGAGAGTTTATGTTGTGGTTTATGTGCCCTTATACGCCAATTCAATAAATTATTTGCACGTACGAGTAATCCATGGCTTTCAATTTTAGTTCTCCCGTTTTCGGGTGTTTATTCATTTTCATAAATATGGGGATGTCTGTGTATCCTACTTTGAACTTGTAGTTGCTCATGTCGGTGAATTTATTCGGAAATATAGATTCGGTCGAGTTTAAGCTCTTAACAGTAATAAGTTCTCCGGTAAAAGGACTGTATGTGCAAACGATGAAACCATTTTGTCGGTAATCGAAAATCGAGAAATCCAGAAAGTTAAGACCAAACTTTTTGGAGAATGTTGAGTACATCTGCATCTGATAAACTACTTTTACCCACATGTATAGGTGAAAATTCAATTATGTCATTGATAGCTAGATCTACTTTCCTCAACCTTTCTTGTTCTTTGATCCCGTTTAGAAGTATGATAAACATACTTGATGAGCGAGAATTTAGAGATATCGATAAGTTTGTAGATCGATGATCGCATAAGATTTTTGATTCTCCAAAGTTGATCAAAATACTTGGTTTTTTTCGTGTAATTCTTTCCAAGACGAAATCGATGTCGGTGTCATCATTATCTTTTAAAACAAAGTCTGATAGATTTTTGGATCATTGAAAATTTCATTCATAAGAATCTTCCTGAAGTGCGATTCTGCAGTTATGAACGAACTCATAGTTAGAATATAAATAAACGAATGCATTTTATAATTAAATTTCAATGGTAACAAATTTTAAGAAAATGACGTCTCTATGTAAAGTAAAAAAAAATATAGAACAAATTTAGACATTTGTTGCTTTAACGATTTTCTTAAAAACAGCGTAATTTACGTAATAGCAAAAAGTATAGATTACACCAATTATTAAATTTTAGTCCGAAGTTATTTTTTCGAGCTATCGATTGCTAAAGCAATAATTTTTGACATAACTATTAATAGTCCTTAGTGTTATGTTGTGTAAATATAAAACGAATTTAGTACAACATTTTTTATGAAATCATTTTTAGTAAAAAATTTTACATATAATGCATTGTGCGTACATTTTAGAGGGCTTTATAAAAGAAATATGACTTTTGTAACTTCCCAAACGGTAAAATAAACAAGTTTTAAACTTAATTGCAGCGGTTACCTGGTTTTTAAGTCAGGTGAGATTTTCACGTGAGATCTCACGTGAGTTTTTCACTAGGGCAGCTAAAAGGTATATAATAACATAAGAATACAAAATCTTGATTAGTCTCTTCGTAACCCTAAAAATTGAAAATTTTGATATTTTAAAAAGAATTGATCATATATATATAGAAAATCGAAAGGTCACGTTTACACTTTAACTTAGGATTATAGTCTCAAGATCAATAATATAGAGGATATTTCGAAGGAGTTCGATATGACGATTTTTCTCGAATACTCGATTTCATTAAGCAACTGCGCGAGCTTATCTCATTATAATTCTAATTAATCTACTATCTTTTATGTACAAATTATAGTATATCTATAACTGCGTTAACAGAAGCAAAGAAAAATACGATATCGGGAAAGCTGTATACTTTCTTTAAAGTTTTTAGATTAAATTAAAAACTTGTATATAATAGTTAATAAAAAAAAGTTTTCTTCTGACAATGACGTTTGATTCCATTTTCATTTAGTATACTAATTTCCAATAATAATCGATCACTTCTCATATCTGCTGCACACACACACACACACACTCACACACACATCCATACACAGTTACACACACACACACACACACATACACACACACACACACACACACATACTTCTTTGAGGCTTATATCAAACGTAAATAAAAATCAGATGATTCTCGCACTCAATAAAAATGCTTTTAACAATTTCAAGTGTATTGACGGCGCACACACTCTGTATTATAGTCCTACTATAATATCGCCTCATTTTTCGTAAAAGATTCACAATCAAACTATCACGCGATGGTATAATCGCCCTGTTTAATCTGTGTAATTCGTATTATATAGAGTAGTTCAAGAGCCGAAATCCCAAATTGTTACGATATCGTATATATGCTCGAGTAGATGATGAATTGTTGGAATATTTTTTCGATGTTAATCTTTCATGCCATAAGTATGTATCGTTATAAGTACAATAACAAAACTACACTTACAGTATTATATATTCCTTTTTATATCGATAAAAATAAATTCAGAAAAATATATCAATAAAAACATTATACGTAATCTTATACAGAACTGCTTGGCTATAACATATTACCTTACAAACGTAGTCATGACTTGAAATGGCAAAATTATTATCGGGAATGTATTGCTGAAAATAAAGGCTATTATAATTTACAGAATTTTGCATTACTTCGAGTATTTTTGCTAGCGGAAGTATATGAAAAAAACTTCGGTTTTACGTATAAGACACGACCGCACTACTTGAGAGAACCTTGTATTTTCAAGTAAAAAATTGATTGTAATATAAAATCAAATCCCGTCCTGTCCAGATCGTCAGGAATTGATTGTACAAGAAAATATTAAATGGAGGGAAGTTTTTCAATATTAGGTATTTATAAATTTTGTATTTAACATTTTTGTGTAAAATCAAGTCCTGTCAAGTAATAGCTGGAAATCAACTATTTTTTTAGCTGTTTTTCACGATTGTATTGAAAAATATTGCTCGTAGCAGAAAACGTTCAATATGAAAAAAGATGTCTTTTAATAAATTTTAGCAGATGCACATGTTAGATTTTTGCTAAAAGTTAATTTTGTATACACACCATTCTTAAAAATCTATTATTTCAAATTTGTAGTTGTACTCTCATTTTATATTTTTGAACAATGGGACCACCAGGTACTTGTAATTAAACGCGTTTCTGGTAAAAATATCGTTTTGATCGATCGAAATTTCGCTGAGATAATCGAGGAACTTGATTACATACGGACGTAGAGAAATGCATACATCTCGGAAATGCTTAAAATGAACTCATTTCCATTGAAAATAGGTTTTAGATAATGCATTGTTAGTATTTGAGGTATAACAATTTTCGCTCTGGCGAAATTATAAGGCTCTTCCGAGCAACGGTCGTGCCTAAAAAATTGAAGTCCTTAGAAATGTAAAACTTTTCTGACCAAATAAAGGAAGTTTATTTATTAATATTTTCAGTAGAAAGTCGAATCAAGAAATCTCGAAGCAAAAGCAAAACGGCATTTTTCTGCAGAAAATATTATCTATGTACAAAAAATCTCTGAAGACTCCTGCATATATTAATAAACTTACTTTCGTCCAGAAAAATTTTACATTTGTTTTTTGCTCTGAGGGCTTCAACTGAATTTGAAATTTTGAAAAATTTCAAATTCAGTAAATATTGTAGTACCTGAATTTTTGATCATTCATAGAGAACGCGAAAGATGTTTGCAAGTGTAAAGCTTACCATTAGCTAGATTAAGTTATTTATAATATGCTAAAATCTGATAATAACTGCGTATCTCTTCGGTTTTCACCTTGATAGTTGCTGAATTAGGCAGTAGTGAACATTAGTTTCATAACTATATAGCAATTCATCTTAAGTCAATATTTCGTTTCGCTGTGAACGTGCAAAATTTCAAATACATAAATGTTACCTATTGTATAATATGTATCGGGAGGCCGGGGAGACTATTTCGGTTAATTCCGCGATCCCAACCCTAAGAACACGGTGCCGTCGAGTGCTGCTTCTACGATGAGCATTCGGGGTTGATGTTCTCTCGTAAATTTTGACACCTATTGTGAAACAGCTATAATTTTATTTTATAGAAAAAGTAAGAAAAACTAGTAAATGTGTATATAAACTGAATCTATGGTCCAAAAACTATGGTATGAACTATAATATGCGCTTAAAAAATGCTAAAATATCAAATAATCACGAAAAAAGTCAACAGTAAAAATGAATAGTTTTAGCTCATCTCGCAATCAATTTATACGTGCTTGTAGATAGCAAGTTTTTATGAATTTTTTTAAGATCTCACACCACTAAGAATAATATATATTTTTATATATTTGGGAAGCATATAGTGCATAGATATTTTTATATATTTGGGAAGCATATAGTACATAGATATTAGTATATTTTTTATGTTTATTTCTGTGATGTTTAATTATGTATAAAATTCATTTTTATATAACTGTTTCATAATAGGAACCACTTTTCACGTTGTGTCATAATAGGGTACTTTATCTTAAACAAACGCTCTAGATTCACGAATTCGCAGGAACGAGAGCCGAACGAGTTCGATAGAATACGGAGAACCGAGATTCTTATTTTCTCCGTATTTTATCGTGAAACCTCGTTATAAATATTAAAGATTACTTTTATAAAAATTTAATTATATATATAATTACAATTATATGTAATTATATGTAATTATATATAACATAATTACAATTATAATATGAAATTAATACATTTTACATTTTTTAGTTTGATTAAAAATAGAAAAATATAGTTTATGCAAAGTAAATATAAAACAAATTCATTTTCAGGAATGGCAAATTTAGTAAATAAGTTACAGCAAGAGTAATGTCTTAATAAGATTTATTAAACATTTTGAATATAGAAATATTTAATCTCTAAATGATTAACATTCAGCTCTTTGTTATTCACAGCAAAATTGTACACTTTTTATAATACAACTGTAGTCTATAAAACTAAAATGGATTTTATTTTAGACTAATTTAAGCTTACTTACAAATTAACTTACCATTGGTACTTAATTTAATTTTCGTAACCCTAGCATATTCGCTAGTGTGGTTGTGCTTTGATTGAAAAATACATTTTACCCTTAATTTTTTGACTAATTGGGTTAATATTTTTCAATATCTTAGTCATAATGGTAACGATTTGTTCAGACGAGAGTCCAGTTTTCTTCGATTTAAATTTCTGAAGAAGTTCTGTTGTTGTCATGGGCTTCCTCATAAGGTAACGTCTTACTGCATCCTCTGTTATTCCAGATTCACTGTAAAAGGTTTAATGTGTTTAGTTATTCACATATATTGTATCTTTTAGTCTTTTTAAATTATCGAAATGAAATCATTTTTTCAATAGAAATATAACTTTTCAACTTGGAAGATATTCTGTAGTTCATAAAATTGGATAAATATATAAATTTAATCATAGCAAAATTATTTTTATATGTATTTAAGAAATTGAAATTTCTTAAAAATTATTAATTTCAAGAAGTCGTCGTACGTTATTAATAAATTAATTAACGTACCTTGATCCAGAAATATAAGATGAAGACAAGCTGTAGCTATTTTCAAGCTTCGGTTTTTTCACTTGTGATAAATCTGGTGAGTTCAGAGGCCTTTTTTGCGCATCTGATGTACCAGAGTTACCTGGAACAGGTGTGCAAGACCTAGAACTCTGAGTACTTGTTGCTTTTTTATCATCTTTGTCTTTATGTAGTTCAGCTCCAGACTCCAAGTCACTAGACTCTGAACCGTCCTTCTTTTTAGATTTCTTTTTGTCTTTCTTTTTATCACCGCTCTTTCCTGGCTTGTCCTGATATTTGAATGTTTTAAATTAGTTTAAACCATGGAAACGAAATTTGTGTAAACACATTTTCAACAAAAATACAAAGTACAAAAAAAAAAAAATGGAGATAAAACTAACCTTGTCATCCTTGTCTTTGCCCTCTTCATCTTCGTTTTTATCACTATCATCCTTTTTCTCTGCATTTTCTTCATCTTCATCTTCTTCATCTGATGCTAATAATTTCCTCAGTGCATCTTCTTCTGCAACTGACTTGATTTCTTTTTGAGACTCAAGTTCAGAGTCAGAAGCAGAAGAATCAGAGATATAATCGCATTCTCGTCCTTCCTCATCTCCATCATCACTTTCTTCAAAAGCTTCATCATCAGATGCATTTTTCTTTTTTTTCTTTTTTATAGCACCTTTCTTTTTCTTCTTTTTATCATCTTCATCATCTGATTTTTTCTTATCCTCCTTTTCACTATCATCATCATCATCATCATCACTGTCCATCCATTCATCCATCTCTGAAATTTTTAAATCTTTTTCTTTCTTGTTTGATTTCTTTCCTTTTTCATTTTCCATTAGATCTCCATCTTCGCCACCATCTTCGTCATTACGCAATCTTTTTCTTAACATGAGAGAAAAGTAGTTCATCACTTTATTTCTCCTGCTAAATTCTTGCTCAGCCTCTTCGGCACTCAAAGCCTTATACCTTTGAATAGGCTGGAAGTTGTACCTAAATACAAAAAATTACATATTACTATTACATATCTTTGAATAAAATAATTTTTAATTTCAATCTTAAGATGTCAAAAAATTAATTACCACTCATTTAATGGAAATGCTTCTATAGCCCCATCTGGAGCATGTGTAAAGACATAATATGCCGCATTTTCACTAACACCTCCTTCTCGGGTACCTTTAAACTTTTTTCCTGTTTTTCCATTTGTTTTTAAAATCCATGGCTGGTCTTCTGATTTATATTTTTTACTTGTAATACCAAACTTTTTTCTCCTGGCTTCTTCTCTGGCATCTCTACCAAACTCAGAACCAGCACCAAATTTTGGCATTTCTTCCTCAGCCCCTCTGAAATCTTTCATATTATTTTCTCTCTCCAGTTTGACTTGTTTCCACTCTTTGAAGTCGACTTTTAATACATTATTAAAACGCATGACATTGTATCTTTTCTTGGAATTTCTGAAAATATTGGTACATATTAAATTTGCATATAAATAGTAAAATATGAGTCAAAAGAATGAAACTTACTTTGGCACCCTTATACTATACTCCTGTATTTGAGGTGGAGGTGTCACATTTTGTGATTGTGGCTGAAACAGTTATATTTTTATTAATATAAAAATTTAATTTGCTGAAAAAGTTAGTAGAATTGGGAGAAAACAGGATTGAAGGGGAAATAATTAGAAGATCAAGATGTAAAGAAAAAATAAAAAAAAACATGGAGAAATTGAAAAAACGTACAGAGGAGCTGGAAAAACAGATAGCAAAATAAAGAGTTAATAAAGAAACTAGAAAAAAAAATGGAAAATAAAACTGCAAAGAGGGATTACCTAAAATTAGAAGAACTGAATAGGAGCAGAACTTTAATAATTAAAAAGGAAATTAGAGGAAGATTTTTGAGAGAAGATTTCAAGCTCAAGAACTGGATAGAAAGACAGAACAGTATAATCAGCTGGCAGACAATGAAGCTAGAGAAGGCTATAGGAATAAAATGGTTGATCTATGAAGAGAAATTTGTGAGAGATTATATATGGACAAAGAAGGAAAAGATCAATAAAGAATGCATCTTTGGAGTAGATGAGGTGCTTTCGAGAGAGGAAAAAAAGAAAAGAGAAAAAGAAATCGAAGAGAAAGGAAAAATGGAAGAGGCTACATCGCAGAACAAGAATCAGAGAAGAAATGAGACAAAAGATGAAAAATCAAAGAGTGAGGAAAGGGTACAAAGAAGATCCAAAAAAAGCTGTCAATAAACAAGAATATGCACACTTAATATATACACAGACCAAATACTGTGAATAGACATAACGCAGTAGAGAGAATAGTCAACTAAAAATAAGAGAGAAAGATTATGTTTGAACTATTAATTTATTGAATTAGACCAGATTAAGATATAAACCAGAAAAAAGAAATTATTTATTATTATCATACACACATACACAGACAAAAACACAGATATTGACACACACTCACATGCGCGTGCAAGCCAAATGAAATAAGAAAAATAATATATTTTTATATATCATACATTATCAGATCTTGTAAAATAACTTAAGATTAGTAAGGCATTCATTATTATTATATAAATTTAATTTAAAGACGAAGATATTGATGATAAAAAATGTTAGAATTCATAGAAGATGCAAAAATTGCAGTCGAATAATTAAAACAATAATTTTCAGCCACTCAATAAACAAAAAATCAAAATATCAATCTCGGTCTTACACATGTTGAACGACGAATTTCTGGGTTATTACAGATTTTCAAAACTTTTGCCTTGGAACTGGAAGCCGCCACCGCCGCTGCTGCCGAAGCTTGTGCCGGAGTAGCATTCATTTTGTAAAATAACAAAATTCTTAAATATTTTGGAAAATCAACATAAAAAAACGCGGGACACAACCCACAGCTGCTGCTTTAGTGGGTGCGCTGAATTCACTAGTGTTCAGTGCTCAAGTCTCCGGGTTGTTCTTGTTATGACGGTGAAAGTACAATGGCGTTCCGTGCCATGCTCCGTGCTCTGTTCCGTGCTCTGTGCCATCTGTGCGCGGGAGCCTTTCTACAATAGATTCAGTTCAGTTGTTCAGTTCCGTCGGAATATATCTTTATACATAAGTATATGTAGATATGTTCACAATGTATTCGACGGAACTGAACAGTTGAACTGAACGTATTGAGGTGATTCTACATACGTTACGTGTAACGTGTTCCTTTGCATCACTGAACATGTTGGAGTTTCCCATCTATATATTGTATTGTTGCAGGTCCATTTTTAAATTTCAAATTAAACACGCGTGACCTGAATTTACGCGCGTGCTTGCCAATAATAAACTTACCCTTTTAATATTATTTAATTATATTTTATGTATAAATTAAATAAATTTTTCTAAATACATATTATGTGCAATAAAAAACAAATATTTTATTTCTTTATTATAAGATCCTTTATTATTTAAACTTTAAAAAAACAATGCAGAAGTTGTATTATTAATTATAAAAGATGTAAACAGAATAAAGTTAATTGAATAGGATGCGAGTTCGAAGGCTCTAACGATCACGCAGTCCAGAGAGTTGTGCATGAAATGGAATTAACACAACAATTTTTAATTACCTACTTTTTTGTCATGAAAAGGAACTTTGGTAATTAAAAAGTTCAAAACGATGACTAATTTAAGATTGTTGTGTTTACTCCTTTCCGCATACAACCCTTTGGATACCAGAACCATTAGAACCTTTGTACTCACATTATATTTGAGCTATCCAAAAAAAATGAAAAAAGTCATAATTGACGTTAAAAAAAGTTTTAAAAATGAGTAGAAAATTCATTTTGATTAAAAATAGTTTCTATGTATATCTCTTGATTATGTTAATAATCTCCAGCATGCAGTCAGTCTGAGTGTCTTCATTGATGGTTTGAAACTCCGATGCAATTATTGTCATATGATGATTATTTTTAAAATTGATTGACTCGTCCTTTTTCTTTGTCACCAAAAAATTCATGGTATTAGTTACTGAATCAGTTAATGATTTAACAGTTTTGAAAACATCTTCTGTAAGTGCTATTTTTTTCTTGGCGAATTCATCAATTGGCGGTACAACAATTTTGTTCATAGATAAATTCTCCTGAATCTTTTGTTTTTTTTTTGGAGTGGATTCTTCTAATTTATTTATACTAGTGTACTCTGCATTTTCTTTATTATTTGTATATTCTTTAACACCATATGCTTTCATTATTTTAGATATTTTTTCTTCCTTTAAAACATCTTGAAATGTTAAATCATCTAAGTCGAACGAATCTTCTTTAGTTACTTTTTTGCAATACACTGTAGTAAAATTTTTAATTTTATTATGTTTCATGCATGGCTTCAAAAATTTCAAGTGGTCGTATAAATAATAGGTTGTTCTTCCCTTTTTGTCAGCTCTTGTAAAACATCTTCTCATGTTATCCCAACATTTCTTTAACTTTTCAGCTGTAAAAAAGGCATTACATTAATAACTCTTTTAAATTCATATGTAATTACTTATCAAACTAAATAAAACCTATGTCATAGCCTACCTGATATATTTTTTTGTAGTTTCGAGAGTATTTTTTTCTGAAGATTATTGAAGAAATTGTCACGTTTTCTTGCCTATAAAATATATCCTCAGAATCGTAAACGTATGGTTTATCTTGAATCTCCTCGATTATCATTTGATCGATTTCATTGACTCCATCAAAATTTAGTTCTTCGTCCATTGTACGTTTTATATATAAAGATCAAACTGTCGAACTACTATGTGTAATTGTTGCCGAACGAACCTCGAGTGTTTTGTTTAACCGATCCCGCAACCGCCGCCGCCGCCGCCGCCGCCGCCGCAGAGCGCCATATTAGACTCGCATGCGATTCAAGGAATCTTGCCTATACAGATTGAAGTGGTCAAAAGTTTTGTTTAAAATATTTGAATTAATATTTATATCAAACTAATCATGGATGAAGAGATCGATTCAACAATTATTTGCTTAATGCAAAATGAAAATAACATTTATGATAAAACTAATTCAGTCTATCATATAAAAGATTATAAACAACAATCTTTTGAAGTCATTTCTCAGGTTTTATTCCAAATTTTAGAGATAAACATTTCACGTAAGTATTTATTTTAATTTTGCATGGTAAATAACATTAGATAAAATAATATTCAATAGCTATCCAAAATCATTAAAAATTTCATTAATAATGTTTTCGTATAAAAACTTTTCGGATAGATTTTTAATGCATTGATCTCTAGAAAATTAATTAGTTAAAAATTGTAAAAAAATATTGAAGCTAATTTCATATATATGTATTACAGCTGAGAATGTAGCTGAACGATGGCAGAAATTATATAAAAAATTTCTAACGAAACATTCTAAATTGAAAAAACATATTCAATCAGGATCAGCCCCAAATAAAACAAGCCAATGGCAGTTATATGAGTGCATGTCATACCTTATCCCATATACTACTCACCAGTATGATATTATTGATAGTTTTGACTATACAGATGAGAATGACGTTGGAGGTAGTAGCTGCCAATCGAAGCACGATGAGCCACAAAGATCGTTAGATAAAGTTAGTAGCACTCAATCCAAACTGAATGGACCATCGAGAAACTGCAAACGACAAAATATTGATATGGCCATAGATCAATCCCTAGAAACTATTTCCAAATCAGTTGCTCAAGTTACAAATTCCATAAAGGATACTGATGAAACAAACAAGAAGACAGTATCAGATGCACGCTTACAAATTATTATGAAAGATTTCAACAATATAGATGAAGAACGTCAAACGAATTGTATGATTGAAATACTTCAAGTAATTACACAATACAAAAGTAACAACTAGATATGTTAAATTTTACATTTTACTTTTATTTGATATTTATTACATGCTTTGTATTTTATAACGATTTACTCTTATATATAAATAAAAAATGCAACTACTGTATTAATAATAATACTTATTATTAATATTTTTAATCCTTTGGTTATAGTTACAAAAGTAGTTTTCAATCAAGTCAGTGTACTAAACCAAGCTAACTTCATTATTGAGATTATTCAAATAAGTAAAAAAACAAATAAAAAGAAGCTTGATTGCTCTGAAAAATGTTAGTCTATTTAGTTTTAAAATTGCGAAATATTATATTTTATTATTAAATAAAATATTTTTATTACCTATTGAATGTGATATTCTTGCCATGGAACAGCTCCTTCTTCCATGAAATAATTCATTAAATGAACTCTATTACGAACAGCACCACCTATGTTTGGTACATTTGCATGGTACATTCTTTCATTACGGTCTTGATTTTCAAAAGTATTATCACTTGTAGCGTAAGCACCGTTTCCTTCTCCATATCTATTTAAATTATCTGTTATTACAAAGTTGTGCAGACATATACAAGCTGCAATGATTGTTTGACATGTTTTTAAATTAAATTTTAACTGATTTCGAAGGCATGACCATCTAGCTAATAAAATTCCAAACGATCCTTCAATTGTGAATCTGGCTCGAGACAATCTGTAATTGAATATTTTTTGAGGTCTCGTTAATGGATTTCGTCGAGGAAAAGGCTTCATAAGGTTACCCATTAACGGAAATATTTCATCTGATAGAAAGGTATATGGTAGCACAATATTGCTACCAGGAAGTGCTTGGGGTGGTGGTAAATCCATCTCTTGTCTCGCTAACTTTCTATATAACGTTGAGTTGATGAAAATACTTGAGTCACTCTTTGAACCTATAGGAAAAGATTATTTTTCATTATTTCACATTTATTTATGAGTATTATATAATGTAATAAGTACAAAGTATAATTATTTTACTTACCATAATTTCCAACAGAAATATAGGTGAACCGTTTATGTGCATCACATGTAGCTAATAACACAATGCTTGGAAATTTCTTATAATTATGCAACAACCCTCCTATGCCTTCTGGTCGTTTGACATAAAAATGTTTGCCATCCAAACATCCAACACAATTGGGAAATTGCCATTTTCTTTGGTATTCTTCTGAAATTTCTAGCCATTTCTGTCTATTTGGTTTTTGAAGGTACACTACACGTAAAGTTTCAAATAGTACAGTGCATACTTCTTCTACCACATTGTAAATAGTACTGTGACCTATGCGAAAAGATAGCGCTGAACTTTTACAATTTCCATCATGAGCTAAAAAACTAAACAAATTTATGAAATTAAAAATATTTAAACTATTTATTAAGTACTTTAAATTAAGTCATGTACATAATTTATGTAAACATTTACAATATGTAATATACTTACTTTAAAACTAAAGCCAACTTCAATTCTGGAGACAATGCTTTTCGAAAACTAATTTTTTTTAATCTCGCTTTTACTAAATTATTTAGAATTTCAAATTGTTGAATCGACAACCTCGTATATTCAAAAAATTCTTCGTGATTGTTCATATACGAAAATATTCAAAAACTTGAGTAAAATCTCCCTTTGTAGCTCTGATGTGTGGGTATAAGTGTGGTTTTACCCACCATCTCCTAACTTTTAATTTTTTTCTTAGCAAAAGCAGCAATTTCATTAATTCAATTGAAATTACCGAAAAATGCAATAATTGTCGTTGAATAGAAATCACCATTTGTTGTTTAGTCCGCTAACTAAGCTACAAAATAGCTGTCTCATCACTCATGTTCGGTCAACATTTTGCATTACAGTTAACCCAAGAGTATATAAAATGTAGATGGGAAACTTCAGCGAGTTCAGTGACGCAAAGGAACACGTTACACGTAACGTATGTAGAACCACCTTTGTAGAAAGGCTCCGGCGTCCACACTGTTCCTGTTGATTCCATAATTCAGGTCTAAATAGTATATTACATACCTAGGCCGGTAAAATAAATGTCTCAGATCACATGTAATTGTCGGCCGAGGCGAAGCCGAGGTTGACAAACATGTGATCTGAGGCTTTCTTTTTTACCGTCCAAGGTGTGTATGCTATTTTTCTGCCCGACGGCGCCGGAAAGCGGCAACTTCGTTTCGGACCAAAAACAAGTTTTTACGTGAGGTTGTAGAAGGCTCCTTACAATCACATTTCATATGACCGTTATATGACGATATCGAAAATCGAGATATAGAATAAGGGTGCGACCCATGGATTTCTGAAAAATTAGACGGAACCATTTAAGCCCGTGAGTGCGAGAGAGAGAGATTCTTCCGTGAATGTCTCTCTCGCTCTCACGGGCGTAAATGGTTCCGTCTAATTTTTCGGTAACGTACGGAAGCGCCTATGCGCCACCTCTCGGCACGCGTGCGTGCGCAGCTTTTGTGAGTTGTGCTTTGAAAACGGAACTGAACGGTGTGTGCGGACTGCGGTGCCGCCGATGCCTACACCAATCATTCATTTTACTAATAATTTTTTTTAATTTTAATAACATCTTACCATTATAACGTCGGCTGATAATTTAGTTGATGCTAATATCTTAGCGTAAATCTAATTTATTTAGTAAAATTAATGATTTGTTGTAGGATCGGCGGCACCGCACACACCGTTCAGTTCCGTTTTCAGAGCACAAAAGCTGCGCACACACGCGTGCCGAGAGGTGCCGTGGCGCATAGGTGCTTCCGTAGTAACGCCATGGGATCGCACCCTAACGGCCTTTCCACATTGAGTGCGTCGTGCGCCGTGCGGCGTGTTTCGTGACCCGTCATCCTACAATTCTTGTAGACCGCGTTGCTGATTGGTTGGAATTTTTGGTATTATTAAAAATGGGCTTATGATTAACATGGTCTACAAGAATTGGAGGATGACGGGTTACGAAACACGGCACACGGCACACGGCGCACGACGCACTCAATGTGGAAAGGCCGTAAGATGGAACTCGAGTCGAAGCGTGGGAGTGATATCGATTGATTTTTAAGATTCGGCTAACCTCTATAGGTCTTTTTTTTTTTTCCTTTAAAGAGTTATTCCCTGGTCGGGCATGTACTCTAATCCTTGTTAATTAATCCTCTTAAATCTAATAGCAATCCTTATTTTGTTTATCCTCAGATCTTTTATTAAGTTTAGCCTCTAGAATCTAAATTAATAACTAATGCGAAGACTAATAATAGGCATCCTCACTCACAACGATCCTACAATCATCAAAAAGAGCAACTAATGAATGATACCTCGTTGTGCTTGACAGGCGACCAACTATACAATCCTCATGTCAAAAAACTAAAACTCCAACCAATAACTTTACAAATCCGCCAAAGTGGATCTCCACCTTGTATTTAAGAATGAGCCGAAGCTCGTTAGAGTGTACATGAACTGGAACCAAGTTAAGGTGATGTTAAATACCGACATAATTTTCAAACGAGTACATCTCATAAAAATACCAATAGAATCATCCAAAAAAAAATCTGAGTATAGTATTAACATATACGGAACGCTTGACAAACGTGTTTTTTAAAAAAAAATATGAGAATTTATTTAATTAAATAAAAACCGTACTGTCAGTAAGTAGGAATCTGCAATTGACCTACTTTTCAAACGAGCATATCTAACGAAAATGCTAATAGAATCACTCAAAAAAATTCCTGGATATAGTGTTTATGTGTACGGAGCGCTTGACAAAATTTGTTTTCCGAATAAACGCTTGAATGTTGATTTAAAAAATATTGAAATTCATGGTTTCACATGGCCTTAAGTTAAGAACTCCGTTCCAATAGACACTCCTATAAAGATATACGAATTGATTTATCCACTATATCAACCCCAGATATAGGGACAATCCAGATCTCAGTCAAAATTAAATACAAACTATGTAGGGGAGGGCGGGGCACGTGTGACACCCTAACTTTGATTAAAAATAACAACTAAACCGTGTATTATTTCAAAATGTACAAAAACGGAACAATTAGATCAGAAAAAAATAAAATAAAATAAACTATTAACTTATAAGCACATTTTCAATAGCCAAGTGCATTTGTTCATTACTCCAATTATATTTATCTGTTTTTTTTTTTTTTTTATACTTACCATTGTTTTTTCTACTCTAAATATAACTTAATACGCAGTCGAAATAATCGTTATTTACTTATTAATGTAATAATTGAAACTAAAAACTAGTTAAAACTAAACTATTGCACTGCGTAGTTGTTAACCCATCTTGCTCCGTTTTTGGTTTGTAGGTTTGTAGGTTACATCACTTCGCTCGGCGGCCGCCGCGGCGCACTCATACGCTCGAGCGTGCCACGCGTGCCCCGCCAGGGTGTCACGTCATGCCCCATTTTAATACCATTTTCATTTTTTAATTATATTATTTATAAAGATTTTCTGAAAATAACAAAAACAGGGCTTAAAAGATAAAACTTAAAACTATCAAATAGGTTTGGTCTCATTTAGAAAAAAAATCATTTTCTCGTTGCTCCAAGCGACTTAAAAATGAAGTCAACCTTGTTTCTAAACACCGATTTTCAATTTTATTAAATTAAATGTTAAACATTATCTATAATCTCAAAAGTATAGAGGAAAATTCTAAAAGCATATTTAATTAGGTTTACGTAAAAATTACATTTTTTGCATTCATTAATATTAAAAATATGAGGGTGCCAATCTTACCTACCTGACACGTTATGCTCCGCCCTCCCCTACAAAGAAACTATACTAAAAACACCAAATTCATAAAAGCCACAATGCATTGGTGCACTCAGTCAGAATTGCTATAGAGAGTAAATCTAAGGAAAGGGTGAGATATAAAAACTCAAAATACGAAAATTATTATGGCGCAAATATTTCGACTTTGAGTTCTCAACGACACAAGACTTTCGAAGAGAAGAACCGACATAAACAAAAGTCAATAATATAAGAAATATATACATAAAAGTTTCAGAAGAATTATCCTACAATATTTACAAACACTATAAGAACGCGTATAGCAGAGGTCGAATATTCGGTACAATAATACCAAGAATTCGAGTAAATAAAATTACATACCTAAATATCAATAAGGACCCAGGCGGAAATAAAACTTAGCAAATAATTATTAATAACAAAATATAATTTTTTATAATTTAAAAAAAAAGTTTATAACTGTTAATAACTGTTTATAAAGGCAGGATTTGAGACTATAGTAACAGTTTATAAAAGTTATCAACAGTTTTTTTCTGTTATGAATAGCTAAAAAAAGTTTATAACAGTTATAAACTTTTAGTTACTTTTTTGGGCCGCGGTGCATAACCATAAAATCAATCTGTTAAAAGTTATTATCAGTTATATACTTTTTTTACTTATTAATAATAGTTATTAATAGTTTTAAATTGTTTTGAATGAATTTAAACTTTAAAATCATTCTTAAATCATTATTATATTAAATCATTATTAATTGGAACTTTAAAATCATTATTTTCAATTATTAAAAATTTATAATAGTTATTAATAGTTATTTACTTTTTTTTACTGATCAAATATTGAAATTTGTACGACGATCCAAAAAACTTATGAAAGTAAATAACTATTTATAACTATTTATAACAGTTTTAAACTTTTATAAAAGTCTCAAATCCTGACTTTATAATCTGCCAATATCATTTATAAACTTTTTTAAACTTTTATTATAGAAGATCATTTTCGCCTGGGGAAAGGTAAAATTCCAAAATTTAAGATCGAATACATGAAACAAAAATCACTAATCTTTCTTAAATCTAAAACAGATGATATAAGGTTGTACAAAATAGGCATCCTACCTTTTTGTTACAATATATAAAATAAATGATCAGGATAAAAGAATTCCTTGCAGTAGAGGGACAGCCACTCCGACAACTACCGGGTCTCTCACACCCTTTGGGAACTCAGAAATAATGACACATATTAAATAATTATTTATACGTATTTGCGGAGAAAGGTTAAACACACCAACCTCCACGGGATAATTACGAAAAAACCCCCTGTATGTGAGTTATATAACTCAAAAAGATAATATAATAAACAAAGATAATCAATGAAAAAACTAAAAGTCGGGTCTTGAAATACTAATTTAAAAGACTCCTAAACGAAGATCACAAAATATACTCCCCGGTAGCCGGGAAAGTCTGCCACACCTCTCCCGGGAAAAGGGACTGCCACTCCCCAGGTTGAAAAAAAGCAGGAACAACAACCCCAGACAGCACACAAGGATCCTCGTTTTAAATCCGGCCTGGAAACGGGAGAGGATTCCGTCCTCAAACTCCCACCCGAGCAGCACTGTACAAAACGAACGCGAGAAGGAGCAAGAGAGTTAGGCACGACCACTCGCGACGAAGTCTGAACTCGGAATCTCCCTCTATAGGTCTTGTGACGTCCGGCAAGTGGAAAGATCTCCCCTTTGTTTTTCATTATTCACAAAAACTTCAATTTAACAATGACAATGTGCCTGAAGTGATTATCTTCGCTTTACAGATCCACGAAAGAGCCAAGTTGTACTTAAGTATAGAGGCGTTTCGTTCTTGGAAGTAAACGTAACGAGATAACGTTAAAAAAAGTTTTTTTTTGTTGGTTATGTGACAACAATCACATAAATTAGAACTATCAATTGTCATCTAACAATTGGTCTAAGTACAAAGTAGCAATGGCTGGTGAAAAGGTAGGAATAACATAATTATTCTAAACTAATGCTAACCTCATACTTACGATAATTTATTGCATATGTAGCTTACACATATAAAATTATTTATACTTTTTTCAACTATAATACAATTCCTCTGTAATTTATATTTTAGTCAAATATTTTAAAATGACCGTCAAAGTTACTAATTTATTAGACTGATTCCACTTCACAAAAATTACAAACCTAAGCATTTTTCATTCTATTTCAGGAGCCCACTGAGCTGCAAGTATTCAAAACGGTGCTAATCCACTGTATGGTAATAATAGCATTTCCTGTGATATCATTTTTCATGAGCAAAATTTTCATATTTGATGGTAAGCTTTATATTTAATTATGAAATAACGATTAAATACTAGAAAAACAGTATTTCTTTTTTTTCAATTCAGAATAATTTATTTAAATAATTTATTTAAAAATATTGTTAAGAAGTACTTTAAAATAACTAATATAACTAATATTAAGTCTAATATTCTATAACAATCAACAAGATATACAAAATTCTATGTAATTAATAAAAGCATTATATTTTTCTTATGACAGTAACTTTATTTAATTTTCAGCGATATTTGGACTCAGCCCTGTTGCAAGCAATGTTTACTCAGCAGGAGTAGCAGTGCTCGTATTACATGTTGCTTTAGGAGCATTCATATACAGAGCATATTTTGATACACCAACAAAGATTCAGACGAAGGCAGATTAAGTGTTGTGCTTTTTATATGCATTTACTTAAATATTATATTAAAAGCATTAATATATAATTATATAGTTGTAATGAGAGAGGGAATTATTGTTTTGATAAAGTAAATGGACCAAGTTTTTTTATATTAGATAAGCTTGTTTTTATTGTATAGTTACAATAGATTTCATCTCCTTTCCAAGGTACCAATTCGTGTGATTTCCTTTTGCTTTTCACTTTTACAAAATAAAAAGAAACGAAATCAATGAACAAAAGTGCAGCTAACAGCAAATTAACTGGTGTAATGCAAATCATACTGAACAAAAGAACAAAAAGAAGAAAAGGAAAGTTTGATACAAATTTGAAAGATGATTCCTAGCTTAGTTTCAGAATGAAAAATTTACTGTACAGATGGTACACTTAAGCTTGTTGCTTCAATGCAACATTTAGCTTTAGCATCCAAGAATTCTTCCTAACAATATCTTGAACTAATTATAACTACAATAATTTCAAAATACCGTAATGTGTTTTCAAGTATGAGTGTGGGTATACAGAATAAAACTGAATTTTTCTCTTGGATTCCTTTTTTTCTTTTCCTTCCTTCATTTCTTTTCTTTTTTGTTTTGGGATTATCATTTTATTTAAGTATCCATAAATGCAAGACACGATTTACTCGTGACAATATTGTGGCTCCGTTGGGCTAACAAACCGATGGAATGAAGAAAACTCATGCGTTGTTAAATACATAAAATCGCCAGCGATATTACCCTAAGTCATTACTTAATTTCACTTTTAATTTTTTAATTAGGTCTACTTTCAGCTGTCACACAGTTCATTTCCTTACTTCGTTCATTTTGAAAAAAAAAAAAAAAAAAAAACCCAACTTGCACACCGTTTCGGCTCTAGGACTATGAAAATTAGATACACCTGGGAAGAAAAATTATAAACAATTATTACATTATGTTTAATAGATTCAATAAAAATTATACTTGAGAATTTTCATATAAATTGCTTCAGTTGTAATCCTAAACTTTTGTACATAATGACGTAATTCTATGTATAAGTTATAGGTACTTATGATTAATACGAGATAACATACGTTTATAAATAACTATGTACAATTTTTCTTCCCTGGACGATTCGTACTCTTTCGTTCATTTTCACTCTTTCACACTCTCTTGCAATCTAGCTCGCGGTGCATTGGAAACTTCGAAGGGTCTGCCGTCTCGCTCACGACGTTTAAGTACGAGGAAAGGAAACAAGCAAATCCTTCTTCCAAAGGCACCGACATAGTAGCCACCAGTCAGCGTCAGCTATACACAGACACTCTGCGGCGTATTACAATAGACACAATTTTGCGTTCACACATGTGCCGTTGAACGTCCGGCGGCTCTTGACGATATATACTTTTTTTTTTGTGTTCGATGATAAAAATTGTTACCTAAACAACTATTATATGCTGTCGTCGCGAACATCTACCATCTAGTGAGCACGAAATACAAAGCCAATATTATATATTGATCAGTAATCATTATTTGTTTCTAAATTATAAAAAATAAGAAAAAGAAAGAGAAAAGAAAATCACATTGATCTGCGATCAAATGAGGTCGAAAATGATGTCACTCTATCGTCGATTAGACCCCATGGTGTCTGCGTACATGCTTTTTCATAACGCCCCTGGCCATTTACTTATTAATAATGTCTCCTCGCCAGCAGAACAAAATTTTGTGTATAGATGATTGTGTAAGAAAATTAGAAAAAAATATGTGCATCGTGGACAGCTTTTGATTTTCCGACGTCATATGCCTCTACTGCTGCCTTAACAATTTCACAAAAGTGACCGACAGAGCTGGAAATTTTGTACTGCATACGTTTCCGTAAACTTACAAAATATGACAAAAAAGCAACTGGCGGTAGGTCGAACTATCTTACTTCATATTGAATTTTCATCTTCTAATCGTCCAGTACAAAAATAACTTTCAAGGCTCGCTCCTCGATCACTTTTATAAAAACGTTTAAACCTAGCACTGACCAACGCAAAGATATCCACGATGGAATGGTCGCAAACAAATAAACAAGAAAAGAAAAATACGCTAACGAGATGAAGAGTTGAAGAATAGCAAAAAAGTAATAATAATAATATAATGATAGTCCAGCCAAGTGTCTACTCGTCGTAGCCACACTTTTGACGACACAACGACGCTGTTACTGCTGCTTAATTAGTTGGTGCCGACGTACAATGATGTTATATATGTATGAATATACTCCGACGAGTTTTCGACGCCTCTCTGTCTCTTTTTCTCTCTCTTTCTCTCGCCTTTACCTTCTTCCGTTATACATTGGTTCTCTCCCGCGTTAATCAAAAGTAATGAGAGGTGGGTGAGTAACTGTGTGTATGTGTGGTTCTGGCGTACGCGCGCGACGGTCGCTTTCGATTTTATTATTGGCCATCCGCCGCCGAGTTAGGGTCTACGTCCATCTCATCGACGTCTGAATGATTGCTGTTCTGGTTCTGCTGGGCCTTGTCGCCCGACTTGTCCTTTTTTTCGTCTTTAGGCGGGTCGACCTTGGGCTTGGGCTTGCTGATGATTGGGTTTATTACACTCTCAAGTGACTGGAAACAATTGCAAAAATATACGATTAGATAAGTTGGAGATTGGTTGTTATACAGTTTTAATTTTAATAAATGTATATACTTGTGTCAAAAAATTATTACGACTTATTTAGAGTCCAATACTACAATGTTGTTTAATTATCTTAATTTATTTAAATATAGCAAACAGAATAAGTTAACAAATGCAGGTAATATTTTTTCAGAATACCAGAACAATGATTTAATGAAAATGCTTGATTCGTAGGAAAATCTCACCTGTTTCTCGGTCCGAATCTGATTGACGTAGATGGGCGGCGGCTGGGTGCGCGGCGTCTGGTTAAGTTGGACACGCTTCTCCTCGAGCCACTGCCATTTATCCTGTATCGCGCGTTCCGCCTTCTTCACTTCCTCGTCGGTGATGTGATCGAACTTGTCGTCCTTGGCGGAGTGCGAGGCGCGGATCTGATCGACGGCTTTCTTGGCCAGCTGCAGGAAGGCGGCAAGTGCGTCCATCGCCGGGCCTCGACCCTCGTACTCAATTTTGAGGTCCTTGATCGGCTCGCCCTGGGACTGAAATTAGGAAGGGCCAGGGATTGAGTGACGATGGTATTTTTGGAATCAAGTTGATATGATTAAAAATTTTCTTGGAACTGATTATTGAATGAGGGTAATCAATTGTGAGGAAAATAATAACGGAATCTTGAAATTATAAAATTTTTTTTTTATTTACTATTGATATTCATGCTGAGTTTGCGAAATTTATTCTCTTACATATTAGGTATATGCAGGAAAAGAATTATGTAATAGAACAATTTACTTCGTTTAATAGCACATAATTTAGTTCTTTAAATGTTCAACTATGAGAGTTTTTAGTATCCTTTTCAAGTTTGGGAAAAGTGAAAAAGAAAAATGGTAAAAGTGTAATGGTATTTTTTCAATAATAACACAAAAAGAATGTCTAAAACATTAACTAGGAAAATGTCTTGTATTTAGGTATATGTTTTTTTTTAATTTTTTTTTTATAATAAAAACCGTGTGACTAAAACCTATCTCATAATCCCACCTTCCACCCACAACATCAACCCCGCAGTAAAACGAAAAAAACAACTCACCCTAAGTCGGGCCAGTCTGTCGGAGTAGACCTGTCTCTGGCACTCCTCGCCCTCCTCGTACAGCCAGTTCTCGGTGTCGTCGAGCTGCCGGTATAGTTGTTCCCGATCAGCCTCGAGCATGAACGGCGCCAGCTGATCGTCTTCCGTGATCTTGGAGCGAAGGTCGTAGACGTACTCCTCGAGGGCGTTGCGCGCGTCAATGCGCTCCTTCTCCTGCCTGTCCTCGGCTACCATCTTGCACTGAAATGTGAAAATTTCAAGTATTTGTGAATACAATGGAAGGTGTTGTTATTAAATCGTGTACTTTTTGAGTTTGAGTTATTTATAGTTCAATGGCGCACGTTTTGAATGAGGAATCTTATCTATATGAAAATATTTAATAGAATATGACAATACTTTTGTCATAATTTATCTGATTCTTTTAAAATAGGATACATTAATCACTGATATATCAGCTCTGAAATCGATTCCTTTTTTAGGCAATTCTAACAGTATTTTTTTATTTAAGAACAATTTATATTAATTAATTAATATTAATCTTTTAAGTTGCAATAACACTTTCAAGAATTTTTACTTATAGTCGTCAAAGTAACTTTAAATTAACCGTTAGAACTTGAAAAAGTAATGTTGTTAACAGGGTTTACACGATTGGCGGACTTACTTTAACGCGACCCTTTTAAATCGATTGCGTCGCTCTATAGTCAACCCGTCAATTACACGCGACTCTTCTTGTACACCTTTACACAGTGTTTACGATGTTTCCGTGCCGTTCTTTTCCCGGTCAAGCTCCCCTTGTTCAACCTATTTCTCTTTAATCCCTTTATTTTATATCCCTCTATTATTCCTGTATTTTATAGTTAATTCTGGACCATGGCGCTAAAATGTAAATATTTAGAAATTGCTATGCAATCCAACCTTTCTTCATAAAAGAATAGTTTTGTTAAAGAAATTAATCTTAAAACGCAGTGTATATTTGCTAAAATTAAATAGATATAAAAGAATTGCAAGTCAACAATCGACTGGTTGTTACTGTCTTTTGTTGTAGTCAAAGACCAGTAACATTGAGAATGTCGGCATTGCGGCTATCATTAGAATCATTTAAAATACACTACATTAAGTGTTGATATTGGTATAGAATTAACAATTAAGTTTTCAAGACAAATAATTTCATTTATGTAATTGCATTGTTAATATTATATTTAAACTATAAAATAAACAATGATCTTTCAAAGATATCGATAACCCCTTTCAACGTATATATACGCTCCTTGATATATAAAATATAAATATGACATTGAAATTACAGATATCTACATACAATTTATTGTTATTAGGATTTAGTTTTCAATTGAAGTAGATGACTAGAATAATTAGTGAAAATCAGTAATTGAAACGGTAAGTAACAAAACTATGCGCCAAAGAACTTTATAACAGAGACTAAGTAAACCATTCATACGCTGAAATAAAAAGAACAATGACAAAGAAATTAATGCAAAACTTTACCTCCTTCTCGAGGGCATTATCGAGTTCCTTCTGAGACAGGCCGTGTCCACGCACCTCAATGGGCAGGTCGATGTGGCGCACCTTCACTTTGCCCTTGCCGTCCTCGCCCTTCTCGTCGCCCTGAAACACAGTTCGCACGTACCACGTGAATCTTTACGTTACAGCAATCGAATCGCCAAATATTAGTTAATATAAATTTTTCTGTTTGTCTAAGCTGCGGAAGGTTCGATCGTATATCAAGTCAGTAAAACAACAAAAGGATACCGTTAACTGTATGGAGAAGCGTCGCACGCAAGAACAGTAACTGACACAAAGCAACTTGCACGATAAAAGTATAATGAACTTGCGTGAAAATGTTTTTGGTTAATAATAATATATATAATAATAATAGTAGTAGTAAAATGCATTAGTCAGTATGAAAGATGTTCTCCTCAAACGAGAAGAACTCAAGTCTTGAAATATAATGCTATCTAAAAAAAATTTCAAATGCATCGAATGCATTTCTTCAGCGTGTGGTATGTTATAATTGTAAATAAATAAATAAATAAAAAAAAATAAAAATAAAAATAAAAAAAAAAAAAATTATACAAAGAACAAAATTTATAAAATTCGCATGTTACAGGAACAGAGCCAACTCAGAAATTTGGAACCAAATTTAAATCATAATTCTTCATAGTCCAGTTTCGTTTGCATGTTGTGATACAGTCACTGACACTGTTTACATCAGATTGAAAAAAATAATTATAAAAAAATGGGAGGAGAGAGACAGCACGTGACACAACTTTATCTTGGACCCATATGCTACGCACCAAATTTCTTTCAAATTTTTTCCTAATTTACAAACAATTCTGCATAAAGCCAATATCATGAAAGAAAGATCCTAATTAAGTAATTTTTTTTTCAACACTGAAAATGATCATCGTTAGGCTTTCTTAAGCGTTCGATACGCTCAATAGTTGTAAGCCAAAGAATTGAGCTTTTGCAGTGCAAAAAAGCTGAGATAAGTTTGACTAATAGCAATCATGTAGAATTTCATGCTGCAACCTTCTGAAAATGACCGATTGTGAAAAAAGTGTATTGCGTGCAATTAGATCGCGATTAATCTTCCTACTTGGCTCTTGTCAACAAAAAACAAAAAGAATACAAAATAAAAACACAACGAAGTTGTAATCATTGAAAAAATTCACGAAAAATTTAGTTGAAAACGAATTTTTAAATAGCATTACATTTACATTGAAACGTCAAAAATTTATTGTTTGAATAAAGAATCTTTTTAAAAAACACATTGAACTCTCCAAAAAACTCATTTCTTAAGACTTAATTTTCCAAAGCTAAAAGAGCAAATATAAGTGTTATTTAATCTACCAAAAACCATTAAAAATATTTAGTTTCCGAGTTCAATATTACAATATAAGTACTTCACATAAAGACGTGTTTTTACGTTTATTTAAAAATATTGAAACTATTTGACAACTTAAAAAAAAAAAATTATTTCGCGCGAAGATTAAAAAAAATCTAAAATGCAAACATAAATTGTGAAAAATTTCAGAAATCTTTCTTATACTTTTTAGAAGTTAAGTAAAAAAGAAATTAAGTGGAATTCTAAAGGAAAGATTACGAACAATAAACACAATGATTATTATATATAAGTACTGATACTAATACTTGCTATAGGAACATGGCGAATATTGTATAAATTCATTTTTAATATTTCAGTTCAATATTTTTCGTAAAAATAGAGTTTATTTAAATGTAAAAAGGCTTTATAATTGCATGAATGAATGAAAAGTTATGTACCTATTACACGTTATTTTCTATTAAAAGCTATTTATAAAAGAAAAATGAATTTATGCAATACTATGACTCATCTCCGTGTGATTATCATATGTACATGCATTCTTTTTTTAGAGAAAAGAGAGAAAAGGTGAAACTAAACAAGCGAAATTCAGCACAAGTGCGTATAATTTTCGTCATCTCTTTTTTTTTGCCGTTAAAACGTACAAGACACAACAAATTGAGAGTAGAGAGTGTGTACGCGTATGGGTCCAAGTAAGTGGCAATAAGTGTGTGTCGCGTACCGAGCTGAACCAAGAAAAAGCACTCTTTATCCTGGAGGAGTAGGACGAGCCCTTGGCTTCATCGTCATCTGAGTTCCGCCGCATCTTATCCATTTTCACCTAGATCATAACAGAGACAACACACGTTTTTTTTTCTTTCTTTCTTCTTTACGTAATATTTGCTCTGACCAGTCTATGTGCACGCATATGTACGCGTATGTACTTTGAACGTAATATCGTGATCATTCTCTCTCTTTGTTTCTTTCGCTACGATCACTAATTGACGGTCTGTGTTTGCGTCGATACATTACTTCAAAATTAGTATTAATATGGGTTTAGAGTATTGCAAGTTGACGAGAAAAATAACATTTAGATTTAGGACTTGTTGACAAAATTTAGTTTCAAAGACACAAAGATAGTGTTAGTAGAAACGATCTTGTTTCTTGATTCCAAGAGTGTGATACGATTGGAAGTGCACATAAGAAAAATATTTTTACAAAACTCAGATTTTTTTTTGTTTGTAAAATAACAATTTGCTATAAATAAAATGATAAAATTAAAAAATTTAATTCCGTTTCGCCTTTTTTATTTTTCCAAATTCACTCTATTTTTCGTCGAATTGCAAGAAAGCAAAACCGTTTCAAAAACCAAAATTGAACGTGCTCGATATAGTTAAAACTTCCCATTTAAACGAACATAAAAAATTTTTCAGGAACTAAGAAACGAAAAAAATAAGAAGCTCTTACCTCTGGCGCAGGTGGTTCCTTCGCCTGAGCATCCTGATCAGTCTTGTCGCTCTTTTGATCGGGTGTCGCTTGCTCGGCATTCATGCCGTCCTGCTGCTGTTGCTGCTCCTCCTCCTCTTCTTTCTCTTGTTGCGTAGGTTCGCGCTTCTCGACGAGAGAAGCCGAGGCTATCGTCAGAATTCCGTTCAGATTTATTCTGACCTTGACCTTGACTTTTGACGACTCGCCTTCTTTGTTGGGCTTCACGTCTTTGATGGTGAACATACCTGCAAATACACAAGATTTTTTAGTAATCAAGTTCTTAAACTTATTTATTACTTATTGAAGTAACACAATGTATTTTAATATATTTTGATAACTATAATAAAATTGAAATTAAAAAAAAGATAATCTTACCAATGCTGCTTGTAGGATATGCTGGTGGCTGATGGCTATAACTGGCAGTTAAAGTGAATGGACTGGAACGATAGAACGTGAGCATCTTGGAAAAGGGAATAGGATGATTTTGTTCGAAGACTTCCATTTCTCTGAAACATCACGTTGTATAATTAAAACAATGTTTCCAATGATAAAAAAAGTAAACATATCTACAATAAATGGGTCTGAAGTTTGCAACGTTGGAGTTCAACGAAATAAAAAAAAATAATTCATTTTGCTTCCCGTTTATATTAAATAATATTAATTTTGCGTGTAGATTTAGTGTTTTATAGTATAAATTAACTTTAAAACAAAGGTTTAGATAAAATTTCCATTGTTTAATAACTTTAATCAATCGTAAAAAATTATTTCGTTGCATTCCAACGATGCAAACTTCAGACCCATTACAATAAACGTCCGATAAACTATTTCATCTATGTAAACTCACCCTGCCTCGCCCTGGCTAGCGTCCCAAGTGAGCTTGATCGGGTACGGCTGGATGTCGGTGACGGCGAAGTCGCGCACGCGTACAGCAGGGCTGAGCATGGCGCACTGGAGGGCACAACCACGCGCCACCGCCTCGTCCTGGTTAAGAGTCGTGGAGCACGATTTACCGAAGACGTCCTCGATCACTTTCTTGATGGCGGGCACACGGCTCGAGCCACCGGCCAGCTCCACCGAATGAATGTCATCGAGTTTGAGCTCTGCAAGTGGATGATGGTTGCGATAATTGTAAGATGGAAGGTATTTAGGAAGTCAGAGAATTAATGAATATATTGATACGTAATAAAGGAAAATGTAAAAACATCAATATACGTAGATTTAGTTGATCGATTAAATAATCCTTTATAATGAAATGAATGGTGTTAACCATTTCATTTAAAAGATATTGTAACCGACTCCCTACTAAAGTTGATTGCTCAAGTAAATCTTTTGTCAAAGTCTTTTTTAATATCTCTTTTATTCCTCGACATTACTTTTAATGTCAAATAACATTTACACTGCATTTGCACTTTAATCCTAATAATGTATAAAACGACTAAAGCATTACATGGTACTAAAGAATAAAAATTAAAGCAAGGTGAAACTAAACTTTAGTTATAGAAGGATTATCAAACATTATTGAGCTTCAAATAAAAACGTCGAGTTTTATCACATTAACATACTTTTCCCCACTCACTGTTAAATATAAAATTACAAAACCTTAACGAAGAACTGCTATAAGCTTTAAAACTTACATTCTCGATATAAACTACAATAAAATTATTATACTTCAATATTAAATTTTTCGTTTTAAAATATAAATGCTTGGAGCTTTCTCATTGTATACTTTACGCTTTTTTTTTATAACTATGCAATAAACCGAAAAATAAACGATCAAACCATGTAAGCCCGCGTATGACTCACACAGCATTAAAAGTGTCAGTCAAACAATACTTTTAAGTATTGTTAGCTACTAAAAAAACCAATAAACCCTGTTCGAATCACCCATACAACCCTCACTGAAAAGTTACTCACTCGACTGTGCCAGGCACTGTTTCAACGTGCTTTCGACGCGCTTGAACAGGTGGGCGCACATGGACTCCATGTCGGCACGCTGCAGGTCGCCGTGCACGTCCTTCTCCTCCATGAAGCACTCGATGTTGATGGGCAGTTTTGTCGAGTTAGCCGACATCTGCTTCTTCAGCTTCTCCACCTCGCTGAGGAGGCGCAGGTAGGCGCGTGGATTGCTGCGCGCATCGATCTTGTAGCGCGCCTGGAAGTCCCTGCAGAAGTAGTCGGCGAGGATGGCGTCGATCTCGCGACCGCCCACCTGGCTGTCTCCGGTGCTCGCCAGCATCTGTGGGTATTAATTTGTTGGTGAATACAAAGGTTATTTGATATCGAAGGGCTACATAAAACGATAAGTGTAGTGTGAAAATAGTACATTACGATACGAGTGTGGAAGGTGAATATTTGCCGCATGAGACGTTTTTTGCATGAGCGATACGAGTGAGAAAAGTCGAATGCGGTAAAAATCACCTTACGCATCAGTGTCGTACAGTATTTTATACCACGAGAGCCGAATAATCATATTAAAGTTATGATTTTGAGGTTAGAGTGGTATAATGAGGATTTTAAGGTCTTTCTTTACATGTTCATGGGGATGATTCAAACCAGGATAATAAAAAAAAAAAAAAAAAAAAAAAAAAAAAAAAAATGCTATGATAATATTTGAGATTGCAAAATTTCATCAAAATTTCAACCATCCGCTATGGACAAAGCACTTCTCTCAAACAAGATTCGGTAGATTTATCTCACCTTCAGCTTGCCCTTGTGGAAGGCGCAGATGGACACCTGCAGACTAGCATAGCCGCAGTCGACGAAGACGACGTTTCTGGGCGCCTGATCGGTAGCCGGCAGATCCTGCTTGTAGATGCCGTAGGTCAGTGCGGTGGCAGTGGTCTCGTTGAAGAGGCGCAGCACGTTGAGGCCGGCTATGCGCGCCGCGTCGAGAAGAGCCTGGCGCTCGGCTTGTGTGAAATACGACGGCACGGAGATGACGCAGTCGTTCACTGCCGTCTGGAGCGCCGTCACCGATATTTCCTTCAACTTGGTGAAGAGCATCGCTGTGATCTGCTCGGGAGTGAACACGTGCTCCTCGTTGAGGTACTGTACCTGTTGGGGCCGAGATGACATTGAGATTAGCAGTTTTGTTGATTTTGGAGGTTGTGATGGTGGCTTTCGAGGTTTAGTGAAAATGGTTGTTTGCTAAAAAAGTCTTTTTAGCAGTAGGTTTTTTCGTTAAGGGAAGGTTTTCTCAAAAGTGCGAAAAATGTAGTTTATGAGCAGGAGTAAAGGTTTAATTGGATTTTAGGCATACCTCGCTTGAAGGACAAACAGATTGGTGTAAAATGCCAATGAAAACGGAAAGTGGGATTTTGTTGACAGTCGATTGTATATTAAAAATCCACTTGAAATGAAATCTTAGCTGATCCTTTTTTTAAGATAAGGGGATTTTTTACTTTTTTATCTAGGAATTTCAAACGAATGGGCGAAAAACATTCAAGTTGGTCCAGTTATGGTCTGTATGTGTGTGCGATGTGTGTGCGCGTGCGTGCGTGCGTGCGTGCGTGCGTGCGTGTGTGTGTGTAAATATATGTGTAAATATATGTGTATATGTATAAATATAAATATATATGTGTAAATATGTATATATAAAAAATAAATAATTTATTTTTAATAATAAAGAAACATATCAACTTATCATTATATTATTAAATAGTCTGGTTGTTTTTTAAATTACACACACACACACACACACACACACACACACACACACACACACACACACACACACACACACACACACACACACACACACACACACACACACACACACACACACACTCTCTGGCCCGCAAAACGCACAAAACGAGTGGCTTATTTCGTCCCTGGATTTGGCACAGCATATCTCCCCTTCTGGCACGTAATACATGCCGAATATTGCCGATACTTTGAAAACCTAACCTCAATTCGCCTTAAGATTTGGCATATGCGCTGCCAGGGGACATCAGTAGCACCGTTACGGGGCAACAGTCGTGCTGAATCGAAGGGACGAAATACATCCCTCGTTTTGTGCATCTTGCGTGCCAGAGTTTTTTCAGTGCACACACACACACCCACACACACACACACACACACACCCACACACACCCACACACACACCCACCCACCCACACACACACACACACACACACACACACACACACACACACACACACACACACACACACACACACACACACACACACACACACACACACACACACACACACACACACACACACACACACACACACAGAGTCTATAACTGGACCAACATGAATGTTTGAAATTCCTAGATAAAAAAGTAAAAAATCCCCTTATCTTAAAAAAAGGATCAGCAAGATTTCATTTCAAGTGAATTTTTAATATACAATCGACTGTCAACAAAACCCCACTTTCCGTTTTCATTGGCATTTTACACCAACCTGTTTGTCCTTCAAGCGAGGTGTGTAGGCCTTACTAATACAACCCGCATAAACAAAACGAAGAATTTAACGTGTTTAATTACAAATAAGTGTCGACGAATTTCAAAATTAAAGGTTTTAATAAATTCAAGATATTTTATGCTTAGATTATTCAAAACCAATTGATAAAAAACTTGAAATACTTTTTGAATATATTCAGAACCTACATAAACGATAAAAAAAGATATTGGAATTTATATACGTAATACTAAGAAATTAAATTGCTATAAACTTGACTTGTGATTTTTTTTATGAAACTCGGATCTAATCACAGATTTCTAAATTGATTATTTAGTCTTTTAAATTTACTTTTATAAACTAGAGGAATTATCCATTTCTGAATTATAACGATATGAATTATAATGAGTACTTAACGATTGAAAAAAGGTAGCAAAAGAAAATAATTAAAAACGTAAAAGAATCGGTAAACGTGTGCAAGCTTTGCAAAAGTTTTCTTAAAAGTTTATTAAGGTTTTTTACTGTTTCAATCTAAACGAAGCATCTCACATCGACAAAATCTGTTCTACACTTTAAAGCGGAGCGGACGGAAGATTTGGAAAAATGTGACACACTTGGCATAAGTTTTGCGGGGGGAAAAAATCGATAGGTAAGTAGCTGCGGCTATTGCGTGCGTGCGATGCGCGGAACTCAAGCGGTGGTTGTTTTGCGCTCACGCAATTGCACATCGCCGCTGATGGTTTAGATTCTCAGCCTCGCGGATTTCAACTTTAGCGCGATGGTTGCTGTTTACTCGGTGCATGCTAATGTACTTCGTTCGATCTTCTTTATTTTTTTATGCGGTATATACTTATACGTTTCGAATGAACTGTTTCAGCAAACGTTTGCGTTTGTATTATTGTAGTATTGTGATGAAAAAAGTTGTAAACAAAGAGGAGACTTTGATGTTTGAATTTATTTTCTAGAATCAAATGATTTTCGTTTGTTGAGTCATTTTTCCGGCGCTTTGCGGTTTGCTTGCGGATTGTATTCTATTTGCAGAATTTTTACGATAAGAAGATAGCGCGTTAGTAAAATCTCAGGGAAAAAATGTTTCTTTTCAGATTTATATTTTTATGTTCACGTCATCCCGAGAATCAACATTATAAAAATATTATGAAACGCGAGTTTCTTTCATCAGCACAAAAATAGGACATTTCTATTTATTTTGATAACAAAAAAAGGCGCTGTTAACATACAATAGATACCATCTTACCAAGGCGACGCGACAAAGCTGCATGCACCTACCCTCCAAAACACGATCATCTATATAACCCTTCCGATATTCCTAATAACCCCGCTAAAAATTCATCCTTAGATATTACATACTTGTTCCTCGCACGCAATCTAAAATAACCGCGCCCCTCGCTCCAATTGAGTGCGAATAAAACTGCCTGGCCGAGCGCCAGTGCGCTGACTTTGTACCCGCGGCGTCATATCGTGTTGCACGCGGGCGCGACGGCGACGACGACGACGACGGCTGCCGCCTGAGATGGAGAAAAATCCAAGTGCAGCGTCGTCGTCGTCTGCGCAGACTCGAAATAACTGGAAACTGTGTTGGAGTTTCGAAAGGCGGTGGTAGAGGGTGGGTGAGGGTTGGGAGAGTACGATGATTTGGTTGAGATAGGGTTTGGCTGTCTAGTTTTGGAATGGTACACGGAGAAAAATGATTTAAGAAAAATTACTATATTTATAGTACTAGCGTACTATTTTGTTTTTTAGGTTATGAATATATAACTTTTCATTATGATTTCATTTTAATTGATTTAAATCATAGGATAATCGTATCCTTTTTCAAAGCAAGACAAAATGAATCTTTTTATTCTAATTTTATTTACTTATTTAGTTTTAAATAGTTAAGAATAAAAACTCAATTTCAAAAATTCAAATGTAGCGGAAGTAAAGAATTTTCGCGCCTATTCCTTACAGACCAATCAAAATCACTTTTTAAATGCTTCACAACATCCGGCCATCGTTTTTTTAAGAGAGGAGAACCGTGGGACAGACTCAAATTATCATAAAATTTATTACAACTTATAGTAAAAACTCCTGTTTTGAGTAATTTTTACTATGTATATAGCAATTTTTACCATAAATTGTAGTAAATTTTATGATAATTCGAGTCTGTCCCAAAGTTCCTATAGAATATAGTAATTTCTCTTACATTTATAGTAAATTTTCCTACAACATTTCTCTCAAGAATCATAAAATGATGGGTCTGACGTTTGCGACGTTGAAGTGCAACGAGATAAAAAGAATTTGATTTTATTAATTACTATGAATTTTACACGCAGATTTAGTGTTTTATAGTGTAAAATTACTTTATGACAATGGCTTTATATAAAATTTTCATTGTTTTATAACTTTAAATAGTTGTAAAATATTGTTTCGTTGCATTCAAATGACACAAATTTCAGACTCATCTAAAATGAGGGAAAGAGACGTTTTATACTCTTCAAAGTAGTTATATCCCAACTACATAAGTCAAAACATTAATTTTCGACATTTGACCAACGTGGTACACATGTGTAACAAAGTTTTTTATCTAAATAAATGTTTATGCGTATGTTTATTATTAAGTATTAACTATAATTAATCTAGTTAAAACCATCGGACCTATTTGTTTGAAAATATAATTACATTCATTTCAAAATTTTTGGCTAACCTTAAACTTTGAATGATCATAACTATTGAACTAAACGATAAATCTTTTTATATTTGAAATATCTGATTCTTCAATATTTGAACTAGTTTAGCTCCAAGTTTCAATGTTTTTTCGAATTTAATTTACAGCGATGGATTTTATGTCATATTAGCAATGTTTTTTTGTCAACGCCATTAAAGGCCGAAGTAGTTTAAACGAGTATATCTCAGAAAGTAAACGGTAAATCGCTCTCAAATTTGAAGGTTATACTTATTACTATCTAAATTAATTTTGCTGAAAGTTTCAAAAAGAAATCGAAATAAATCGTTTTAGGTGATAATTACCTTAATGAAGTTATATTGGGTTTGACCAGTTATTGATCACGTGGATCGTTTTACCGACATTTCATTAAATTTTAAGTCTTTGTAGTTAAGTTTTTTTTTTTTTAGGTCTTCAATACTTATGGACACTGGACAATAAGATTTTTATAAAACTGAATAATAAAATGTATAATTATTTAATTGGTGAACAATCTACGTTATAGTACAATATTGAGACTGGTTTGTGTTCAATTTTGGATTTCAAATTAAATATCACACGGTTACCTGCGTTTTTAAAATTTTTCCAAAATGTTTCTATACCCTTTTTGAAATTTATCAAGCCGTTTCCATTTGTAATAAAATAATCCTGAATTCTTGAGTGTCTTTGATCGATTTATATATTAAAATTTTGTTAAATACTACCTCTAGCATAGGTTTAACCTTTATTTTTACTTAATAGACTTTCTGTATTAAGAGCTAAAAATAAATAAATAAATAAATGGCTATTTTCGACATTTTGGAATGTCAAGTAGAAACTTTACTCGAGCTGTCAGGGTGTTATTTCATCATCAAGAGTAATGTCTTAGTTTTACGCATATGATGGGTCTGAAGTTTGCAACATTGGGGCGCAACGAAATAAAAAAATAATTCATTTTACTTCCAGTTTATACTAATTAATATTCATTTTGTGTGTCGATTTAGAGTTTTATAGTATAAAATAGCTTTATAACGAAGGTTTGGATAAAATTTCCATTGTTTAATAACTTTGAGCAATTATAAAAATTATTTCGTTGCATTCCAACGGTGCAAACTTCAAACCCATCGCATATGGTAATACTATTAATATAATACTGCGTAAAAAACTGTCCAGCTATTAATTCAAATAGTAATATAGTTGACTGTGAACGTGAAACTTCGTCTATCTATCCACCAAAACCAACTCTCCTCTCACAAATCACCGTCATCCAGTGAGATCGATAAAATGAGAAAGCCGATAATAATCATGGGTCTGAAGTTTGCAACGTTGTAGTGCAACGAAATAAAAAAATATTTGATTTTACTTCAAGTTTATAATAATTAATATTACTTTTACATGTAGATTTATTGTTTTATAGTATCAAATAACTTTATAACAAAGATTTAGATAAAATTTCCATTGCTTGATAACTTTAATTAATTATAAAAAATTATTTCGTTGCACTCCAACGATGCAAACTTCAGACCCTTAAATAATCACAGTTGGCAACATTCTGGCGCGCAATTCAAAACCCTGATCCCAAACAACCACACGTATACTCCCACCCACAAAAAAAAATCTTCAAAATTTTTGCGTGTATAATACTCACGTGAACGCCAATGCCGCCATCGGGCTGCTGGGTCGTCCGGTAAGGCAGCGACTGTAGCTCCTTCTGGGCGAAGGGGTCGTTAAACTTGCGGCCGAGCAGCCGCTTGAAGCCGTATATCGTGTTCTTCATGTTGGTCACCATCTGATTTTTGGCCGCCACGCCGAGTATGCGGTTCTTGCCGCAGAACGCCACGCATGATCTGCAAGAAAATACGGAAACGTGATGTGTTGAGCGCCGCCGTGCGATGACTCGGTGCGTTTATTTTCGTGTATGCGGTGGTGTATATATATATACACACGTAGTTGTCAGGCTCGGGAGTGGTTTGCGGGGTAGTTGCGTGGGTGTTGATGGGTAGTTGGTTGAGGTAATTAAGCCTTTGATGCTCAAACATCTTTGGAATGGCTGAAAGTATAACTTTCTTTGTGCATTTAGGAATTAATTTCTAGTTCGCGTGAATTATAGGTAATTTTTTTTATTTTGGAGTTTCGTGCTTTTGACAATTAAAACTAAATGGATCGTCAACGGATATTTAAAAAATGTTAAAAGTTCTTAGATACTTCAAACTTGTTGAAAATTTCTTTGATGTACATCTGTTATCGTTATTTAAATAGTTACTTGTAAAAGTAATAACTTTACTTTTTTTTCATAACCTTAATTTTTATTGGGTATTAAACTCATATTTGTATTGATAATTTGCGTCTTCATTTATTATCTGCGTATATTTATACTTTCATGTTATAAAAAGATGATAAATGACCATTTTATTTTCAACCATTTCTATGTAACTTTTGCAAATGGTTTCAATGTATCTGCTATGACAAGGATTAACGAAGGTTTTATATTTTTTATAACGTTAATACTCTACTTAATTCTATATCGTTCATTAATATTAGCAAATGATGATGACAAAATATTAAGATTCTCTAAATCTACATTAATTTTTTTGCATTGTAACCTTTTAGTTAAATACTTGTAATAGAGTTCTATATACATTTCGTTAATAAAGCCAACATTAATAAGGAGCTGCAATAAGAACAGTTCTAAAAATACATAAAATTTTTATGGGTCTGAAGTTTGCGACGTTGTAGTGCGCTGTAATGAAATAAAAAAAAATATTTGATTTTACTTCAAGATTATAATAATTAATATTAATTATGCATGTAAATTTATTGTTTTATAGTATGAAATAACTTTATAACAAAAATTTAGATAAAATTTCCATTGCTCAATAATTTTAATTGTAAAAATTTATTTCGTTGCACTTCAACGATGCAAACTTCAGACTCATAAATTTTGGCAAAGAGTTACGGGATAACTCTATCACCGCCTAGGATAAATCTATCACCGCCTAACAACAAATCACGATTGTATTTATCTTGTAACTAAGGTAAATGTACCAGTAACTGGACACGTACCAGTACCTAGACATTTCAGCATATTGCAATTATTTTTATGATGTAGAAATCAAATTTTCAATGTATTATGAGCAATTTCCAATTATTTAATAATCATAATGTTCAATAAAATTTTTTGTTCGTACCTATCTTATTTATACAAATTATAAATAATACTTTAAGTTCGACGTTTGATCCCTTATTACTGATGTCGGGAATGTCTTAAGGTTTGACTAAGAAAAACGGCGCACTTCTTAAGTTAATAATTAATGCTCCATAATGTTTTGCGACTTGAGAAAAACTTTATTATGTTAATAAAGACATAAAGAATACGTACGAATTGTGTATTATTGCAAAATATACATTTTTTAATTTAATTTTACGTGCCTATTTATCGGTACACGATAGGGATTGTGTAACCAGTTGCTGGACGGCATACACGTACACATTTCTTCAGCTACTTTTGTTAACTTATTAACGCTAATTGTGTAAAACTTGTAAGTTTATACTTTAATTACTATAATGATTGATGTTAAATAATATAATTTCATGATTAGAATAACTAATAGTTTATAAAAGTATTTAAAAAAATTCTAACCTCTTAACCTAAAAATTTACAATAAGTATTTTGCTATTTCTTTTTTAAAGATACTTATAGTCTTTTCTAAGCACCCTTTATTTTTGTAAACTAACAGCACGTATGATTTTGCCAACCAAATCATGAATAAATCAATAGCAATGCTAAATTATTCTCTTTTTAAGCTAGAAACTAAACTAGAAACTAGAATTTCACATAAAGTACACAACCAAAAGCCTAAATGTAGAAAAAAGGAGAAAGAAGTATGTATAAAAGATCTTCAAAAACTGCCGTAGATAAAGGCATTTAGATACGAAACATGTAAAATTAAATACAATGTAAAGTTTAGTTATTTACAAATAGATAACTACTAGAAATCGACTGATTTCTAAGCTTATTCAACTAAAATTTTTTATGGCTAGGTACTGATACATCAAAATCGGGACACCAGGACAACCTAATTTTCTGTGGCTATGTAATGGTACATTGGCTCTTTCTTATATTTCTATTATTAAGAAGAAAAGAAAGACTTAAATGCATATTTTTTTCTATTGCATTTTGTTAAGGGAAGTTTAATTTTACATAAAAATCAAAAAGTATTCATTAAATAAAAATTTTTAATCTTTGAATGACGGATTGTTTGGTCTCAGGCTACTAAGCGTCCAGTTACTGGTACATTTACCTTACATAACGATATCCCAATTAACCACCCATTTTGCAATTTTTCCAATGCATAGGTACGCAAGTACCCAACCTCGAAACCACATTTAAAAAAAAAACAAACTTTAACAGATAAGAACCTCTGCTTTAGTTCACTTCAAAACTTATCTAAGCCAACTATTGCTGTATACATAACCGCATAGATAGCGCCCGGAGCGTATCTTCACAGTGCTACCCCGTAACCCGTCTACGTTATCTCCTAGGCAACGGGAAAGCTTTCCACGGATACAACCCACCCAGTTGATTCTTTACCATACACGCAGAGGAAAACAACCGTTCAGAAAATATCGACACCCCTTTTTTGTGATGATGATGCGTTCATACGAATTTAACGTTCAGAATTCATTGTATCGAAATTACACTTAAAAGTGGACCTGAAGTTTATGTTTTCAGAATGGCGAAATTATTTTAACTTTTTATACATTTTAGGTATAGGTTTGTAGAATTTTTTTCGGATCATCCCCCATTGAAATTCGAACCCATATTTAAAACGACCATGATCTTTTTAAGATTTCCATCGATAAAATTTCCATCTTTTCAATACCATACAAGAAAAACAGGCCCTCCCAAAAAATCCACGTCATCACCCTACGCAACACGGAAAACTCCACGTGAAAATTTCGAAAACAACTGTCCAAACCCGTCCATCCATCCATCCACATCTCCCCTCGTCGAAGTCACTGTATACTTCCCCTCTGCACTCCGCGCTATCAGATCGATACACAACGATATCCGTGCAGCGCGTCGCGCACACGCACATACACGCAAGTGGCGTTAGTCATTTGTTTTAAATAGACGCGGGCAGCTATTCCTTTTCGGTCGGTTGCTCGCGCGAAAAAAGGCCGCGCGGACGAGACAAGGCCGCAGCCGCAGCTCCGTTTTCCCTGAGAGCGAGTGAGTAATGCGTGCGCGTGGACGTTGACCACGTGTGGGTGGCGAGAGAGATTCGGCGGGATGAGTCGCGGGGAGATTTTTAAGTATATGGGACGAGGAGACATCGGTGAACTGTCGTTCTGAGCAAGAAAGAATATATGTTTTTGAAACGAGAGAGAGAGAGTATTTCGTTGTGTATGAGGATGATTCGTACAATGTTGGTAAAGAGTGACATGATTTTTATTTGAAATTACGGTAATTTTAGTGAGAATTCTGGTTTCAGAGTTCCAATAGTATATTTATAAAAAAAATTGTCTATACACACAGACACACACACACACACACACACACACACACACACACACACACACACACACACACACACACACACACACACACACACACACACATTTGTTTTAACAGATTTATGGAGCCCTTTTATACACATGAGCATATTTATGGAGCCCGTTTTCTTTTATGGAGCCCGGGTCCCATAAAATATTTTTCTCGGGCGTTTATGGAGCCCGATCTAGAGTCTATAACCCCAGGGTGCATTATTTCTTTAGTCACTTGCCATAGGGATCTCTGGGCTGTAGGTACTAATATACAGGGATGGGCTCCATAAACGGATGGGGGATAATTATACACACACACACACACACACACACACACACACACACACACACACACACACACACACACACACACACACACACACACACACACACACACACACACACACACACACACACACACACACACACACACACACACACACACACACACACACACACACACACACACACACACACACTTGTTAATTTTTACTTGTTTAAGATTTTTTACTTGTTTAAGGGGAATTTTTACTTGTTTAAGATGATTTTTATAATTTTCAAAATTATCATGGGTGAGAAGTTCGCATTGTTGGAGTGCAACGAAATAATTTTTTACAATTGATTAAAGTTATTGAACAATGGAAATGTTATCTAAATCTTTGTTATAATGTTATTTTATACTATAAAACACTAAGTCTACACGCAAAATTAATATTAACTACCTAGTATAAACTTGAAGTAAAATCTATATTTTTTTTATTTCGTTGCACTCCAACGTTGCAAACTTTATACCCACATGGGTTTTAAGTTTGCATCGTTGGAATGTAACGAAATAATTTTTCACGATTGATTAAAGTTTTTAAATAATGGAAATTTTATCATGGGTCTGAAGTTTGCAACGTTGTAGTACAACGAAATAAAAAAAGATTTGATATTACTTCAAGTTTATAATAATTAATATGAATTTTGTGTGTAGATTTATCGTTTTGTAGTATCAAAAGAACTTTAAAACAAAGATTTAGATAAAATTTATATTGCTTAATAACTTTAATTAATTGTAAAAAGCTATTTCATTGTACTCCAACGATGCAAACTTCAGACCCATATTTTATCTAAACCTTTGTTTTAAAGTTATTTTATGTTATAACACACTAAATCTACACGCAAAATTAATATTATTAGCATAAATGTGAAGAAAACTAAATTATTTTTTTTATTTCGTTGCACTCTAATGTTGCAAACTTCAGACCCATTGACCCTCTCGGGCCGAATGGTTAATTGTTTACTAATAATATATTCTTATTGTATACCTTGAAATCACTTTACGCATTGATTTTTCAGTCAATACATGATATAGATTTGGTATAAAATCTGCACACGACTTGAAAACGTTCTAGATGTTTTTATATTATAACACACTAAATTTACACGCAAAATTAATATTATTAGCATAAATGTGAAGAAAACAGAATTATTTTTTTTATTTCGTTGCACTCTAATGTTGCAAACTTCAGACCCATTGACCCTTTCGGGCCGAATGATTAATTGTTTACTAATAATATATTCTTATTGTATACCTTGAAATCACTTTACGCATTGATTTTTCAGTCAATACGTGATATCGATTTGGCATAAAATCTGCACACGACTTGAAAACATTCTAGATGTACTTTAACAAAATATTCAGAAAACATAGTTTAATTCAAATTATGAATATTTCACTCTATGAATGAAGAGAAATAAAATTAAAATTGTACTTATAAAATACATCTTATTTTAAATGCTTGTAAATCATTTCCGAAGCTGTCCGTTAAAAAAAAAAATCAAATATTTTTTGTCAAGCACGTGAATATTCGTCCGATCCGCTCTACAAACGATTCCCATGTACTTAATTGTTATAATACTCCACTCTAAATTAGAATCGAATTCCAACTCAAATCCAATCGAAAAGCAGATCGGAACTCCTCACAAAAGTCCGTTTTAGTCATTATTCCATCATAGCAACAGAAGGTGTAAGCATGCGCACATGTGTGTATATACTTATGTGTGTGTATATACTTATGTGTGTGTATACGTATCTATCGACCGGAAGAAAATACACGGACGCGTGGCTGTTCGGCACCGCGCGTCGTATCCCTTGTTTTGGTTTTGTAAAATACTCTCACGCGATTTGCGGTTTGCTCGACAAATGCAATTTATTTGCGTCATGTAATTTACTTATTTTTTTTTTTCAGAAAACTGTGAATGTAATTTCGGTATTTGTTTTTTTTTCTTTTAACTTTGATCTTTCTTTGTTAAGAATTTTAATGTGTAAACCATTTAGCTTGTTGCAAATTTTACACTACTAAACATAAATAAATGACATAAATTTATTCAAGAATAAAATAATAAGCTTTGTAGAATAAAACAGAATATCAGATGTTTGTTTTCTAGAAACAGAGTAAAAAGAGTTTGAAAATTAATAATTTTACATTTATGGCAATGGCCATTTTAAGATAACCAGGAAGCTTAGAATTATGAATGTCATTCGATATTGCAAAATCAATTTTCCATCACAAGTCAGCACATAATGCTTTGACAAAGACTAATGCATCATCCAATAAATAATGCGTACTAATAAAATATTGGCAGTGTTTAACAAATTTTATGCAGAATTAAATTGATAAATTTTAAATATTAATTAGATAAACTGATGTGTTACTAAAATATTCAAAAATACATTTGGCATAAAAAGTATTGATTGATTCCATTAATTTAAAAGTGTCATACGTTTGAGTAATAACATAAACAGTAAGACATTGTTATAATGGAAAAATTTAATATCAAAGAGTGGATTTATGTTTCCAATGCAACGACCTTGCCCCTATAACACATCACCTTCATTGTCCATAACCTCTTTAAACAAATTCAGAATTTTTCTTGCATTGAAAAAACATTTCAATCTATAAAATGTAGAAAATAAAGATGTAAACAAGTGTAGTTTAGCATTAAAAACATGAATGTAGATAAGCATTAGATGTTAATATAGAATATCAGAACTGAAATGAAGGCATACATAAATTAACTGCTGGGATGTTTAAAACTTAATGTGTTAATCATGATGGGTCTGAAGTTTGCAACGTTGGAGTGCAATGAAATAAAAAAAAATTGATTTTACTTCAAAGTTATATTGATTAATTTTAATTTCACATGAAGATTTAGTATTTTATAGTATAAAATAACTTTATAATAAAGGTTCCGATAACATTTTTTACTGTCTAGTAACTTTAATTAATTGTAAAAAATTATTTCGTTACATTCCAACGATGAAAATTTCAGACCCATTAATCATGACACAACATAGACATATCTACATAGACATGTGAGTGATTGGCATTTTTATATAACATCAGGAAAGTACTAGTACATTGACCTAGTCGACACTATGCTTCATGTAAAGGATTGACAATTTATAATATGAAATACCATTTTATTTAATTGAAGAAACAAAGACTTGATGCATGTTGTACTAAAGATTGTAATAAATTTAATAATTAATCAAAAGTTCAAATTGAAGCTTTGACAATAAATAATTAGTCAACAATATTGATAACAAATAAGAGTAAAATACGAAATCAACACTTTGAATTTTTAAAGTTTTATTACTTCTAATTCATATACTTTATATTTGTGATACGTCAAAGCTATGGTGGTTTCAATTCCAATTTTATAAATTGTAAGTCCTAATACAAAATGTTCTGTATTGATTCATGAAGGTTGACTCAATAACATAAAAAAAGAAAACTATTGCTAATATGAATCATAAAGCATAGTTAACTGGTATTTCTATTGACGATTATAAATATATTATTATTTATAATAATCATGTATTACTTATTTAATTATTGATAAGATATTTTTTCCTTGGTACCTTTAGTAATGACAAGTTGTCTATTAGCCACAAGTTGAAAAATAAAAAAAATTACTTTTAATTTAAAAATGTTATCTAAAGCAATTTGTTAATCAAATATAGCAAACAGGCAAAGTGAATATCAATGCATATTTACTCTGCAAATTTAAACAGTAACAGGAGAATTAAAATAAACTTTTTGACAGAGTAGATAATGAAGTGTCTCACTAAAATTTTAGGATGTATAAATTCTACTTCAATATTTAAAAAAATAAATTCTACTTCAATATTTAAAAAAATAAATTCTACTTCAATATTTAAAAAAAACAAATTAGTCATCAACGTTTAAATCAGACATAAAAAGTTGACAATTGAAAAGGGTCTTTGACACAATTTTAAAAGTATTTATGTAATTAGTTTAGATGACTCATCTACGTTTATCTTTAAACATCTTTAAACAACAAACAAAAGCTATGTATAAGATAAAATCTAAAATAAACTAATTGAAGTTATTTCTGGCATAGAAGATTAGAGAAGCATTAAAGTGATATAATTATCTCAATTGGCAGTAGTTTAAACAGTTAAAATAGTACAAGGATTATAAATTTTATAACAAAAGATTTTGTGTATAATATAACACACATGGGTCTGAAGTTTGCATCGTTGGAATGCAACGAAATAATTTTTTACAATTAATTAAAGTTACTAGACAGTAAAAATTTGTATTTACATTTTTGTCACAAAGTTATTTTATACTATAAAATACTAAATCTTCAGGCGAAATTAAAGTTAACCTTTAGAGGACGGGGATTTGGGTTTACTGTTTTCTCTCACTTTTCTATAGAAATCGAGTTTTTGTGATGTCTCACATCTCAAAACTAACACATGTAAAGGGTCGATCATGGGCATGGCCCGTATAGGGGCCATCCCATCCTCTAAAGGTTAATCAATATAATTTTGAAGTAAAGTAAATTTTTTTTATTTCGTTGCACTCCAACGTTGCAAACTTCAGATCCATATAACACACAATAATTTCTCAAAAATTATATACCATTTTTATACAGAAAATTGGATAAGAATGAGTGATTCCTTTTCAGTAAAAGGATCATCTGTAACAAAATATAGTATTGATACAACATTATCACGGCTAAATGAGTGGGATAAATAAATTTCAATACAAGTTATACTATGTTTTATCGACTGCAATTGGATTTTAGCAAGCTACCAATATTTGTAAAATATTTTAAATAATTTAAATAAAAATTATTTGTCACACGGATTGTATTTTGACTTCAAATCTGAGACTTCTACTAATTCTTGAAGCATATCTTGGGTGTCGTCTTATTAGGCCCATCCTATATCTACATAAAACATCTCCAAATCTTACATTGTGCAAAACCTTACTAATTATTTATAAAAATTTAACGTTTATAAACGTTTTATAAGATGACAAAAACTTTAGATATAAGTACAATCTTCTAGAACTCAAGCTAAGAGCAAGCTATACAGTACTACACATCCAAAGCCAAACTTCAAATCAGACCCCCTTGAAACTCATGTCAACGCCTGGAGTATATAAACCAGATACGAGTCTTGATGGATTCATCCTGTATCTATTTCGATTGGCTATCCAGCCTCTTATCAGTCATCCCCACGAGACCCCAAGCTCTATATGATCAAAAAAAATCCTACGGATTACGTTTCTTTGCGTTTTACAAAGCGGAGCCGTTCCTATGACACCACTGGACTCTGCACAAGTTACATAAGCCGCAAAAACTGACGAAAACGCCGAGCGAGATAAGGTGCTCATCTGCACGCCGCGTGCGTACAAAAGCGAAGACCTGCCGAGCCGGCTTATGGATGCGCTCGCTCGAGCGAGCAAGAGTGAAACAGAGTTGTAGGGGAAGGCGGAAGCGTACAAGAGAGGAAAACTTACGGCGTGCCCCGAAGACTGTAGTCGTTGGCAATAGTCTCTATGCCGCCGGCCCTCGCTACGGCAATGTAGCAGTTGTCGTTGCCGAAGTCGATCCCGATCACGGACATCGCCGCCATGGCTGCGGTTAGCTATATATGTCGCGCTTCGCCTTGCTCGGCACGTGTCTAGGCTCCACTCTCTCTCTCTCTCCCGACGATGACTCCGCTTTTGCTCGCTGCCCTCGCCGGCGAGATAGGTTAGGTCGACTTCGGAAAGTCCGCTGGGTGTTGAATCGACGAAATCGCACTGTCGCAGAACGAAACGTCGCCCGGGTACGTCTTTTGCTGCGCTTCGTTTCACGCACACACGCAGTGCAGACAGAGAGAAACGTGTATGTAGTATATACCTAACGCACACACGCAATGGGGATAAAAGAGACTCGCTGATGACTTGTCACTTGACTCGCTCTCGGCTCGTCGTCGCGCTTCGCGGGCGCTTTCTGCTCAACTGCGGCGGTTGGGTTATCGCTCTCGGCTCTGGCGGTCGCGCGCGCCGCGCTCTGGAAGCTTCTGGAACATACGCGTAGCCTACGGTTCTCGGGCTTTCGCGAAATCGCGAACGACGGAAGTTGCCGTTCCGCCCTTCCACGAACCGGCGCCAGCCGTCAAGCCCTATTCACCCTTCGTTTCTTTGTTTTCCGCTATCACTAACACGAACTGTATAATCTCGTAGGTTAACAAGCATTTTTTGACGTAAAATCGAAGGGATAGGGAATTTAGGGATACGAAGGACGCACTGTTTATCAACGGCATATATATATGACGAGGGCGGACCACGGGAGGTCAGTTGTGAGGTTATGGGAGTGCGCGCGCGGGGAACTTGAAATCAACGCGCGCGCAATCGATTGGTCCACGCGGTATTTTCGAAAAATCGAGTTGAGGACACGCGCGTTCTATATTCTATTCCAGAAAGTTCTTGAGCACGGAAATTTCCGACGCAGGACAAGGCAAGGCTATACTTCTGCCCCCGTTCTTGAATGAACAATTCGGTATTGACTCGAGTCAGAACGTTGAAATAACAATGCTCTCTTAACCTAGCCAAGTGCTGCTCATGAATAATCATCGATTGTTCTCGTACGAATCCAGGGCGAGGTTGGATCAAGCTCCGAAGGGATGTACCTAGAATCATTTTACCCTATTACGCATGCAAATCGACATGACATTCCGTAACACTGTCGCATCGCCGACGGGATGCGCCGATATGACGAAACACGCACTCGGGCTACAAAGTATTCATGATCATAGTCGTTTTATTTTAAGAATCGGTCCTATCTCTCCTCTCGCTCTTCCTGCTGCGTTTGCATCTTGAGCGTCGGCGATTGCGTCACAGCGACGCGCGTCTGCAGTGTATAGTCTGCTGTTTCCGGAAAACATCACACACTGAGAGAAGTTGCGTGTACCTATGTACTACTCGCAGGACGAAGATGAGGAGAGACCACTGCAGGAGACGCTGCTGACACGCGCACGATGTGGCACCTAAGGTTGCGCCTGTTGGCTAGGAGCCTCGAGACGCCGACGTTTCGGAGCAGGAGCTGTCGTCTGGCGGATAGGAGAGGTTATCCACTGCTATGCTCCAGGATAGCGGCGGCTGCACGACCTGCCTCTGAGTTTATTGATGAGAGGTGGACGAGATTTGACCAGGAGGGGAGCTGCAGTTGGGAGAACGGAGCAAAGGGGGACAGGAGCCTGAGGAAGCTGGGTCTAATACTGAGCGGCCTGGGTCTGGCAATAACGCTGTGCGAAAACCCTAATAATTTGTTAGGTAGGACTTGAATTTTGTTTGTTTAAGCTTTCTTAAGTATTCTGTAAAGTTGTAATGCTTGAAAAACTGTTATAATGTAGTTAACCATCGAACTTGTCTGTCATCTTTTTAAAATATTCTTTGAATTTTTTTCATTGATCATGATATCTATACCACACATATATGTCTCAGATTCATACATAAAAATTTATTGATACTATCTTAAATTGACTTTAATAACATATACAAAGAAACCAAAAATAAATTATCAAAACGTCATATAAGTATGTACACTTATTGATTGATGTTTTATTCTTGTAGAGAAGAAGTTTTTTCTAGCAGCACAATATGGCAATATTCCAGATTTAAAAAAGGTATATTCAAAAGTTTATCCTATAAAATCAATCAATCAGGGAATATTTTGAAAATCAATTATTATTTTTTGCAGGCAGTGGAAAGTGGAATGGATGTAAATAAGAGGCATCCATTAGGCTGGACTGCACTGCAGACAGCTGCAATCAATGGAAGAGTAGAAGCAGTTAAATATCTTGTTCAGCAAGGAGCTAACATCGATGCTGGTGATGATTTTATTAATGTCTACAAAACTGCTATGGAGAAACGTCTGCACCCTTCAGATGGTAAAGTTATTTTTTGTTTACATTACGTTTATTTATTTGTTTGTAAGTACAATATTTGCATCCTGTATATTTTAGTACTGAGTGAACGAGAAGAAGAATTCTCTGACCGATTGATTGCTAGGGCAACTTTTAAAGGTTTCACAGCTCTTCACTATGCTGTTTTGTCTCGATCCAAAGAATGTATAAAAGCTTTGCTGGATGCTGGTGCAGATCCAACAGTTGAGAATGAAGCTGGACGCAGAGCTGTAGACTATGCCTATATGGATAAGGATATAGAGGAAATGTTGATAAAACATGCTTTGAAGTATGACGAATTGATAAAGGAAAAAGTTAGTTCTTTGAATAATTTTGTATTAGTTTTTGATTTATATATTTTTATTTTTACATATGAAAAGTGACAAATCTAATTTCTTGCTTAGGAAGCTGAAGAAAGGCGAAGATTTCCCTTGGAACAAAGATTAAAGCAACATATTGTTGGCCAAGAAGGAGCCATTTCAATTGTAGCTTCAAGTAACGTTCTTGTCGCATTTAATTTCTTACTTTTATATGTAACTTTTGTATTTTATATAACGTTGTTTAAAAATTTGCTACATAAAATATTCATATAAAATATATAATTTATTGATACATGTATTTGCAGCTATAAGGAGAAAAGAAAATGGTTGGATTGATGAAGAACATCCTTTAGTCTTCTTATTTCTGGGCTCTTCTGGTATTGGAAAAACCGAATTAGCAAAACAATTAGCAGCATACATACATAGAAACAAAGCAGATTCTTTCATCAGACTTGATATGTCTGAATATCAAGAAAAGCATGAAGTTGCTAAACTTATTGGAGCTCCTCCTGGGTAATTCTCAAACTTTATTTTATATTAATTAAAAATATTTAAATCATAAGAAATCCAATTTTTTCAAAATATAAATTGCAATGCTTTATATTCACGAGATTCGATAATTGAAGAGTGATTTTGATAAAAAAAAAAAAAACGGTAAACTACGAGACAACTGATCAAAGTTCAAAATGAGATACCAAAGTCTATAAAGTTATGTACAGAAAATATACTAAAAACAGATGGATAACATCTTATCACACACAATTTTCTTTTATTTATACAAAACAAAAGTATTGTGTCATCTTCAACCTGTGTTGAAATATTGAAGTTATTCATTAGTCAAATAAATCAAATTTTGATGTAAAATAAATCAAAAATACAATTTTTTATAAGTTGTTATAATTACTTAGTAAAGATGCAAATTGTATTTTTTTAGATAATTTAGTTTAATTATTCCTCGACCTAGTATTTTCGTTTATTAAAAAAAATTATTTTATGTATTCTTGCAAAATAAATTTCGTTCCATCCCGAATGGACGTATAAACCATACGTTCCTGTTACATTTGCGTATATGTGTGTACGTTCACGTACGTTTGCGTACGTTTTTCGGTCGATTCGGACATTTTTTACAGAAACGTACGCGAACATACGCGAACGTGTGCAAACGTATGCGAACGTACGCAAACGTACGCAAACGTACGTGAACATTCTCAAATGTACGCAAACCTACAGAAATTTGTAGTAACGTGTAAAAAACTACAAAAATGTAGGTTTACTGAAAAAATTATTTTTATTAGTAAAAAATATCATACTTTAACGTACAGCAGTGTTCGCGAATGTACGCGAACGTACCACGTAGTACGTGAACATACGTGGATGCACGCATATCTACAGAAATTTTGCAGTAACGTGTAAAAACCTACAAGAACGTACATTTACTGAAAAAGTTATTCTTATTATAGGAACATTTTTTTATTATTGGTACGTTTAAGTACATTTTCTTACGCTCGGGTACATTCGTGCATGTATCTGTAGGTGTCCGTACGTTCGCGTACGTTCGTGTACATAAATATTTATCTATCAGCCGCGTTATATCATATCTAAAATGTATAAAGCCGTACATATACGTATATACAAGTACACTGAAAAAAAAAGTCTAAAATAGCCGTAGACCCCACCGTGAATTTTGCTTTACACCTCCAAAGCAATTTTTGCTTGGCATAAAAGCAATTTAAGCCTGTGTCTCCAGTGGCGGTACTAAAACATGTATTACCTGACAGCATCGCAGTTTTTCGCGACTACGTGTCGGAATGTATCCAATGCATGATCCACGTATTCGGGGTAGCCGATGATGGAATCTAGATAATGCGCTCCGTAGGTTTTTGTGTCTAGATGTCGTAACGTACCCAAAGCGTGGTCTAGTTGTTCGAGGTCGCCGATAATGGAGCCTAGATCGTGCGCTCCGTAGTTTTTCGCGTCTACACGTGTCGGAACGCATGCAATGCGTGGTCCAAGTGCTTGTGGTCACCGATGTTGGAGTCTAGGAAAAAACAGATTTCTCATTCAATTTTTATTTTTAAGAAAAAAACTTTTTGATACTTTGTAGTTCTTTATTAAACTTAAAACGTCTCAGAGAGTTTTTTTTCAAAAAGTTTAAAATTGAAGGAGAAAAACGGGAATCCAGAATTGAGTAATAGTGTGGGTATCACATCACCTTAAATGTATTTTTTTAAATTTTATAACATTTTAACAACATTCTTTTATTCGCGAAGCCAATTAAACGAAGTATAAACTATCTGTTGCAATTTTTATTTCACAAAAAAACAACAGTTCATTATTCTGAAATCATATGTATAAGAGCTAGGTGGTCGTAAGTGCTCCAGTAATGGCTATTTTATACCACTCTAACCAGCTAAATAATCGACTTCCCCACCCGTGTCGAAATGTACTATTACCTTACGTACAATACTGTACAAAATATTCCAATCATAACTAAAACCTACGCAAACGTCCCGGCTGGAAATAATTTGATGTGCAAAATCATGCCTGAGTATGCCAAACTGTGCCTAATCGTGCTAAACTGTGCCACACCGTGCCAAACTATGCTATATTGTGCTACATGTATGCCAATTCGAACATTTGGCAACAATTTAGCACGGGGTGGCACAGTTTGGCATAGTATGGCACCGTTCGGCACAGTATGGCACGATACAAAAATTTTAAAATAAATGGCATGGATCGGCACAGTCTGGGATGGATTGGCACAGCCTGGCATGGATCGGCACAGCCTGGCATGGATCGGCACAGTTTAACGTAGTATGTCATAGTATGACACATTTTGGCATAATATGGCAGAGTTACAGTTTACCGATTCGTGCCACGTTCCTAAAAAGACAACGAATTTTTGTTCTCAAAACTTAAGATTATACCTAACTATGCCACACCACGATGCACTGTGCTAGACTGTGCTAAACTGTGCCACAGTGTTTAATTTAATAATGAGAAAGAAAAATGTTTTTATTTTCATAGTGTGCCACACTGTGCCAAATTATTGCCAAATGTTCGAATTGTCAAGTATGTAGCACAGTGTAGCATAGTTTGGCACAGCATGGCACAATTTGGCACGGTATGGCATGATATGGCACAATTTTCATTTCCACTAGGGGTACGCGAACGTACGCGAAGGTACGCGAAGGTAGGCCAACGTATGTGAACGTACGTAAACTTGCAGGGACATACGGTAGTTTACGTTGTAGTACTGTGGATTTTTTCCAATCGGGATCAGTTTTATTTTGTCTTTATAAAAGAGAAAATAAACTCGTGACTGTGAAAAATTCCCTTTGGAAATCTTAAAAATATTTTTTTTATCATTTTATAACTTTTTATTTTTCAGTTATGTTGGCCATGACGATGGCGGGCAGTTAACGAAACTATTGAGAAAGTCGCCGTCCGCGGTTGTGCTCTTCGACGAGGTAGATAAGGCACATCCTGATGTTCTCACGGTACTGTTACAGCTTTTCGACGAGGTTCGTATTTATCGATCACATGATATCACAATAAGGTATTCTTGCATCATTTTTTATAATAAACAACAAATTTTAAAATCAGGGAAGGTTAACCGATGGAAAAGGTAAAACGATAGAGTGTAAAGATGCGATCTTTATAATGACGTCCAATCTTGCGAGCGAAGAAATTGCCGAGCATGCGATACAACTTCGAGAAGAAGCGCAGAGGCTTTTAACAAAAAGACTTGATGACGAGACCAGCGATGATCAGGAACCTGAAAATATAAAAATTTCTCGAAATTTCAAGGACCAAGTGGTAAGTTAAAATAAAAAAAAAAAAGATTAAACTTCTAATCCCCAAACCCACACCTCATTAAATTATCACCCTATTATAACCAGCACACTTTTTTTTTGCCAGGTCCGACCAATCTTAAAATCGCACTTCCGCCGAGACGAGTTCCTCGGTCGCATCAACGAGATTGTTTACTTCCTGCCGTTCTCGCGCGCTGAACTCATCAAATTGGTAGCACGCGAGCTCGAGGCTTGGGCGTTGCGGGCACACGAGCGCCACAAGATCGAGCTCAAGTGGGACCGCGAAGTGCTGTCGATCCTCGCCGATGGTTACGACTCTCACTACGGTGCGCGCTCGATCAAGCACGAGGTCGAGCGACGCGTGGTCAACCAGCTTGCCGCTGCACACGAGCGTGGTTTGATAGGTGAGACGTGATGAATTTTACATTATCGCGATGCAACAAGTTGATCTCTATGTTTGATTAATAGTTAACATTTTAAAGTTTTTTTGTTATTTTTTCTTGATTGAAAATTAATCAGTGAGAAAAGTTTCGCCTAAGTGAAAAATTTAACTCCAGATTGTCAAAATCAAATGTAGAAATCATTTATTTTTTCTTTTTTCTTTAAGGAACCAATTTATTTTTAATACAAAAACATAAATAAATAGTGTTTTTTATTTATATTTCGCGATTGATATCTTATATTTTGATTGGGCATTGTTTAATTCATGATTTGATTTTATTTTGTGAACATACAAATTTCAGAGGTCATACTCCCTATTTGACAAATTTTAGGGTAAATAGGGGAGCCTTTCTGTGAAAATAGGGGAGAAATTTTATGAAAATTGGGGAGAATTTTTATTTTTAAACCTAAGTAGGCGGGGGATATGCGGTCTACACGTATAAGGGGGTCATATAGACATGAAAAAATAAGCCAAACGATTATTTAAATAATATTTAAACCCAAGTAGTCATGTAGACATGAAAAAATAAGTAAAATGATTATTTAAATAGATTTAAACCCAAGTAGGCGGGGAATATGAGGTCCACGCATATAAGGGAATTACGTAGATGTGCAACAGGCAATTATTTATAGTATCCCTCGCCTACTTGGGTTTAAAAATTGTTTAAATAATTGTCTTGCTTACTGTTGCTTATTATTGCATAATTCCCTAATATGCGTGGACCTTGCGTCCCGCGGTTACTTGGGTTTAAAAATTATTTAAATAATCGTTTTGCGTATTTTTTTCATGTCTATACACGACTCCCTTATATGCGTGGATCTCATATCCCCAGTCTACTTGGGTACACGGAAAAAAATTTGGAAGCCTGGGATGTCGGAGGTATGGAATTAACAGAAATCCAAAAAATACCGTATCTGTACGCGTCCAAAATTGAATGTAGTCACTTCCAAATTGAATTGCGTGGATTCCAACATTTCGGTTGTGTACGGATCTCAAAATGGGATTATGCATGTGTATGCCATGTTGGAATGGCGGGGACTCCGAGACTTTCGGTACCGTCGGGATCCGCCCGATGGAGTCCTCAGGCCCCCATTCTTGGTATCTCGGCGGGTCGACTATACATTCGGACGTATTTCACGCGCGCCGCTTCATAAATATACTAATATAATATATATAAACAGTTCAAAACGTGTGTGCTATATTATACTATAATAATACTTTGATATATAATGATGAAACGCATATATTTATGAGAAAAACGCGCGCAAATGCGGACCGTTCCCCTTCTCTCAACGCTGTCGCGCCACGATACCAGAGATGGGGGCCTCAGACGTCCAAAGGGGAATCGCTACAATACCGGAAATCTCGGAGTCTGGCGATGACCGAATTGGAGTTCAGAACATACGTTTTTGAATCGTGAAGACTCCGAAGATATTGGATTCTTACAGGTTCAACTTTGGATGCGCCTTAATTCCAAATTCGTCATAAATTAAGACGATCGATGGTATTGTACGGAGTCCATATATACCGGTGGTCTGGAGATCCTAAATTTTTTTCCGTGTATAAAAACTGTTTAAATAATCGTTTTGCTTATTTTTTCATGTCTATATGACTCCCTTATATGCGTGGATCTCATATCTCCCGCCTACTTGGGCTGACAGTCGCCTATAGTATAACTATCCAACTATATTCGGGTATCGTATACTAAATTATTAATAAAATTATTAAAAATAGGGAAGATAAGGGAGATTTCTCGATTATAGGGGAGAATAGGGGAGGTGCGTGGAAATAGGGGAGAATAGGGAAATAGGGGAGAGTATGACTCCTGAAATTTATTCAAGTTATCCGACAGTAATTTTCAAAATATTTTTATGTCACAGAAAAGGGTTCCTGCGTATTACTGAAAGCGAAGTGGCATGAAAACGGAGCAAGCATCGGACTTTCTGTCCGATCGAAAGGTGTAAAGGATTTCGTCGATCTCGTGGACACCGATCAGTTTATAAAGAATATCGACTCGCCCTTTTAAATACTCATTTATAAATTCACGGCTACCAAAAAATTATAAAAACCTATAGACACAGATACTGATCATAGATCTTGTGATATTGCAAACGAGCTGGACTCATTTATGATACAAATGAATAGAGCCTTATTTGTGTTTGACTGTTAATGGTATAAAATATAATATAATGAAATAAGTAAACCATAAGGTTCGATTCGAAGCAAATACTTGAATGACCATGCATGAAAATCATTATTGTTTTTTTAAAAACTACTGTCTCATTTTTTTGAATCAATGATAATATAAAAACTGTAAACATAAAATGACGTTAGCTACACAGTATTTAGTTAATATCTCTAGTTTTCTCTTTGAATACATAAACACTACTGTAAAACAATGTTCCACAAATTATTGTTGAAAAGCGCCTGTAAATAAATCATAACCGAAGCTTGTTACAAAATCTTTTGTAGAGAGATATTTTATTTTCTTAAATTCTTTATAGGAAAATAAAAAGAAATATGTTAAATAAAGGAAATTTATTATCAAACAAATGTATTCTATTACTAAAAACTATTCTGATTTCTCCTATAATATTATTAATACTTTTGGATTCATTTCATCATTTTTCATTGTTCATTGTGATTTTTGATATCGGAATGCCGCTGTGACCTCCATAATTTACTTCCATTAAAAGTAAAATTAAAGAATGATTTTCTTAAGCAAAAATTGAAACTCGAACAAAATATTTCATTACTCCAACTAAATCAAAATTAAATAAAACGCGGATTGCACAGAATAATGTTTGGTATAAAACAAGTAATTTTGATAAATCGTGTAATATACTATATTAGGTTTTTTATTTCCTCATCAAACATATTTTTGAGCGAAGCGAGATGACAGAATAATTAAAACAATTAATTGATTTATGAAAAACTGTAATTACTTATTTTGAAATGTCCGATTCCTTAAAAAAAAAATTTTTATGTTTCTTCAGTATTATTCCGAAAATGTTCCACTCCATTCAAAAAGTATTTTCAAATGTTCTTTCTTTTACTTTATTGGCTGTGGGTACGAGACGCCGACGTGCCATCATACATTTCCAAATGTTCGCATATGTTTCCAAATTGCCTTAAAATGTTACAAAGTATTTCAAAAGTGTTCCAAGGCACTTTAAAAGGATTCCTAAATGTTCCCAAAAGGTTTCTTAAAGATTTCTCAATGTTCCTAAATGTTCGAGAAGTGATTAAAAAGTGTTCCTAAAGGTTCCGTAAGGACAACTTTTTGTTTTACTTCATTATGGTTGAAAAATGTTTCAAGTAGTTCTAAAACGTGTTCCAAATAGTTCCAAAAAATGTCAAAAATTTTCAGTTTTATTAAAGAAAAAACTTAAAGTGTTTCAATTTATTCTAAAAGTATTCCAATTACTCTCGAAAGTGTGCGTATGTATTCTAAAAGTGGTCCAGTTACTGCTAAAAGTGTTCCATGTAAAATAATAAACAATTCATTTTAATCTGTCAGAAATATGTGTGCCAAAACATATTATAGATGTTCCAAGCCTTATAACAAAGTGTACATTTTCAGAACTATTTGGAATACTTTTGGAACACTTTTGGTAAGGCACATTTTTAGTACATTTTCTAGAACACTGAATTTTTTCCACTAGAGGATGGCTTTAAACATGTAAATAAATTTGATATTATATCAAACCTAAAGCGGAAACTTTTTTTTTAAATATGTCTGCATCTTTTCTGCATATATACAGTCAAAAACAGTTTTTAAGTTTAAAATTTAAAACATTTTTGTTGACTATCCATTGACTTCAGTAAATTACTTCTTTTACCTGCAAAAATTAATTCTTTTTATTATAATTCATCAGCTATTAATAAGTGGAATGAGTAAGGTTCTTACCAATTTAATTTTAATTTAATTTTATTTGGTTCTTCCTCCATGTACTGATATACTTGCTTCTATATCCACTGGTATGGTCTGCCTGTTGGTAAATAACTATTTCAATATAAAAAATACACAATAGATGCCATTCTGACTTCTGTTACACTTCTGAAGTGCTGCCTGAGTGGACACATAAGAAACTTCAGTGAGAGTTTTAATAACATTCTTTGGAAGTTGTGCCCCAACACTATTTTTGTAGGCTTTGACGCTCTTACTGTTGGTGTAAAGTTTGCAACTGTTCTCTTTAATGATGGGATGTGTGGCATTTTGAACATTATGCAGCGACTGGACATAACACCTGGAGTCAATGCCATTTCTGCTGCAAAGAGTACGGTATTATGTATAATGAACCTCAACGCACACTTATTTGTTATTGCTGCGCTCATGCATGAAAACACGTGTGATTTGAGGAGTAGCAAACTAGCAGTAACCGTCAATAATAGCCCATTATCGACTCTCCAAGGGAGTAACCGCGCGCGAATTCAAAATTTTTGCTTCCTCAAAGAGGAAGCTTTGTAACGGTGAAAAAAATCTTTGAAACAAAAAATGTTTTGAGACTTTTGACGCTAAAATCCGTTGTGTTTGATAAAAAAAATTTCGTGTGCATGTGTGTGTGTGTGTGTGCGTGTGTGTGTGTGTGTGTGTGTGTGTGTGTGTGTGTGTGTGTGTGTGTGTGTGTGTGTGTGTGTGTGTGTGTGTGTGTGTGTGTGTGTGTGTGTGTGTGTGTGTGTGTGTGTGTGTGTGTGTGTGTGTGTGTGTGTGTGTGTGTGTACAGGCGATAACTTTTGAACCGATCGACCGATTTACATCGGAAAAGGCTTATTCTCTTCGTTTCGGAGGAGAATAGAGAGAGCATAACCTACTTTTTGATTTTACCGATTTTTTTTTTTTATAACCAAAAAACGATTTTGAATTTTTCGTTTTTTGATTTTTTAATTTGTTTCAGTCAGTATTACTTAATAAACTAAATTTTTATTAAAAGGTCTTTAAAATGCCTACAATTTCTTTTTTTTAAATTTAAATTATCTTTAGCCTGTCATTTGTTATTAATGAAAATATGGTTTATATTTCTTTAATTAATATCTCAAAAACTTTTTCATTTTTCCACTCAAAATTTTTACCAATTATTACACTTATTGAGTACAACATTGTGTTAAAATTTCAAGAGGTTATGTTGATTTGTTTCCGAGAAAAAAATTATTTTTGAAAAAATGTGCGTTTTCTTTCCTTTACGATAACAGAAGTAAAAGTTAATGAATCGTTTAATACATTTACAGACATTTTCTTACAAGGCAGAAATTCTTCCATGTCAAGTTTGTAAAAACATTAATGTAATAAAACATAGGACACGGTATAAAAATGTATATTTCTGTATATTTCCATAAATTTTTTCAAATTTATTACATTTTTATACAGTTTAATACATTTTCACACGAAATTAAAAAAAAAAGAAATAAAAATAAATAAATAAATAAATTATGTTTTTACGTTTATAAAACCGTAATTAAGTTTTTGAGTTTTTTACGTTTTATAAATTCTATAAAACGTAAAAAACTGTATGAAATTGCATAAATTCGTTGCAAATCGTAGAAAACTGTATAAAAATGTTAGAAACCGTATGAAACCGTATTAAAACGTATCAAAACGTATTAAAAAGTATAAAGTTGTCCAAAAACCAATGTTTAAATCTAGTTTTATACGTTTTTATACAGTTTTGTATGATCGTATATGGTTCCATACATTTTTTTATTTCCATACGGGAAATAATGCGTTTTGCATTATACACTGTAACTTCTAAACTTTTGAATATTTCTATGCCTGAAATTTTTTTTTCAAACGGAGATTAATATGTAGATTTGAATTATCAAATAAAAAAAATGCATTTTTTGCTAATTTTTGACTGTAGTACCCCCTTAAGAAAATCATTCTCTACTTTTCCCGTGAAAGTAAATTATAAAGGTCACCGCAGCGTTCCGATGTCAAAAATTACAAGCATGAAACTTTTTTTTTACGTAAAAAAAGAATATTTTTAATGAAATAATCAATTACATTTTATTCATAGTGCTGTCCATCTTTAGCTATCGCCGCTTCCCATTTGTTGGGTAAAACACGAATCCCCTCACGAAAGAAGTCCTCGTTTTTGGACTCAATCCATTTGTTAAGCCATTTTGCGATATCTTCGTAAGAGTGGAAGTCCTCGTCAGCAAGGCTGTGTGTCATCGATTTAAACAAGTGATAGTCTGTAGGCAAAATGTCTGGTGAATACGGTGGGTGGGGTAAGACATCCCAGTAAAGCGCTTCCAATATTTCTGTAACGGATTTAACAACATGTGGCCGAGCATTGTCATGCAGAAAAATCACTTTATCATGTCTTTTAGCGTATTCTGATCTTTTTTCTTTCAAAGCTCGGCTCAAACTCATCAATTGTTCTCGATACCGTTCACCCGTGATTGTTTCACCTGGTTTTAGAAGTTCATAATAAACGACACCTTTCTGATCCCACCAAATGCAGAGCATAACTTTTGAACTATGGGTGTCACGCTTTGGCGTTATTGTTGACGTTGCTGGTAATGGTTCATCAGGTTTTGCCGACACTTTTTTGCGTTTAGGATTGTCGAAATAAATCCACTTTTCGTCGCCAGTCACAATTCGATGCAAAAACCCTTTCCTTTTGTGTCTTTGAAGAAGCATTTCACAGGCCATTAAACGTCTTTCCGCATCTTTTTCTTTCAATAAATGTGGCACCCAATTTCCTTGCTTATGAATATATCCTATTGATATTAACCATTTACTGGCGGTTGATTCGTCAACATTTAACGATTGTGCCAAGTTTTCCAGTGTTAAAGATGGATCTTGATCCAGTAATGCTTCCAACTCTTCGTCTTCACACTTTCTCGGCTGGCCAGGACGTTTGTCCCTCACATCCAAATCACCACTTTTAAATCGTTTAAACCATTCTTTGCAAGTCCTTTCAGTCAGAGCATATCCACCGTAAGCGTGTATCAGTAAATGACAACTTTCAGTAGCAGATTTTTTCAAATTAAAGCAAAAAAGTAGCGCTTCTCGCAAATGTTCCTTCGTAGGCAAAAAACTTGACATTTTCGATGCAATAAACAACAATGTTTTGTTTACACCTTGGATTAATGATCCCTCTATATAAAATGCAACCAGACATGTTCGGCGCCATGTTGATTTTCTCTCGAAAATCTCGAAGTATATCTCGAAAATCTCGAATCGCGTCAATTGCGTCTGCTAAAGTTAGAGGGACTAGAGTTTTAAATGCGAACTAGATTAAGTTTTGAATACAGATATTGTAGTAATATGTAAATTGTATTTTGTATTATGTTGACATGTTGTTGTATATTACATTATTGTAATTATTGCATTTGTAATATAATAATATTAAAGAGGCGTATACATTCAGATGTTACGCTGGGCCCTTTCTACATATGTGTGTTCCGTCTGTTCTAGACAACTTCTCTCTATATGTCTGTCTCTGTCTCACATAAACGGAACAGATCTATCTGTCTTTGTCGGGAACACACAGAACACACATATGTAGAAGGCCCCCGTGTTGCATGCGCATTGCGCAGAGATGCAACGTGACTGTGACGCGTGTCATAAGACGGTCATGCGACCGTCTTAAGACCGTCGCAAGACCGTCGAAAATATGAAGCAAATGACCATACTTTGTCAAGTTCCTGATGACGCTTATCGCCATTTTAACAGATTTGATATTGATAAATGCAACACATATTTGTCTAAAGTTTTTAAAACTCGTATCGTATATTTCTTAAAATAAACTTTTTATATTTAAACTATTTTTTTAATAGCAAAACTTAGATTAAAATTAAAATTCATGACGTGACCAAAACTTTTAAGACAGTCATTCTACATCTAGATAGATTTATAGGGTTATAGATTGGATAAATGCAATACATATTTGTCTAAAGTTTTTAAAACTCCTATATAGATATAAATAAACTATTTTTTAACTATCAAAATTACAATTTAAATATATTTTATTACAAGAATAAAAGATACAATCACAAAATAATTTATTAGATTAAATTAACTTTATAATGACAAATATTAAATGTAGCTCCTATTACACTATACTCGGGACTACCGCTTTCAAATGTAGCTCAATCTGAGACACAAAATACAACAAACTTGCGGTTTTTATAGGCGATGATCACGAATCTGATATAAAAAATAATGTAATAATGAATTTAAACAAAATTATTTAAACAAATTATTGAGAAATATAATTTTTTGAAACTATAATTACGGAACTGTATTATGTTTTGTTTTTGGGGTTGCCAATCACGAACCTGATATCAAAAATAATGAAATAATTAATTTAAACCGGATTATTTATTTAACAAACTATTACAAAATAGAATTTTTTGAAACTATAATTACGAAACATGTGTCACGTCCTAGGACACAACACGACTGGGATTGTTAACTCGATTAAGAGTTGCGCTCTTTTAGGCCGTAGCTGCGTTAGCTAATTAACCTTGGTTGAGCTTTGAGTTGGAAGTATAAGGCGCTTGTAATGATTTTTAAATATTTGTTGGTAGGGAATTTTGGAAATTTATCGGGACCAACAGGTACGGCACATTTTGTCCCTTAAGAACAATTTTGGTTGCACACGTCCCTTGTATGGATAAGGAAAAAGGTCACGAACCCAGGTGTTTAAGGATTGAGGAATGACTAATTTTACCCAATCTCAGGAAGAAAATCTCAGGTTCACCCTTCCCTCTCGAGAGCTAATGCTCATAAGCTACTGCGTTAATTTTAATTAATTAATTAGAAAGAAATACGCATTTGGGCTCCGAGTTGTCAAACTAAGAAAATAAAGTAATGAAATTGGCAAAAATGAATTTAGTTCGCGTCAGACTTTGAAATGAATAATAATAAACTTTTTTAGATCAAATTGCATAAAAGCCCTTAAAGCTTAACACTAAATGACCCGTTTTCTCGAATAAACAAGTCCTTAAAGTCCTTAAGACCAAGGCCAACACTTTTATTCGAAAATCAAAGTTAGTTATATATTTATTTTTGTGGTTTAATAATTCTAGAATAATTGATATTTACTTTGTTAGATCAAATTGCATAAAAGCCCTTAAGGCTTAACACTAAATGGCCCGTTTCTTCAAATAAACAAGTCCTTAAAGTCCTTAAGACCAAGGCCAACACTTTTATTCGAAGATCAAAGTTAAATATATATTACTTATTATAATTTTTTTTTTATTAAGTCTGAAAAATAAATAATATTTTCTTTGTTAGATCAAATTGCATAAAAGCCCTTAAGGCTTAACACTAAATGGCCCGTTTCTTCAAATAAACAAGTCCTTAAAGTCTTTAAGACCAAGGCCAACACTTTTATTCGAAGATCAAAGTTAAATATATATTACTTATTATATTTTTTTCATAAGTCTGAAAAATAAATACTATTTTCTTTGTTAGATCAAATTGCATAAAAACCCTTAAGGCTTAACACTAAATGACCCGTTTCTTCAAATAAACAAGTCCTTAAAGTCCTTAAGACCAAGGCCAACACTTTTATTCGAAGATCAAAGTTAAATATATATTTATTGTATTTTAAATTTTTTATTTACCTTTTGAAATATCATGTGAAATATTCAATTCACAAAAATTTTAGAATGTAGAATTAGAAATTTTGAAATTTTGATTTGGAATTTGAAATTTCTTTTTCTTTATTTAATAATAAATTTGAAAGAATTTGAATTTGTGTAAAATTTGAATGTTTATTAAAAATTAATAAATTTGTACAGGTCTTAAGCTTGTGAGGCTTGTAGAGCACTGCGGAGAAAATCAGAAAAGCTTGTGAGGCTTGTAGTGATCTGTCTCTGGTCAGTTCAGAAAAGCTTGTGAGGCTTGTAGTGAACTGCACGTACAGCAGTGCGCGTTCGGCGTATTTAAAGGTGTTACTCCTCCTCTTCTGTGGCTGAAAAAACTGCGGTGTCGAATCGGTTTGTTGCGTCATCTTGGGTCAACGAATCGCTGGCTGACAAATGTTGCGGCGATTGATAATCCTATATCCTGCAGTGTTAATTGAGTCTAGTGGTGTGAGAAAACGGTATCCAATGGTGCGGGGGCGGTATCCCTTCCAAAAGTCAAAATTCGATCGAGTGGGAGAAAATCCTATGTTTTAACACAGCGAGCGCTAGAGAGCGGTCGCTCATCCCTTCTCTAGGGTATTTTCCGGCGGCTCGTATCTTCTTTAAGGAGTGAGAGAGAACGCTATATGTGTGACAGAGAAAGAGAGATGAGAGAGACAGAAGATATTCCTATCTCACTCACTCTTCAATTCTGTCACTGTCTTTTTGACAAATTTGCTCACTTTGTTTAATATTACTACATATCGCCATTTCACAATTTAATTATAAATTTACCTTAGTAGATTTTTCTATTATAAACTATTACAAACTTGAGCGGTAGTTATGTGTTAATTAGAAGTGGAGTTATACAAAATCGTAAAATATAATATGTAGTTTTACAGAAAAATATTTAATATAATTTTACAAAAACACGAAATTTCATTAAAAATGATAACACTTAACAGTTAAGCTTAAAGTTATAAAAGTGTTTACAGAATTGTGGTAGATATCGCTATTATTTATTTAGTTACAATGATTCACTTAATGTTAACGCTAATACAGAAAAGATTTTATTTCGTTGATATACAAATATGGTTTTAGATTATTTCCAATCATAAAACTTATTAATTTTATATTTATTCATTGTTTAAACGCGTAAACATTCCTTTAAGCTTTGAATGTGGATATTTGTAACTTTCAGAAAAATAGAATTGTTTAGAGCAAAGTTACTAAAATTTTATGAGAAAAATATTAATAAATAATTGAAAGCAATTATTTTTAAAGGTTGATATTAGGTATTAATGCTATATGAAAATGTAAAGAAAAATTATTGCAGTTGAACTGCGTTGTCAGAAATTTAAAATGTAAGATAGTCACATAAATATAGGCTTTATAAGTTTTTAAAATTGGAAAATAATATTTTTTTCGCAGGGTAAAGAAACGAAAAGATTTCCTTAAAAGATCGTATTTTCGATGCTTGTATATGCCACGCAGCATCTTAGGGGAAGATAAGAGTTTCCAGATGTGCGAGACTTCCTGTGTAGGACCCTAGTAACGGTTTTCACATAAAATGTATTATTTTATTTAACTAATGAAATTTCTTATGCAGACCTTATAAAGTATTAATTTGTTCATTCTAATTAGAACTTCAATAATTTCGTTAAATTATTTTACTGATTTTATACACTTTTGTGGACTTTTTATTCATTTGAAATATTTGAATTTTAACCGATTACTTATTATAATGTTACGTGAAAAACAAAAATAAAAACAAACATGTTATTGTTTATTTAAAATATTTCTATATATATATTTTATAAGGTTTACATGAACAAAATAGAAATTCTTCATTAATAATATATATATAATTTATTTAGAATACATACAGGTTATAGTATAATTTTAACCTTGTTATAATTTCATTATTTGATTCCAAAAGAGAGTTTTAGTTAAACTAAACGAGATAATTATTAATCATTACATAATACAAACAAGAGTAGTGTTTATTAATTTTTCATCTTTATTTATTCTAAATCTATCGTTCGCTATAGGTCAAATAATTTTCCTACTTATAATTATTAAAATATTCAATGTTATTCTAAAATAATTTCCTCATGCTGTAGTATGTTGAGGCCCGAAAAGTCGTTGGAAGATTAAGTTAATTACAAAATTTATAATCATTGTTATGGACAGTAAATAATATAACACACTGAAAATTACCTAGCTATTGAAAAAGTTATTTTGACACTTACGAAAATTACCCACACTTACACAGCCCTTCATGCCTCTTAACATATTCAAATAGACGCTGAAAATCTTCTTTTACCATCATCAGAAGATAATGATATTAGCGTGTCATTATTCACATTATACTCAGCCGAACGCAAAATCGTTTCTTAGCGTGTCCTTGCGAAATATAGGGGAATGTGGAGCACGGTGAGCCTATCGGGTCAGTTGGGCATTTTAACCTTTTAGCTGCGGGGCTGGTCCATATATGGACCAGCAGTCAGGTCAGCGACTCTATCTGAAATATCCAGTGATATTATGTATACATTTTACATATTCTGAGAGGTCAATTTGTACTGAAATTTCCCCGCAGCCTAAAGGTTAATATTAAAGCCGTAAAGAGTTCTTTAAAAACAAATGTTCATAAAAATGCATAAAAAACTAATATACTAGTTTTTATATTCGAGTGTTTCATAGGAAAAAAGCTCATATGAATTAATTTCATAAGGTTGAAAGAGCAAATATATCTCGGATTATAATAATATGAAACGAAATGCATTTGAAAGCTTTAAGTTTTAAACTTTCAAGCACATTTCTTGTTTATCTCGATAGATATTTGTAAAATATAAACCAATGATTTTAAATCCCGTTGTTTATGGGGCACGCCGGACCCCCCTGGTGGGGCACGGGGAGCACATAGCGACGCGCCGGCCGACGGCACCTGTATTTCGGAGCGACAGCCTAACCTCACCAACCTGCAAATCGGAGCAAGATTGCTATGATCTCATCCACTTTTTAGTGTTGAGTTAGATTAATTAAATAGTTTTAAAAATAGTTTAAAATATTTTTATTAAAAAATTTTTAGTTTTAAAAATAGTTTTAACCCTAATTATTATTCATTAGAACGTACTACTCGTGCCCCACCCCCGTGCCACATGTGCCCCACTAGTGGGACACGGAAAGCATTTTTAAACGTTTTACTTTCCAATTGTATATTACAAAATATAAGTCAATATATTTTTTGTTATTGATTGGCTCAGTTTCCTAATGGTATTGACTATTTATTACAATTTCTTTTAGAATTGAAATCCACAGATCTTTAATATAATCATGAATTAAAGTTAGGGTGCCCGTGACGCCCCACCTTCCCCTATAGCTAGTGTAAATCATACTAGAGCCGGAGAGGACAAAGGAGAGCAAAAAATTTTGTTTATAAAAACTATTTCATAAAAACTTTTTGAGTGGCGTGTAGGTCTGTAGAAGCAAATTTCTAGTTTGAGATTTGATTTTATAAGCTATCTAGATATAAGTTCAAAACTTGGTTCAACCTCGAATAGATTGTTACAATATTGTGTAAAGACTGGGTTAATATTTCGTAATGTTATATTATATATTTGTACAATATTATTATATTTTATCAGTTTTATAAAGTAATATTGTCACAACATTGAATAGAAATTCGAGTGCTTCATATGGATTCGTATACTTACATCAATCCATTTAACATCTCTGTTGTAATAAAGTTTCATTAATTAAATTTTAAAAAGTATATCTGTCAACCGTTTCTGAAAAATCATTAGAGTATACCACTTTAATATTACTGGTACTGACTTATGTACAATTCACTGAAAATTACTATACGAAAAAGTACTTTGACATTTGCTAAAATTACCCGCACTTACGTAGTTCTTCGTGCCTCTTAACATATTCAAATAGACGTTTTCTCGAAAATCTTTTATCTTTTCTACACGGAGAAAAATGTTCTATTAAAAATTACTATGTTTTATTGTAACCGGGGGACAGACTTGAATTCTTAAAAAAATTACTATGTTTTCTAGCAAAAATTGCTATATTTCTAGTAATTTTTACACGGAGAAAAATAACATAGGAAAAATTACCATATTTGATTGTAAGTCGAGGACAGATTGAAATCCTCCACAAAATTGCCATAATTTATGGTAAAAATTGCCATAAATTTATGGCAATTTTTCCTACATTGTAAAAATTACTATAAATTTATGGCAATTTTTACCATAAATTATGGCAATTTTGTGGAGGATTTCAGTCTGTCCTCGACTTATAATCAAATATGGCAATTTTTCCTATGTTATTTTTCTCCGTGTACTACATTTATAGCAATTTTTGCTATAAAACATAGTAATTTTTTTAAGAATTCAAGTCTGTCCCCCGGTTACAATAAAACATAGTAATTTTGAATAGAACATTTTTCTCCGTGTATGAGACAGTGCCATTAACGTAATAAATACTTCGAAATTTTACCCTTTCAGCACGCGACCGGCTTTGATTACGCATGTAAGTGGTCGTCATTTTTTTTCTCATTACTTGCGGTCGAACACAGAATCGCGTCTATAGCGCACGCCTGAAATATACCTTATAGCGTGAGTCATAGTAGAGTCGTGGAGGACAAAGGAGAGCAAAAAAGTTTTTTACAAAAACTTTTTGAGAGTCGTAGTCTTACAGTTGCGAACTCATGGTTTAAGGTTTTGTTTTACAAACTATTTCCATAAGTTGAAAACTTTTGTCAATCTCGAAATTCTTTAACTTCGAATTTCAATTTATTATATAATTTGAATAAGTCATCCATTATAATATTAATAGAATAATGTAGGTTAAATTATACCTATAAAATTAAGCTTTTCATTAAATTATACATCGATAGAGTGATAAAAATTTGTATTCGTATGAAAATTGGTATTAATTAAAATCTCTTTTTTTATATTTAAGGACCTTATACAAAAAAAGCATTTAAATTTTTCGTGTCAGTTTCAAAAAAAGGTTTTGTTTCATCAAATCATGAGTATGGATATATATGACAGCCACTATTTTATAATAAACAAAACGTTGATGATAAATTTAGGACTTTGGCCTTACCAAAGTTGGTTAAAAAAATTTGTTTCCCGTACGTCACTGCTAATATTCATGCTGTCATCGACTTTACCGCAAGTAAGTATATCAATTTATTTAGATGAATTTATTTCTTTATTCACGTGCTCTGTGCATCACCCATTTTTACTGAAGAGCAATTTTTTTCAATCGAATAGATTTACGGGTTGAAAAAGAACCTCGGTATTCACATTGACAAAGTAATCGAGCACGTGGCTTACCTAATTTACATTAGCGGCATAATATTGAAAATGCTCACGACAACTCTATTTGAGAATAAGGTAAGTTTAATCGAACTACTATAGTGCAAGTTCCGTAAGTGCAGAATTGTAATGGGAAATTTTTGTAGGTAAAATTAGTGTTCGAAAGCATCGCGGATAATTGGGAGACGCTGACGGACATGCAGGAGCGGAATATCCTCATCGAGTACTCCGAAAGAGGGAGGATACTTACCGTTGGTTATATAAGTACATACGATTTTTGTTATCTTACCGTCATGTACACTTTTCACACACAAATAAGTACTTGAGTCAATAATCCTTCTCACAGTAAAAAGTCGTAAAGAAAAGTTATGATGTCTAGGTATTAAAAGGAGCCACGACGTCTGAATCGCGAATTTCGCTCAAACTTTATCGAAAAATGGAAAAAGCTACACTCGTTCAGCTACGCTTTGAAAAAATAGAGTTATAAACAATTTTAGTGCTCCAAAAACTAGTTTAAGGTGGTTCTATGGTTAAAATCGACGTTAAATATAAAGATTTTTTATGATGATTACTTCACATATTATAACACAAGTAACGGCACTTTAAGTAAAGAAAATAATTTTTTTGTTGCCAAATTTTAACTATTGTCAAAGTAGATACTACCACCTAACAAAATTCAATGAAACACTGGAATCACAGAAAACATTTCTGTATTAAATAAAAAAAAAGCATATTATCTCTATAAAATCTCCATATTATTTCCATTATCTCCATAAAATAATGAGCAGCACTCATTATTATATGGAGATATGGCGTTTCTAGTTACTAGTGGTAACTCACCAAACTAGTTAAATATTTTCAAAAATGTTTTTTTTTCAATGAATGGCATGACTGTTGTATATGTTTCCTTGAACCTTGAATAAAAGTTGTAAAATTATCTGTAATATTTTTGAAACTCAAGTATTAAATCCAACGGAAATTCTCAGTGGAAGAAATGTAATGAATTGCAAAAAAATATAAAACGGTGTAAACAAATATATAATATGAAAACGTGTTCTCTAGGTTCGATTTTAAACGATTTTTATTGTTTTATTTTATTTTATATTATTTAAAATTTGTTTTACTTTAATTGCCACTAATAAAATATGGCATGAAAACGATACATTTATTTCTATGAATATCATCTGATTTTTACGTCAAGGTGGTGTGGAAAAGATATTAGAGCAAACGAATTCATTTTACCTTTTTATTATTATTATTTGTCTCCCTAAGTACCAAAAGTATAGAAAGAAGATAATAACAAGATTTTAAATATTTTTTATACCGCAGTAAACAGTTCAATTTTTCATGGTCGACCCTCAGGTCTGTTTTGCGCTCTTGATTTATCATTATTTTTTTTATGTAGAAATGTATATAATAGGGGACGTATGTATTGGAGGGGGAGAGCTCTCTACACTCTAAATTTTTTTCAGTGCATAATTAGGCACTGTTACAGAATAGTGAATACACACTATTTTTTAGTATATATACACTAATTTTGTATAGTACCAGTGTTGGACTTTACACTGACAAAAATTTAAGTAGTATGTCGTTTGATAGAAAATTAGTAGAGACCCTTAGAATTCTCACGCCCATACGCCTAGCGTACGCACATAACGAGCGCCTTTCGCAGTATACATGATTCTCGCTCTGATCTTCTTCATCTCCATGCCACTGGCACCGCTACTCCTGAACGTCGTGTGGCCAGTAGAGGAAGCGCGACAACGCGACTTCGTCCTCCACGGTGAGTTCCCGATGGATCCAAACGACTACTACAAACAGATCTACTTGTTCGATTCGCTTTCCTGCACTGCCACCGTCCTGGTGTTCTGTACAATTGACTCAATCTACGCGGCCTCGATCGAGCATTGCATCGGCCTCTTCGCCATCGTCAAGTAAGTTCGTCGTGCAGTTGTATGATTTTTGGTGATTTTAATGTCATTGGGATTAGCATGATATATGTATAGATAGTGAAAAATGGTTGAGCAAGGTTTCTACGACGAAGCAGTGATTGATTAATCGTGCCGTTGATTAATAATATCGATATCGTTAAAAACATTATAAGGTACTGGAATTAAGGTATAGAGCTTTGTGCGAATAGAAACATTTATACTTATTTTGCATGTTATCATGTTGTGTTGCAACAAAACCTTTCGCCGTAGTAAAAAAATCTGCTGAATTTACCGCAGACCTTTCTGCGAGAAATCATTAGTACCCACGACAAATTTCTTCAATTATTTTGCGAACAAGCAAATTTTTCAGGAATTTTCACAGCAAATACAGCATATTTATACAGGAAGAATTTATTATATTTTTTACACGTTAAAAAGTTGAAGCAGGTGTTTAAAAGACCCTGTATGAATGTTGCCCTGAAGGAAAAAAGTCTGCAGAAAATTTCTGTAGATATTTCTACAGGAAATTCTGCAAAAGTATCTGCTAATTCCACAGAAACTTCTGCAGAAAATATTGAATATTTGCATAAAAAATTAATTATATTTTGTTATATATTATATTTTGTTAATACTTAAGTATATTTGACATTAAATCTCTCATTTCTTAGAGTTATAGGTGAAATATCACTTGTGTACCTTTTCAAATATTTAATTCTATCAATTAGAAGTTCGGTTATAAAATTTATTTTTAAACATTTAATTATATTTTGGAAATAATATTTCAGGTTCCGTCTGGACAAATCCACCAAGCTTTTCAATGACGAAAAAACTTCGAAATCGAAACGTGATGATGCAGTTTATGACTTTATTGTGGAAACTGTAAAATTGTATAAGAAGGTCATAAAGTTGAGTATTTCAACAATATTTTACCATAAAATCGAACGCTTTTCATTAGCACTGTTTTTTCTGATGTTGACGTAATAAAATAATGGAATTTCGAGAATTCGCATAGATTTAAAATTTTAAACGAGTAAATAATTTTCGCATGAGTCGAAAAGGCAATGACAAGTGCACGAATTATGTCTTGCACATGTATTGTCTATATTATTTTTTTAAAGACTGTGCGGGTCGGACTGATCGTGCCTGTTTTGCGTGCACAAAATACGTGTTTCTCGCACCAGGTTCAAATCACTTTCTCGCACTGGCATTGAAATATACTCTTGAATCTACTTACTCGACGTCTTTTTTAATGCTGATGGGCGCCAATATGATATACTGCGTTTCCATCACAATTGTGGTAAGCACCAGATTTAAAAAGAAATTTAGCGATGTAATCGTACGAACAACTGTAACTTTTGTTCTGCATAACAATGACATTCGCAGCTGCTTGTGTATATGGCCGATACAATGGCTACAATTCGTTACACCACAATTTTGATAAGCTTAATAATTCATCTTTTTTACATCAGCTGGCCAGGGCAAAAGTTGATAGATCATAGCGTGAGACTTTTCGACGATGCGTAAGTTGGATTAAGTATGGAGTAGATAAAAGGTTGTTTAACCACTTCAAAGCTAAGATTATTAGTCTATTAAAACTTTAAATTATAGATATATTAATTATAATTATTTCCTTGATTGTTTAATCTTATGTTTACTAAAATATTCCTATCCATGATTTCTCTTACTTTGGCAAGAGCTGTAACAAACAATAAAGTCATAGTCCTTTCTGTTATCCAAAATCTTCTTCATTTCCAAACTAATCATCAAATATCAATGCCCAGATACATGAACGAATGGTATTGTTGCTCGATTCGGGCTCAAAACCTGTTGAGATTCATGAGATTGCGATGCCTGAAGCCCTGCCAACTGAGCGCCAGAGGAATTTATGTGATGAATTTCGTGAATTTTGCATCGGTAAGATGACAACTTTAGTGCGACTTTTCTTTGACTGATGCGTAATTCAATTCTTAATCCTTTTTTTTCAGATAATCAAATCGTCGTTGTCGTATATCACAGTTTTTGCTTCGTTCACTTAGTAGCTTGTTAAAAATTGTATTAGATTATTGAAGATTTTGAGGTTGCAAGTAATAATAACAATCTAAAGTTTGAAATTTTTTGCGTAATGAAATAAAAATATGCTTAATGTAACATAGATTTTTAACCCATAAAAAGGATTCTAAAAAGACTTTGTGTGAAATAAGAAGAGTTCGCGTTTATTAAATTAGTGTAGATACGTACGAAATTGAAAGATTGCTTGTCTTTATATTTACCATACTATTCACTAATTGTTTGTAAACATTATACTTTTAAAATATATCAGTAAATTTTAATATAAATTTTTCATTATACAATTTTATTCAAAGTAGATCAGATCGATCTTGAGTCAGACAAAACTTTTAAATATGTTTTATCATATAGATTTGATTGTTCAAACAATTTTTTTTTTTAAAGAAGCCTTTAGTTCTTTCTGTATGTTTTTTCACATATATTGAGTATATATTATGCATTTTGTTCAAAAGATTATCATTTTTTAATGTATCAATTGTCATTACAAATAACATATTTTAATTGGTCATTCCGCAAAACACATTTGATTTCCAAAAATCGAATTCCTTTCTGCAACAAACAATAAAAAATTGCCACGTCGAGACCTCACCAACCCCTCAACTTTTGTCGCTTCCTTTCTTTTTTAAACACGGAAATGAAGTTTAAAATAAAACGCAACTACGCACATCAAACTCATTAAACAATCCAGAATACATAATGCCAAACCGCTGAAAATTATCCACACACTCGCGCACTTATTCCGTTTTTAGCGCATGCTCGAAGGGCCACGTCAGGCCAACTTTATAAGCTGAATAATGAATCAGATCTCGCGCGCATTAAATGCAAGTGCGTGAAAAAAAAAGAGAAAAAGACATTATGACATATTTTTAACTATGCAAATCGCCGTCATCGAACTTTTTCATTGCGGCGTCGCGCCCGCAACTTTACACTCGGCGCTGAATGAGGAATTAGCTGCGTCGATGCAGGCTTTGGGGAATTGAATAGTTGGAGCGAGGATGTCGTCCCCCATGGATATCTACAACAGCCGGTACTTCGTGGTAAACAAAAAGCTGCTGACGACACTCGGCTTGTGGCCCTATGACAATCCCGTGAAGAAGTTCTTTGTGCGAACGTTTCTGGTCGTTTTTATATTTATATCGTCGCTGCCGCAGGTGAGATATGATCGACGTTAAGGGAAATGAATATTATTTTTCAACGTTTTTATATAAGTGTTTTTGTGTACTTCTGAGTTACAAAAAGCTTTATTGTATCAAAAAATCGAAGAGAAGTCAAAGAAAACCTAAAAAAAAGATACAACGTGACAAGGAAAATGTATGAATATAAATGAATAGTATTCAATAATGTATGAAACTGTACAAAAAATTTATGAATTTTTTCTGTTTTTGTCCTATATATTATGTTTTTGTCGTTCTAATAAATTTTAAGATAATGTATAAAAATTTCAATGATAAGAAACGATAGTGAGGATCAACCCAGGTACAAAAAAAAAAACACTTTAACTTTCCATTTTCAAAACCACAACGTTTCGCTAGTTAGTTTTCTAGTTATCATTGAAATTATTATGGAGGATAGATATAATAGTAATTATTAATGTATAAAAACAAAAAAGAATATTGCAAAATATTAATTTAGAAGATTTCGCAGAAAGAAATGTTCATATGATTTGCATTTTTTATTCTTATATTTACAAACGAAAATATTCTATAAATTAGCTTGGAAGGAAGAAATGTAAAAACAATACTTACACATTGTAGCTCTATGGATTGCGCAAAAATTTTGGCGTTCACATGGATAAGATAATCGAACACATAGCTCTTCTGCTGTACATCTACGGAATCAAACTGAAGCTGGTCACATCTATTTTGGCTGAGAAAAAGGTGTGCCTTTTACCTCGCATAGTACCTCAGAAAAAATATATTAACGTTTGCTTTTCACATTTATAGTTGAAACTAGTGTATGAAAATTTAGCAGCAAATTGGGAATCGATTAAAAACGAGAATGAACGGCATATACTGATGACGTACTCGGAGAGAGGAAGAATGCTCACTATCGGCTACATAAGTACGACATATTCTGAGTTTTAATTATTTCACAATACCTTAGTGCTCTAACTGTATTCTTCTGAATTACTATTTTGCTATGTATTTAGTACGAATTACTTTTTCCACGGTTACTAAGCAAAGTTCAAATAATCATGTCATAGATTTTTATTGATTTATGGTGCGTTTCTTTCTGATGTCTTAATCATCAGAAGAGACAAATATTTTACCCAAACAATCGCCCACTAATATAATAAATACTGTACCGTTAGGTATGAATCAAATCGATAACAAAAAAAGAAAAAAAAATTGCACATCTGTCTACTCACCTTCTCCTCACCTTCCCAAATTCTTTCTTCCAGCCTACATGATAATGGCGCTGCTCTTCTTCATCACTCTACCTGTAACTCCCATCGTTCTGAACTTCATCAAACCGCTGAATCAGTCGCGACCTCGTGACTTCGTCCTCCACGGCGAGTTCCCGATGGATCCAAACGACTACTACAAACGGATCTATCTGTTCGACTCGCTCGCCTGCATCGCCACCGTCTTCATATTCTGCACAGTCGACTCCATCTACGCGGCCTGTATCGAGCACTGCATCGGTCTATTCGCGATCGTCAAGTGAGTTTCAAAGTGTCTTTCAGATGTGGATACCTAGATGAGGTTTTGATTATTTAAAGGCGCTTTTATATTCATATTTCATTTAATGAGTGAATTTTAAAGAGAACCTGATTGCGGTGTTCTAGATGTACAATTACTTCCTAAACCCAAAATATTAGTTTTGAATTATATTAGTAATTATAGTCGTGCCACCCTCGATATAGTGGTCGTGTATGAACCTTAAACACCCTATAAATTATATGAATAGGTATGCAATCTAATCTGCATGTGTAGCTGTAAAGGCAATAGCTAGTTACAGAATTCATTTAAATTTATGACAAACAAATTAAATAACCTTATAAATTAAATCATTATTTAAAAAATTGCACAATTTATTGTGTCTTGTATTTTAATCATTTACTTTATACTACAATAAAAATTTTAGGGCTCGCCTAGAAGCATCGACTAAATATAGCAATAGAAGAGTCTCATCAGACGTGAAACAAGATGACGTTACCTACGACTTCCTTGTTAGTACCATTAAACTTCATAAGAAAATAATACAGTTAAGTATTTTATTATCTGTATCTTTTGGAGAAATTAGTTTCCATCGAAAATTTGAGTTATTTAACATTCAAATAAGAAATGGTTTATAGTTTCACTAACATCCTGGAATCATCGTACTCTACGTCATTTCTAATTCTTATGGGTATGAACATGCTATACTGTAGCTTTGTCTCCGTTTTGGTAAGTAAAATACTTGAAAACTAAAAAATACAGGTAACTCCTAAACATAAATACATAAAAATACACGAGTTATTTTTTCTTATCGCAATAACAATACGTCCAGCTCATCATACGACGCGATGAAATAATGGAGCGCATTAGGTACAGTACCATACTGTTAGGTCTGTTGATACACCTGTTCTACATCAGCTGGCCCGGTCAGAAGCTCATCGACTATAGTGTGGGCCTCTTCGAGGACGCGTAAGTCTCAGACAAATTTTACAGGTTTTTTAAATAGATATTTCGAATACCTGACTAGGTTTTCTGATCCCACAGATAAATTTTAAATTTAATATTAATAAATAAGTGGGTGAACTTTCTGAAGCTAAAAGAAAATGTAGATTTTAAGATATAGACATTTGTTTTAGAGGTAATACGTTAAGTAATGCAGATCATTATACCTATAACTAGTATTTTAAGATATAAATTAAAAAAAAAAATTACATGTATTAATCTTTCATTGATTGATAACTTACTTGAAAAACTTATTGCATATATTTTTCTGAATTTAAATCAGCATTAAATAGTTAGTTTCCTACTAGGTATGCCAACGAATGGTACGAGTGTTCCATCAGATCGCAAAATCTGCTAAAATTTATGAGACTACGTTGTTTGACGCCTTGTCAGTTGACAGCGGGTGGCATATATGTCATGAATTTTGCCAACTTTGCATCGGTAAGTTTTTTCCTTGTCATTGAAATCCTTTTCCCTTTTTTAAATTTAATGTAAAATGTTAATAAATACTTCTTAAAACAATAATTTTCATACATTTTTGTAGAATAAAATTATCTATGTCTTTATTTTGACTTTGAAGTAACGTATGGTCCTCTTTAATTTTTGTTTACAAAATGTTTTACAAAATATTTTTTTATAAAATTTAAAATAATAGTAATTATAAAATACTTATTCTCTTGCAACGAATAACAATTAAAATAAAATCTAAAATTTTACGTTAAAGATAATTTCAAATTGTAACATACCTTGTCAAATTGCAAAAAATTTAATTCAACGATTATTTCGTGTTCTTTTACTTGTATATCGAGATTTCTATTTTTTATCAATTGTGTTTCAGATTATTAAAACATCCATGTCATACATCACTGTGTTTGCATCATTCACATAGCAGTATAATTATAATTTACTTTTGATAATAATAATCACGACATATAAAATAACTATATAATCGTTACAGTATAACTTTAAATAAATTTTAGTTAAACAAGATGTAAATTGTGGACAATTATTTTTTTCACTTTATCTTATAAACTTAAAGTGGTTTGTATAAACTTTTAGACAATACTATATAAGTTTTACAATTACTGCTTCGCTGAATGTATGGAACTTTCGGCATCTTTTGTCTACACTGTTTTGATATTATAGTATTTCTCTTCAGATATCTTTCGTACTCGGAGTATGAAGTAAGAATGCAACGCGAAGGTTCAATCACGACTTTCTTCCCACTTTTTCTACATGCACTCGAAGCTTATAGCGCGCAAGCCTTATAGCTACATTAACGTCTGATAGATAATTCACGGTGACCAAGCCAGGAAATTACAGTAGCATTATTGTAGTCTTTTTTTACCAACTATATGTATCTTTTTTCACAAAAGCGCGTTAATTCTAAAAACTCAATCTTAACATTTTTTACCTACACACGATTGTAAACATTGTATTAAAATAATAAACAATAAGAGACAGTAATTGTGAAAATCTTCAATATCCAGAGCATGCAATCGCGTGCTGTTTAATAATTCAGGCGATAATCTGCTGATCGCATGAACTCGCAACGTTGCGTTTGTATGACAGAGGGCACCTGAAATTACACGCAACTCTCGACTCGGCAGTCCGGATTTATCTGTCTTGTACGCAGCGGAAGTAAGTAAAGTGTCTAGAAAAAAATGTTGTAGTCAGTAATTGTTCATTGGTCGATGAGCCCGTCGAGGAGTTTCATTTCTATTATATTTGTACAGAAGTTTTATTACTGAGTTTTATTATTGAGAATGACAGTTTTTGTTTATGTTTTGAGATATATCATTCATGTTTTTACTAATTTTGTGCTACATTCTACAATCTTATATTCAACAACTATCAAAATTTTAAATTTATTTAACAGAAGACATAACTAGAATACCAAATTTGAATCCATTAAAACTTTATTTTTCTGCTAAATGTGAGCTTGAGAACTTATTTATTTTAGTATTATAATAATATAAGAATAGTAAACAACTGCAATTAAAATTTTTAAATATTATTAATACCAGATGCCTAATTAAACGCTTTGATTGCTTTAATTAATCGAACATACTTCGTATAATCAATTTTCTCGTCATAACTCTGAAACTTGTGAGACTCCAATTTTAAACGCGTGTGCACGAATAGTGTCCAAGAAGACGGCGCAGGCCCCGAGCTTCGACAGTTTGACGTGGATCTATCTGTTTTTTTATCGGGCGCTCGCCATCCTCCCTCTGAAGAACCGGGGCTTCGACTTCCTCCTGAGTCGCGTGCTCGTCGTCTTCTTCCTTGTTTCCACAACCATGCACTGCTCAATGTTCCTCGGATATGGGGTTAACCATGCGAAACAGGTTTTTATGACAATATTTTTGTTTTAGGTTTTTCAGGTTGGGAATTAGGTTTTGTACTTGTATATTAACTAGTAGCTAGTTATAATTTTAATCACTTCACATATTTTGTTATGCCATAAGATTATAAGTAATAGATATAAAAATGTATGCATAATTGAAACGAGAAGAATAATAAATTACCAACTCTTAGGAGAATAATGAAAACCTATATGAAAACCTAAAAAATCATCATTTTAATATAATTCTTCTTAACGTATCAAATATTTTTATTTATACCTAAACATATCTGAACATCACCACGCAAGGGCACTGTGGACCTCGACTACATCTGTGAGACGGTACCTTTGATCGGTTTAACGACGAAACATGTGATGCTGGTGCTTCGGCGTAATGAATGTGCGCACTTGGTCAGCGAGTGCCGAGCGATCTGGGACCGATGCACGTCCACCGAGCGACTGACGGTGCAGAGCTATGAGCATCGGTTGCGCAAGCTGTTCAAGGGTTTACTGGCCACATGCGTGCTGCTCAACGTCTTTTATTCGGCCACGGCGATTGCTATTAGGTTACCACCAGCAGAGCCGAACGGCACCGAGAGGAGGATGCTGCCCTACAGGCGAGTATCGTGCGAAAGAATTAGATTGAACGTCGAGTGGTTTAGTAAATGAAATGTCATTTTGGAATTGGAAGGTTACGTTAAATGTAAAATCTCTAGGTATTTTAGGTATTTTGTATAGGTATATTTTTACGCAAGCTTTTAAGGTGGCCCTTCCCGGCTTTTCCGAGTGAATTTTAAGATTTATTAATATGATTTTTCGCATACTGTAATATAAGAAATGGTATGACTTGAATGAAGGGAACTTCAAGTAACGAATAAAATTTTTTGTAACAAAATTTAACTTCTTTTAAAGTAAGTACAGTCACCTAAGCAAAAATTGAATAAAACACTCAAATCTTTTTGAATTATTATCCTTTTTTAATTTGTAAGGTCTCATTTTGTTCCATTTGTTCAATTTCAGGGCGAGGTACCAATATAAAAAACCGCTGCCAATTCATTGGCAAGACGCTTTCTCAAAATAATTTATCGATTCCATTTTTAAAATTTAAAAAACAAAAGTAAATTTTCACAACAAAACTTTATTCATAAATAAAACTGTTTTCTTTTTGTTATTCTTTGTTGTTTGTTAAACAATTTGACTTAATACAAAAAATATATTTTTTGTTTTTTCATTTATGTGTCCTATACAAACAATTAATTATTGTTATAAAAAATTTTAAACAAATACATTAGTTTGAGAAAGACCTTGACTCCTGTTGTCGTAAACAAGAGAAAACGCACTTGTTATCGAGAATAATTTTGTTCTCGAGAAAAAAATCGGAAAATCTCTTGAAATTTTAACATAATGTTGTACCCGATAAGTGTAATAAGTGGTAAAAATTTTGAGTCAATCAATTGAATATTCTTTTTAAAAATGCAAATATAATAAATTTATAAAAAAATTTTAACCTCAAATATCTTTGGTCACAACGGTCAGATTTTTTTCGGCAAAGAACTGAATCCTTAGATATAAAAATACTATATTTCTCAGCCAAATTCAAAACGATTCACTGACTTTTACTCCTGTTATCGTAAACGAAAGAAAACGCACTTTTTTTCAAAAATAATTTCTTTCTCGGAAACAAATTAACATAAACTCTTCAAATTTTAACACAATGTTGTACTCGATAAGTGTAATAATTGGTAAAAATTTAAAGAATTATAAACCATATTTTCATTACTAACAAATGACAAGCTAAAGATAATTTAAATATTAAAAAAAGAAATTGTAGGTGATTTAACGACCTTTTAAGAAAAATTTATTATATTAAGTAATACTGGCTGTAACAAATTAAAAAATCAAAAAAACGAAAAATTCAAAATCGTTTTTTGGTTATAAAAAAAAGAAACTTGATAAAATCAAAATGTAGGTTATGCTCTCTCTATTCTCCTCCGAAACGAAGAGAATAAGCTTTGTCCGATGTAAATCGGTCGATCGGTTCAAAAGTTATCGCCTGTACACACACACACACACACAAAATTTTTTTTTATCAAAATCAACGGATTTTAGCGTCAAAAGTCTTAAAACATGTTTTTGAACATTTTTTATTTCAAAAATTTTTTTCACCGTTACAAAGCTTTCTCTTTGAGGAAGCAAAATAAAAAATTATCAAAACCTGCAAAGCTACGTCCAATTGTTTATATAAGGATGTGCGTGTTTTATTACGAACAAAAGGACATAACTTTGCAGGTCTTGAAAACTTTTTTTTTTATATTGATACCTCCCCGTAAAATTGAACAAGAAACAAAATGAGACCTTAAAAATTAAAATCGGATAATAATTCAAAAAGATTCCAGTGTTTTATTGAATTTTGGTTTAGGTCGTTGTATTTACTTTAAGAGAAGTTGAATTTTGTTACAAAAAATGTTATTCCTTATTTGAAATTCCCTTCATTCAAGTTATACCTTTACTTACATTACAGTATGCGAAAAATCATATTAATAAATCTTAAATTTCACTCGGAAAAACTGGGAAGGGACCCTTAATGTTAGCAACTCGTAAATATAAGCAATCCAAGGTAGCTATAATTAATCAGATCGAAATAAAAAGATGGCATGTTTTATTGGTTCATTACGTCTTCTTCATTTTACTTGATGACACACGATGTCCGTGAACGTTAAAACAATCTCTGTGCCGAATTAATTGCTTCAAAATAAATTTAAAAAATCTCACAATATTATATCAAAGGTAATTATGAGATTTTACGCGATATGTCACCAGGTTAAATTTTATACGTTATAAAAATCATACATTAAATTTCCTGATTTTGAGAAAATCAAGCGAAATCTTTTGAGATATTTGAATGTGAGTCCTCATAAGAACAAAACTATTCAACCATAAATTTGACCAATCATCCATTTCTCGCACGATCACATTCAAGAACAGAGCACCGTGAAGGCTTGCAGGTGGTTCGTGGACGAGGTCGCGACGTCGCCGGCGTACGAGTTGATCTTTGCTCTACAAGTGCTGTTGCTCAACAACGCGGGCATCATCACAATGGCCATCGAGACCGCAGCGCCATTTCTCATAATTATGAGCTGTGGATACTTCCGCGTGTTGCAGCACCGCCTCGATCGCATGGGGCGAAAGACGCGCGGTTGGACTGATCTGGAAGCTTACGGTGAGATCGTCGCCTGTTGCAAGTTCCATCAGAGTATACTGAGGTAAGAGGGTGTGGAGTGATATAGGTACATTATACATTTTTTTAAATGTTATCAAATAGATGTTACTCTTTTCTATCTTTACCATAATAGTCCGGGTATTTTTTCTTAATGCAAAAATAGGAAATTTAAATGGTTTAATTATTTATATTTTTCACGTATTTATGTTCGTTAAGATAGAAATTAATTATTGATATTATTTGGTGGTCAGTTTATGACGAAAAAGTTTCAATTTATGATTAATTATAAATTAGTTGAAAAAATACTACATTGTTTGCTCATTTAGGATTCATATAAAAGATATATTATAGTATGTAAAGCATACAGTGCAACATGTATTATTTAAACGTTATATCAGATCCATTAACATATATATGTTTCACTATTTCAGCGATTTAATGAAAGTTAGAATGATATAAATAAAATTATAATAAATAAAATACAAAAATAAAAAGTACTTTCGTTTAACGTAACAATAATAACACCACTCGGGTAACGAATGCAGAATAAAAATCATTATTTTTTACTACATTACTACTACTATTATTACTTATACTGCTACGGTTGTCTTTCTCCATTAGCTTGTGCGTGAAAATACAAAAACTTACACGAACGCTGTTCCTGGTTCAGCTATTGTGCACAGCTTACAATCTATCTCTCGTTGGCATCAAACTTGTGGGTGTAAGTTGTATGCTTATTCATCAATGTACATATATTGTTTAGCAATTAATTTTTTCGTTCTTATACTTTTAGACAGACCCTGATAGATATAAATTTGTATCGACGTTCATCCTGTGTTTAGTCCAACTTTTTATATGTCAATGGACACCAGATTATTTACTGGAAGAAGTAAGTAAGCATTATTCTGAAAAATAAAATTTTTAAATTTAAATATTGGAATTCCGTTTTTCGTTATTACATATTAATTTTACATTTTCATCAATTTTCTATTCTTCATTCCGATAATTTTATTGTCTAGTAACCGTTCCCTGGTCAGGTATAAAATGTAGTTATATTAAGGTATACCTAATACAATCAGGTATTCAATTCTCGGTTACTTTTCTATTTAATAAAACAATTCTGTGCCATTATCATGGTATATATTATATATACCGTATCAATTACCACAAACCAGAGCGAGGGGGTATCCACGGCGGCTTACACCGCATCTCCGTCGATGCCGAGTCCACGCACAGGTCGGCTGCTGCTGATGATAATGCGCCGGGCCCAACGACCGGTGGAAATTACCGCTGCCGGTTTCGTTCGACTGTCACTCGAGACCTTTGGATCCGTATGTATATCGTCAAGTTGATTTCCTATTTCTTGAACGCGTAGAAAGAGAAGTTACTTGATAAATATATATGAAGTTACCTGCTAAGGTGAAAAGCACGTGATTATGTATCAAATGGCGAATCACGATATCTAGTAATAAAAAGTCAATTAATTGTTTCTCTTTGGCAAAAATGCGCGATTTTAACAAGTTCCAACAAAATTGAAGATAATACAATTTTCAACAAATACTTGAAGAAACAAATATGTTTTCCTAAAATGAATGTCGATTAATAAATTATAACCAAGTTCTCGTTTGACTAGATAATTTATGAGGTAACTTTTTGTATCAATTTATTGGGTTGATTTTATCTTTAAAAATTAGTTAACAATTTATATGAAAAATTGGAATAATGGGAACTAATAGATTTGCTTATGAAGAAGTTTCTTTTTCTAAAAGTTAATTCTTACAATGCAACTATAAGAAGTTTATACAATGTGTGAAATGATAAATCAATAGTGACCCGTTTATTAACGCTTATACCGAAAAAGATGAAAATTAAGTGCAAAAATCATTTTTTATATAATATTCTTTTGCTACTATAGTACAATGATAAGGTGTGAATTATATTTTATATAAACAAACCTAAGTAACTGAAACACTCATAAGCTAATTTCTTGTATTCCAGATGATCACGAGTGCGGTCTCTTTCTTCGCTGTTTTGCGAAGTTTCAACGCGTAATTAAAGCCTATACCGAAAAGCCTTTTGTTGACACTGTTGTATATACTAAAGGAAAAATAGAAAACTACTGCTTTCAAATTAATTAATGGAACAAATTAGTTACTCAACAAAAAAATTTCTCTTGTTAAAGTTTTGTTTCGTACCTTCGTCGACTAACATTGACAACCACTCACGTTTTTAGATCGACTTTACCTTCACTTCTCCGTAGACATAACATAAACCTTACGCATTTCTTTTCTCCACGATCAATTGAAATTATACTTCTACCTCAGATATACTATGTAAGTTTTATGCTACTTCACCCACGTCGATCGCTATTATCGGTAATAGCGTCCGGAAGACGGCGAGTTCGACAAAGCTCGGCTCTACGAGAATATCTCAGTATAATCATAGCATTATGATTCAATTTCTTTTTTGTGCTCGATTGTATTCAATTCCGCATGAATTATTTTAGGGACTGTCGGTAGTGGCGCCAGCGACGACGGAGTATCAGTCGTACAGCCAAAAGAGACTGGTTGCAAGTTCGTACGTCGTCATGATTGGATACATATAAGTTGCAATCTTCAGTTCTTCCTGAGTCAGAGAACGATAAATTCTAGTGAAAAGCTTTTTGGCTTTTACTTTGCTATCGTACATTTATCTTTTAACAGTTTGCTGAAATTTATTAATTACCTTTTTTGATATTTCGAATTTTTCGAACATGTAGATAATTAAAAGATAATGTTGCATTGCTAAAATCGACGTGACGTCACAATCACAGAACGTCATTTTCCTAGCTAGTGATCATGACGTTATTTATAAAAAAAATGCAAAATTTATAATGTTATATGAATTACTTTAAATGATTAACAAACTAAAAATTCACTTTGTATCTGATGAAAAAAAATATTATTAAAAGTGAAAACCTAGTACTTAGAATCAACTGGACCGACTGAAATAACTTAAAGAATGACAATTACGTCAAAAGTGGAGGAAAATTTTCCAGGTCGTATCCACGTGACGCTGCTGCAGATGACTGGTCTGGTGACCCTTGACAGCTATCGAATCTTGACTTACGGGTTGCTTCTCCTAGCTCACTGCAGCATCGCTCTTGTCACGAGCATGTACATCTGCGGCGTAGTACGTTGCCTAAGAAGCGATGAAGGTTGTGATCTTGAGGTCGTTGCCGAATGCATCGGTCTTTGTGGTGTTCATTCGCGTTTTCTCATCATGTTTGCTAGAAGACACAGGATCGCCGGAATTCTGGCGAATAGTAGAAAGCTGTGGGATGGAATTGAGAATGGAGAACAAGATGTGATCAGGTAGGTGCCAGGTTTAGGTCTATTTATGAATAGTAACATGGAATATTGATTCTTTTTAATTTTCTGAATCTTAAAAAATAGGTATACCATTTCATAACTCTCTCTCTCTCTCTCTCTCTCTCTCTCTCTCTCTCTCTCTCTCTCTCTCTCTCTCTCTCTCTCTCTCTCTCTCTCTCTCTCTCTCTCTCTCTCTCTCTCTCTCTCTCTCTCTCTCTCTCTCTCTCTCTCTCTCTCTCTCTCTCTCTCTCTCTCTCTCTCTCTCTCTCTCTCTCTCTCTCTCTCTCTCTCTCTCTCTCTCTCTCTCTCTCTCTCTCTCTCTCTCTCTCTCTATATATATATATATATATATATATATATATATATATATATATATATATATATATATATATATATATATATATATATATATATATATATATATATATATATATATATATATATATATATATATATATATATATATATATATATATATATATATATATATATATTAGAATTAAAATTGCTAAAAGTTTTCTGGTGACATTCAAAATGCAAAGAATTAATTATTTAAAAGAAAACGTATCTTCATAATTTAATTCATTTAATATATACTTTAATAGAGTATCATTGTGACACTTTTGCGAATTATTCCCTGTTATTGTTGTGTTAATTAAAAATATGAAAATTAAAAAATAAGTTTGCGATAAATACTACAAATTATATCTTTAATATTATTTATGCTTGAAATGTTGAACAAAATATTTATTTATATCACAACAATTCAAAACGTTTTTCGGTAAAAATATAATCATTCCAGAAAGATATTAATATTTTTGCAGAATAAATGATATATCACAGAATTCCAAGTAGAGACGGAATTATCCACAAAGAAATCTTAGAACATGTTTAATATATTTCAAGACATAAATAATATTCTTTATATTTTCTCGCTCTGGTTAAAACTGTGCACCTGGTTTTCTTAGGTTGATACCTAGTAGAAGGTTTCGAATCTATTTAATAACTTTTCAGCGGTAAGCTCAATTAAACACGTAAACTTCTTAAAATGTTATATGTTAAAAAATGAAGTACATAATTTAAATACTTAAATTCAATAAGTTTTTGAAACAGCATGCGTGAAGTTCGACTTTTCGCACTAGTGCGAAAAAGTAGTCCTTTGCACACGAAAAATAGATGCGAAAGGTCGATCTAATTGCGACCCGGTTCCAGAAAATCGTATATGCAACTCGTGTATAAAACAGCTGTTCTTCGACAAGTGTGATTCTCACTTTCTCTTAACTCTCGCATGCGTCCACAAACACCTGCTTACGTACTAGTTACATAATATACTTTTTTACTATCTGCTTATCTGAAGCAGGTGCTCATTTTCAATCAGGTAGACAATGTTTAGTTTCGATCATACAGCCTACATTGTCTGTAACAACAACATCTGTATACTTTGCCCCAAAACCAAGCCTGTTCGAAGCTTCTATCCAACCTAACATTCCATCTTCCTCCTTTCCCAGGAGTTTCGTAGAGCGTAGCGTGCGCATCACGCATTTTTACCTAATGGCAAACGGTGCAATGGCCGTGTTTTATCTGACTGTGAGCCAACTGCCCATTATTCCGTCAAGTCAACCTAACGCAACCTTTGTCCGTTCGTTGCCGTACGTTTTCTACGCGGACGTGCCAGCCACATCGCCCTGGTACAAGCCTGCCGTCGCCGTCCAGATGACCGGCATGATCGACCTCTGCATCTCGACCTCGGGCGTCGACACTGCTGCTCCATACTTCGTCATGCTCGCTTGTGGCCATCTACGATCACTCTGCGACCGGCTACGTGGGCTAGAAGACAAGATCGGAGAGAAGTGTGTGGATGGTAGTAAAAGGATCATCGAGTGCATCGTTTATCATCAAAAGATTATTAGGCGAGTAATGGAGTGGTATAGAGGCAGTATTAGGTATTTTTTTGTATTAATGAAGTAAGTCCACAGAATAAAAATTTTGAGTAAATATTTAACTTATACGTTCAATTATAATATCAAATTGATTGGTGTGAAATATGACTTTTTCTCACAGTAAAAGAGTTTGGTAAATATGATGATTTTTCTGATGTGTAACAAATTGAATGTAGATTAGGTGGCAAAATTAGCCCTATAAAAGGGATGACCTAGTTTGTCCTCAATACGAATCTCTATCTGAAAAATTCCACTTATATTTAACTGCTGTTCTTAAAGTAGAAACGATTTTGCAAGAAAAAAAATATTGCAAATAATGATGTAAATAAATCATTTTGATATCTTTTAGATTTTGCAAAGATGTGGAAAAATTGACAGGTTTGCTGTTTATGATGCAATTGGTAAGCACAACGTACAATATGTCTTTGATCGGATTAAAACTAGTAGGAGTGAGTAACATCAATAGAAATCCTTAATTTAACTCGATATCACTACTATTGTACCTTGATCCTCAAATTAGGACGATCCTGATAAGTTCAAATACTTAACCGTATTATCACTTCTGATGACTCAACTGTTTCTTTGCCAATGGGCTCCCGATGTTCTAGTAACGGAAGTAAGTATTCATAAAATTACTAATAAAAAGAAATGGAAAAGTCGATTATCAATCTGAACCTTTAGAGTGGAGCCTTGGCAAATAGTGCCTACTTTGTTCCCCTCTCGGGCCATGACGATAAGAAGATGGCAAAGCTTATTCATATCATGATGATACGATCGCAACGTTCTATACAACTAAGAGCCGGTGGTTTCGTTGATTTATCCATGGAATGTTTTGGATCGGTATGATGCCATTTCTTGAAATATAAAACTAACTTTTCGTGAAAATTAATAGTGTATGTTTCAGATGATTACGAGTGCTATGTCATTCTTCACGGTCCTTCGAAGTATAAATTAATGATTAACTGTTATTGTCAATTCATGAAATTAATTGGAGTAGTGATAATAAAATTTAATTTTCCGGAACAATGTAGCATTTATTTCAAGAAGTAAACTGAGTGCCGTTTGAAATGCACTTTATATTATCTAACGTCTAAATTTAATATTCAAATGTAAGTTTGATATGCACGTAGAAAGAGAAGCTATTTGGTAAATATATGAGATTACTGGAGAGAACGTTGTGATTAATCATGCGAATAGCTACGAAATCGTAAATCATTTAAGATATGAAATTAAACGTACCTACACGGAGAGACAGACTGTCAAAAGCCGTGATATTCCCAGGTTTCTAATACAATTTATAAGTTTTCCCAGGAAAAACTACCATAACCACTTAAAAAAAAAAACAAATTATTTGAGTAAAAATTACCAGACACACTGGTAAAAATTGAGATCTAGTCATTTTTACAAGGTTACCTAGGAATTTTTACTAAGAAAACTGATAAATTTTACCAAATAATCTGGTATTTGTCTACTCGCGCATGCGCACTGCGCATTATTATGTTTCAGGAGATTGATACTAGAGGCGTGCGCGACGTTAAAATGAAAACAATACAAATATTTTCAGTAAGTAATAACGGCGATTTAAATGACTGTTCCTAATAGCTTCCGTGGCGCAGTCGGTAGAACGTCGGACTCCCAACCGATGATCGGATCGAATCCCACTTCCGTAAAGTTTTTTTTTCAGTTTAATGTTTTTTCATCCTTGTTTCTGTTTCTATTTCTATATTAAAATACTATATATCCATCAATATGGATAACAAAAATTATTTTTTTTAATTTAAATTAACTAAAAAAAAATTTTACCAAAGCACTTTGGTAAAAAGTTTGAAATTGTCAGTCTGTCCATCCATTACCATAGAAACTGGTAATTTTGTCTCGAATATTTGTAATTTTCACTACAAAATTTCTCTCCGTGTACGCAATTTTCCTGTTATCCTTTAATTATAACCATTTAACGAAAAATTTAATTGTACTTTTGTACTGCAAATGCACGATTTGCACAAATAACAACACTGACAATTGCACGTAATCAAAATTTTCAACAAATATTTGAAGAAACAAGTATTGTTTCCTAAAATGAATATTGATTAATAAATTAATAAATAAGCAGGCCCCTCTTTAAAAGCGAGCCACTCGAAAGTTGCTTATACACCAGTTTATTTCCTAAAAGTAATTCTTACTGTACATCGATGATGATTCTATTCAATGTATACGATGATAAATAGAAAGGCCGGACATTTCCCCTATAGCACCCAATATTTGAGCAACATTGTTCCAATATTGCTTTGTCATATTCCCCATATTCGCCAATATTCCCTCAACACTTTTATATATGGATGCTATATGGGAGCAATGTTGCTGCAATCCGTGATTTCCGTTTCACCATTGCTTTTTTAAAATGATGAGTCAGGCTCTCTGTTATAGCAATATTGAGCCAATATTTCTCAACACGAAAGGAATATTATTTTTAAAATTATATTTTTATGCTGGTTTTTCTGATGACTTTGCAATATTGCAAGAATATTTGTACAATATATATGAACACTGGAAGAATGTTCCCGTTTGTCCACTGATTGTTGGAGCAATATTGCCTCAATGTTGCTTTGACATATTCGCGTCATTCCCCTTAAGGGGAAATTCACTAATGTATTTTGGAAATTGAGGCAATATTGCTCCAACAATCAGTGGCCAAACGGGAACATTCTTCCAGTGTTTATATATATTGTACAAATATTCTTGCAATATTGCTAAATCATCAGAAAAATCAGCAGAAAAATATAATTATAAAATTAATATTCCTTTCGCGATGCTAAATATTGGCTAAATATTGCTGCAATATTGCTATGACAGAGAGCTTGACCCATCATTTTAAAAAAGCAATGGTGAAACGGAAATCACGGATTGCAGCAACATTGCTCCCATATAGCATCCATATATAAAAGTGTTGAGGGAATATTGGCGAATATGGGGACTATGACAAAGCAATGTTGGAGCAATGTTGCTTCAATATTGGGTGCTATAGGGGTTATTAATGCTTATACCGAAGAAAATGAAATTTAGGTGATAGCTGTAAATTGCGGAAAAATCTTTATCTGATATTCTTGTAATACTGTAAGAGAATGATTAGCTATTAATTATTAATCATATATACAAACCTTAACTAATTTAAAGACTTAGAAGCTAATTTCCTAGCCGTATTCCAGATGATCACGAGTTCGGTCTCTTTCTTTGCTGTTTTGTGAAGTTTCAACGCGCAACTAAAGCCTATACCGAAAAGCCTCTTGTTAACACTGCTGTACATACTGACATAAATTGAAAACTTCTACATTCACATTAATTAATGGATAAATTTGTTACTCAATAAAAGAATTTCTCTTCTTAAAGTTTTGTTTCGTACCTTCGTCAACTAACACTGACAACCACTCACGTTTTTAGATCGACTTTACCTTCACTTCTCCGTAGACATAACATAAACCTTACGCATTTCTTTTCTCCACGATCAATTGAAATTATACTTCTACCTCAGATATACTATGTAAGTTTTATGCTACTTCACCCACGTCGATCGCTATTATTATCGGTAATAGCACCCCGAAGACGGCGACTTCGATAAAGCTCGGCTCTACGAGAATATCTCAGTGTAATTATAGCATTATGATTCAATTTCTTTTTTTGTACTCGATTGTAGTCAATTCCGCATGAATTATTTTAGGGACTGTCGGTAGTGACGCCAGCGACGACGGAGTATCAGTCTACAGCCAAAAGAGGTCGCAAGTTCGTACGTCGTCATGATTGGATACATATAAGTTGCAATCTTGAGTTCTTCCTGAGTCAGAGAACGATATATTCTGGTAGAACTTTCGTAGACTGTTAAACTTTTAATTCTTCTACTCTCTTCTATTCAATAAGCACTCTTTACAAATGTTAATTTTTTTCATGGCTGTATAAACTCTCCCTCCTTCTCATTCCCACCCCACTCTCTCTCCCTCCCACCCTCTCTCTCAACATCCGTCAACCTGAGTACCAAAAACTATAATGAGAGCTTAAATATTTTTTTTTAAAACAATCAACACGTTTTTTAAAAGCTAATTTTTTAAGTACATTCAACAACATAATTTGTCTAGTCCTTTTAATTCTTCTACTCTCTTCTATTCAATAAGCACTCTTAACAAGTGTTAATAATTTTTTTCATGACTGTACAAATAATAATATTGCTGATATAAAACTTTTTACGAAAGTATAAAATAAGGCAAGTATAGACGTTTTTTCTGGATAATCTATAAAAAGCAACACAATTTGTCTAGTCCTTTTATTTCTTCGAATCTCATCTATTTAATAAGCACTCTCTACAAATGGTAATAATTTTTTTCATGACTGCACAAATAATCTATAAAATAATAATATTTATGATTTTGTAAAAGAAATCAAATAAATACGAATGAAAAAGTCTTTTAATTCTTTGAGTCATTGTATGTTGAACAAATTATATGTAAGTAAGTACATTCAAATTGTTCACTGCAAATCAAACAAACGAAAGTTGTGAAATCAATTATCGATAGTCAAGTAATGCAAACAACTCTCGGAAACTACTGTATGACTGTTCTCAGAAATGTATTCAAATTTGTTCATCTTTCTGAGCTATACAAATTAAACACAAGAAAGTACTGAAATCAATTTATTGTAGTCAAGAACCGGCCATAAGTTAACTTGACTGACATAATAGAACTTATCGTATCCCACGTTGTAACTTCAAAATTATTCAGCCAGAGGGCATAAAATACTACTTAACGCCCAAGAAAATTATTTTAATTATATAACTATAATGCCTTCTTTTTATTTCTAAAATTCATAAGAATTTTTTCAGACATTTACGAAAAATCAAAGCCTATATAAAAAAATTACATAGTTACCAACACATCACTATTTTTCATTATTCTTTCTTAATTTTGAACTTTCTATAATATTACGCACCTTGGGAGGAAAAGAGAAGTCTAGAGCTGCTCTAGCATGGTCCTCCGATCTCCCATACATACTTGGCGGGCCCGACGATTTGCAGTTCAAGGTGTAACATGGTCATTTTCATATAAATATTCATATGTTTAAAGATCAGATAAAATGTATAAATGGGTTGCTTCTACATATTAACTATTGATCCGTGAATCTATCACTCTGTTTTTAAATAGAAAGTGCAAACCCGCCTGAAAGTATCATATGAGATCTCATATGTAATCCCATAAAATATAAAATTGCAGATGACATCGCATATGAGATATGATACGAGATATGCGATGCCTGAAATTCTCATATGAGATCTTATATGATATTTACACGCGGGAAAAGGATACGGCCCATTCTAAATGGATTCAACGAGCAAAAAAAATTAAAGTCTTTGATTTTTTTGAAACTCTGAGGTCATATTCTACATTAAATTTCATTAGACCAGTGTTTTTTCTTTTTGTCGAAAAATAATTTTAGAGCCCTCTAGCGCGATATAAAAAATTACATTGTGAAAGCGTTATTTTGAAAATGAAAATTCGCATTTTTTTCAAATGGCCGTAGTTTTGGCCCAAGTTATCGTATCGGGACGTTTTTTTTAAATTGTGCGGAATTTTACCGGCTTTCATGTGATTTTTTCAGATTTTAAATAACTTGAATAGTTTTTCAGATAAATTGAAAAAACTGAAAAAGTGCTTTTTTTCAAAATTGAATTTCTCAAAAACACCACCTTTTTTTCGTGAAATTTGGATATGTTTTTCATAGCCAAATAAGCTAGCTTTCTACCAAACGGCAGCGTACCATCTTTCTTCTTTCGGAAGATACACCTTCACAAAGATAATTGCGATTTCTACACGTTTAAGCCTCATATGCGTTATGTATAAGCTCGTAGTGTAATGTTTTTGATAACTTTAAACATAGATAATAGTATATTATGCACCAAGGGAATAAGGTGAGCTGTGTGCTCCCTGCATGAGAGTTGTTGCCCGAGCGAAGCAAGGGCGACAAACGCGCAGTTTCGCATAGCCTACTATATTCACGAGTGCAATATCCTTTTGTTTTAACACAACTATCGTAATATTCATTCTCATTTTTCGCCGAAGAGGAAGAAAAGGCTGTACATTTATTCCCTAACCTCACTCTCATTTCCAGCGCAACGCACATTTTGTACCCGAGCCGAAGGCGAGCGTACATGTGCGTGGCGCTGGGAACTAGAGTGGGGGTTGGGAATTAACGTAGCACTTTTTTCCACCTCGGCGAGAATGAAGTACTAACTTTACGATGTGGTGTGTTAAAAATTATTTTTATAGTAGTGTCACATAAGTAGAAATAAGTAGAAGAGTCGGTATAAATCAACGTCCAATATAAATAGAAGTAAACAAAGTACACTTATTTATTTGATATATTACACTTTTAAATTCGGTATAATAGTTAGTAATAATATAAGACAGTCTATCATACATATTGATCAACATTGAACAGTGAGCCATTCGTGGGTGTTTTTCTCATTCGCCTTTCAACATTCACAATTTCTGCATCATCAGTCTCTCAGATAACTTGCCAAATATGACTATCGCGAATGCCATTAATTGATCGAACTTTTTCCGATTCCTCGGTCTTTTGAGTGCGAAAATTTTGCAATTCTTCGGTTTTCAAAAGTATAATTCTTATTTTGCTGGTATACCCACTGACATATTTTACAAAATCGTCAGCATTTTTAATACGTTCACTGGGTGGTGCAGACAAGTTATGAGTTGTAGCAAAATGTTTTAATAAGCCACCGATGCCATCGCACGCACATTTTCCATGCCCAGTTGCAGAAAAAATCCATTTCGCTTTATGGAATTCTTTTCCCAATTCATAAAATTGAAATCTGTTCTTGAAATAACTGGCAGCACCGTCAGATATTATGGTAATATCATTTTTCCCATCTGCAGTTAGTTTCATACACTCATCTGTTATCAATTTCATAGCTGCTAAAGCGAACGCTGAATCGTGTTTTCTATCGTCACTCACTATGCCAAAACTCGTAGTAATCTTTCCAACATAACACACCGATGTAAAAATAGAAATTTGTGTATTAGTCCAGTGATACCCCTGAATGGCATCTTGCTGAATGATGGCCCAATTTTCTGCAAAATCTCCGTGTAGAATTAAACGATTTTTACTCGAAAGTCCATCTTTTTTTTCTGATTTGATTTCACGTTGCTGGAGCTCTTTCATTCGTCTATGTTTGCTCATTGTATTTGCGCAACTGTTCAGCTCTTTGAGATAAACATCTCATATGCAAATTTTCTTTACAAGATCATTTTTTTTCCCAAATTGCAAAAGTTATTTCATCAAATAGTAAATCTTCTTCCAAATGAAAATTTTCTTCGGTAATCGTTTTATCTTTGCAAATTTTACACTCTCGAAGAATACACGAATCATTTTCTATAGAGCAAACAATCATGGATAAGATCTCTTGTTTAAGTGTAAGAAACTCGGATTTACTCTTTTTTAACACAATTTTTAGAGCTGTTACGATAAGGTCGAAATTGGCACAATAGACACATAAACAGGAATTGTTTAAAGGTTGAATTAATACCCATTTTGGTGGCAATTGATAAATCTTGGATCTTGAAATAGTAACTTCTGGATTTTATTTCATAATTAGATCACAAATTTCCTTGATGCTCCGAGTTAGAAAACGTTTGATTTTTTTTTTCTATAAATCCATTGATTTTAACATTCATCACATCATTTTTGTTAGGACTTTGTCGGGAACAGTCCAAATCGTCGTCTAGATAATATCTTTCAACTAACCCTTATAAAAATATCTTATAGAAAATCCTGTAGGAAATGCTATAGAAAATCCTGTAGGCATTCCGTAGAAATCCTATAGGAATCCTATAGGATACTCTATAGGCAGTCCTATATGAAATTCTACATAGGAAGTTCTATAGGAAATCCTATGTGAATTTCGCGCTTTTCCTGTAGGAAATCCTATAGGAAATCCTATAGGAAATTCTGTAGGTAATTCTGTAGGAAAAACTGCAGACAATTTTACATGGAAAATCCTGCAGGGAATTCTGGAGTATTTTCGTGAAAACAGTTTAAGAGGTTTAGCATCTTATTTAGCGCTGTAACATCGCACAGCAAAATCAGTGGCAAACAGTCCTAGGTAAGGAGTTGCACCTAGGGACTGCCGTGCACGACTGCCGGCGCTTACCGATTAAGCCCAATGAGCTCAGATATCAAAATCAAGGTAATCCTTGTCACATTGACTCTCCGTAAAGTCGTTCAAACGGTTGAATCTCATGGCTTTACATACCCTCGCGGTTCCAATGTGTTTATGAGAGTCCCGACTGCTGCGCTGCGCTGCGGCATGCGGTAGAAGCTTGCTTCTCCAGAGCCTCGTTTATGTATGTTCGCTGCTATGCCTCTATGGGGCGCAGCAGTCGGGACTCTCATAAACACATTGGAACCGCGAGGGTATGTAAAGCCATGAGATTCAACCGTTTGAACGACTTTACGGAGAGTCAATGTGACAAGGATTACCTTGATTTTGATATCTGAGCTCATTGGGCTTAATCGGTAAGCGCCGGCAGTCGTGCACGGCAGTCCCTAGGTGCAACTCCTTACCTAGGACTGTTTGCCACTGATTTTGCTGTGCGATGTTACAGCGCTAAATAAGATGCTAAACTTCTTAAACTGTTTTCACGAAAATACTCCAGAATTCCCTGCAGGATTTTCCATGTAAAATTGTCTGCAGTTTTTCCTACAGAATTACCTACAGAATTTCCTATAGGATTTCCTATAGGATTTCCTACAGGAAAAGCGCGAAATTAACATAGGATTTCCTATAGAACTTCCTATATAGAATTTCATATAGGACTGCCTATAGAGTATCCTATAGGATTCCTATAGGATTTCTACGGAATGCCTACAGGATTTTCTATAGCATTTCCTACAGGATTTTCTATAGGATATTTTTATAAGGGAACTCAATAACTTCAGTTTTCACAGGATTTCCAGAATATGGATCGGGCTTTTCGTATAAACCTTTACTTTTTACGAGCTTTTGTGAAGCTCTGATCATATAATCTGTGGTTCCTCTTATGTGCAATAAAATATAATTACTTGAGAGACTTCAAGGTACTACAGTCATCAATCGTACTTTTTCTATGGAAGTTAGATTTTCATTTTCTAACACCAAACTTAAGTTTTCATTCCATTCGTCGCATATCTTGCATTCATTAAACTCTAATTTCTGCCTCGAGACGTTATACAATTTCCTAATTTTGCAATAGTGAGTATTTCATTCACTTCTTCATACAACTCAACACTGCAAATTGAGGTTTGAGAATCTGCCGGCATCGTAATTTGAGATTCAGGCGTTTGATTAGATGATGTAGATTCTGTTGGCGTTGACTCTCCTGCTTCTTTAAAAATTTCTTCAGATATTTTCTTGAGTTTTTCATAGCAAATTCCACACACTTTGGTATATTTTGTTATATCCTTGTTTTTATACTCGTTAGACATCAATAATTCATTTGCTACATCGCCAAGTAATTGAAATGGCCGCTTACTATCTTCATAAACGTACTTATTATGAATACTGCCGGTATCCGGACACTTCTGAGTTCTCTTGGAACTAAACTTAGCCTTTTGCATGTTTGTTGATATGTATCCGTATATGATTGAACGTATATGAAAAGTTATATAGTCAGGGTTTGTCAGCGAGAAAAAATAAATTGGAGTGACTCTTAATTATAGAGTCTCTGCACCAACCCACTCGCAAGTAAAGTTGATGCAAACTATGTTGTAAACGTAAAGTACGTTCGAGCAAATAAATAAAGCAATAACCAAGGTATAGGCAATAAGTAAGTAGTGCAAAAATAACGATTGGCGATTAGGCAAATAGACCAAATAATATTAGGCAAAATAATGTGGTAATAATGGGTAGATCGAGTGAGTGCCGCAGGCCCCTACTTATACACTCGGGGTGATGTTTTTCATTGAATGATATTCAATGAATTTTTCATAGAAAAACTATTCAAGTTATTTAAAATCTGAAAAAATCACATGAAAGCCGGTAAAATTCCGCACAATTTAGAAAAAAAACGTCCCGATACGATAACTTGGGCCAAAACTACAGCCATTTGAAAAAAATGCGAATTTTCATTTTCAAAATAACGCTTTCACAATGTAATTTTTGATATCGCGCTACAGGGCTCCAAAATTATTTTTCGACAAAAAGAAAAAACACGTGTCTAATGAAATTTAATGTAGAATATGACCTCAAAGTTTCAAAAAAATCAAAGACTTTAATTTTTTTTGCTCGTTGAATCCATTTAGAATGGGCCGTATCCTTTTCCCGCGTGTAAATATCATATGAGATCTCATATGAGAATTTCAGGCATCGCATATCTCGTATCAGATCTCATATGCGATGTCATCTGCAATTTTATATTTTATGGGATTACATATGAGATCTCATATGATACTTTCAGGCGGGTTTGCACTTTCTATTTAAAAACAGAGTGATAGATTCACGGATCAATAGTTAATATGTAGAAGCAACCCATTTATACATTTTATCTGATCTTTAAACATATGAATATTTATATGAAAATGACCATGTTACACCTTGAACTGCAAATCGTCGGGCCCGTCAAGTATGTATGGGAGATCGGAGGACCACCCCTGCTAGAGCAGCTCTAGACTTCTCTTTTCCTCCCAAGGTGCGTAATATTATAGAAAGTTCAAAATTGAGAAAGAATAATGAAAAATAGTGATGTGTTGGTAACTATGTAATTTTTTTACATAGGCTTTGACTAAAGACTAAAGAAATAAAACGAAGGCATTATAGTTATATAATTAAAATAATTTTCGCCCACACGGGTGTAAAGTGCGTATGTTCTATAAAGTTTTGTAAGAGTATGTGAGCTATTGGGCCTCTTGGGCGTTAAGTAGTATTTTATGCCCGCTGGCTGAATAATTTTGAAGTTACAACGTGGGCGTAAAATGTAATTTTACACGCGAGATACGAAAAGTTCTATTATGTCAATCAAGTTAACTTATGGCCGGTACTTGACTACAATAAATTGATTTCAGTACTTTCTTGTGTTTAATTTGTATAGCTCAGAAAGATGAACAAATTTGAATACATTTCTGAGAACAGTCATACAGTAGTTTCCGAGAGTTGTTTGCATTACTTGACTATCGATAATTGATTTCACAACTTTCGTTTGTTTGATTTGCAGTGAACAATTTGAATGTACTTACTTACATATAATTTGTTCAACATACAATGACTCAAAGAATTAAAAGACTTTTTCATTCGTATTTATTTGATTTCTTTTACAAAATCATAAATATTATTATTTTATAGATTATTTGTGCAGTCATGAAAAAAATTATTACCATTTGTAGAGAGTGCTTATTGAATAGATGAGATTCGAAGAAATAAAAGGACTAGACAAATTGTGTTGTTTTTTATAGATTATCCAGAAAAAACGTCTATACTTGCCTTATTTTATACTTTCGTAAAAAGTTTTATATCAGCAATATTATTATTTGTACAGTCATGAAAAAAATTATTAACACTTGTTAAGAGTGCTTATTGAATAGAAGAGAGTAGAAGAATTAAAAGGACTAGACAAATTATGTTGTTGAATGTACTTAAAAAATTAGCTTTTAAAAAACGTGTTGATTGTTTTAAAAAAAAATATTTAAGCTCTCATTATAGTTTTTGGTACTCAGGTTGACGGATGTTGAGAGAGAGGGTGGGAGGGAGAGAGAGTGGGGTGGGAATGAGAAGGAGGGAGAGTTTATACAGTCATGAAAAAAATTAACATTTGTAAAGAGTGCTTATTAAATAGAAGAGAGTAGAAGAATTAAAAGGACTAGACAAATTATGTTGTTGAACATACTTAAAAAATTAGCTTTTAAAAAACGTGTTGATTGTTGTAAAAAAATATTTAAGCTCTTATTAAAGTTTTTGGTACTCAGTTCACGGATGTTGAGAGAGAGAGAGAGAGAGAGAGAGAGAGAGAGAGAGAGAGAGAGAGAGAGAGAGAGAGAGAGAGAGAGAGAGAGAGAGAGAGAGAGAGAGAGAGAGAGAGAGAGAGAGAGAGAGAGAGAGAGAGAGAGAGAGAGAGAGAGGGGGGGGTAAAGGGAAGAAGGGCGGGAAAGACTAATACTTATCTTACAAGGAGAGGGTTTCAACTGCGGGAAACGGATTTTAGCAGGCATTGGAGAGTCGATTTCCGGTACCTAAAAATTAAGCCCAGGGCTCACATTTCCGTCAAATGGGCCCTTTTTCTTGAGATATGGGCAATTTAATTTCAAATATCGTCTATTTCGTGGCATGTTCTTGTTTGTGCACATAAGGATTGTGCACATATTTATTGTGCACAGATAGCATTGGTACAGATCTATATATATAGATATATACCAATGTTAAAGTGTGCACAATTAATATGTGCACAATCAGTATGTTCATAAACAAGAACACGTCTATTTCGTCAAAATATGATGTCTCTTCTATTGACTGTCACATTGCAAGTATTTAAGATACAAACCCGAGAAAGAAAAATTATAAAAGTAGACAGTAACAGCTAAAATTTAAGCCCTGATTCATTAAAAAATATTGATTTTTCAGGAAGTTACAAGCAATCAAAGATAGGGTACGAAAATGGTTAAAAATTTGTCTTCATTTTAACCGATTAAATGGATCGTATTTTTAACCATTTTCGTACCCTATCTTTGATTGGGTATGTTCTTGTTTGTACACATAAGGATTGTGCACATATTTATTGTGCACAGATAGCATTGGTACAGATCTATATATATATATATATATATATATAGATATATACCAATGTTAAAGTGTGCACAATTAATATGTGCACAATCAGTATGTGCATAAACAAGAACACGTCCTTGATTGATTGCTTGTAACTTTCTGGAACATCAATATTTTTTAATGAATCATGGCTTAAATTTTAGCTGTTACTGTCTACTTTTATAATTTTTCTTTCTCGTTTTCGTATCTTAAATATTTGCAATGTGACATTCAATAGAAGAGACATCATTTTTTAAGGAAATAGACGATATTTGAGATTAAATTGCCCATATCTCAAGAAAAGGGCCCATTTGACGGAAATGTGAGCACTGGACTTCATTTTTAGGTACCAGAAATCGACTCTCCAATGCCTGCTAAAATCCGTTTCCCGCAGCTGAAACCCTCTCCTTGTTAGTTTAAACTTTGGTAAAATGTTTTTTAGATATATTTCACAACTTTTTAAGAGAAAATAATAATTACATAGTGTGATAACATTATGAGGGTTTATTATAGTATAGTATATTTTTAATATCATTAGTAAATGATAGTATTGTTATTCACAAAAGTTTTAAATTTGAATGTTTCTTCAAGGAGCTCGATAAAATGATTACATTAGTAAAATTTTTTGAAATAATATAATCAAACGCGTATATTCTTAGGTATGATGATAATTTAACAATACTATTAATTATTGTAAAGTCATATGAAAATATCATTCTTTTTATGTTTTCAGTTTGCAGGAAAAACTGATATACATACCTTATTTTATACTTTCAAAGATTATTATTAAGAAGACAAATTACATAAATACTAATGGGGTCGATATTTTTTTGAACAAATTAGATCTTAAAACGAAGCTTTTAGTTCATATTTTTATAATTTTTTTTCAGAGTATATTATAAGTATTTTCATTTTTTGGTACTAGAAATTGATTATTAAAGCCTTAAATTAGTTCTACTATAAGACTGCTATATGATAATATCATTAATTATTTTTGTAGCTTCGCAATTATTTTTTATTTATAACATTAGCAGATTTTTTTATATAAACAAACAGTTATTTTACTTTAAATACAAAATAGATGATACATAAACATTTATATATTGTATAAGATTGTACTTACAATAAAAAATAGAGAAAAAATAGAGGTTGGAATTATGCACTACAATATGTTGACAAAATGTTTAAAAAGAGCCTTTATGAACTATCTCTCATCATATATCAGATTATTACACGAAAAAAAATTGTTGGAAAAATTACTATTTTTTATATAGTAAACCGTGGGACAGATTCAAATTTTCATGAAAATTACTATAATTTATGGTAAAAATTGGTATTTGTGTAGTAAAAGTTACAAAATTATAGCAATTTTTACTATAAATTATAGTAATTTTCATGAAAATTTGAGTCTGTCCCATGGGTACTATAGAAAATAGTAATTTTTCCTATGAAATTTTTCTCCATGTATATACACTTATACAGAGATAAATGTTATGCACACAATCCAAACTCCAGAATGCATGTTACCAAACCAGTATCGCTATGGCCTAATGCTTCATAAAAACTTATAGCACCAACACTTCACATGACTTTTAAATTCACTGCATAACTTTTTGACAAAAGCAAAGGTTGTAATGTATGTAGATCCTTTTACGTGCCAGCACATATTTTGCTTTCTTTAAAAGTTGATTTGAATCAGCACTATGTGTTTTATGTAAAAGTGAGAATAGACTCAATTATATTTACATTATATTACAGATTTATTTATTTAGAGATATAAGGAAAATATGCCCGGCCCTCGAGCATTTAGAAAACTTGAAGCTCAAAGTTGGCCAAGAAGTTGAGTTCTTATGTCACCTACCATTTTCATAACAGTATCCGATACAAATTTTGTTCTTTAATTTTATCAAATTTGAAACGCTCTGAACACAGTCATATGGTCAGTTCTTTACGAGTACCATTGCTGCTTGTTTTTTTGATAATTGAAAAGGCATGTCAAATAATACTCCGTACCTCCTCAATACGTACTGGGTTTTGAGCTGGGCGTGTTTCCTGTCTACGCACAATTTTATTTGGGTATACACCAGCTGTCAATGCTGCTTTTACGACAGCCCAGTTTTCAAAATTTAAATTTAAATTTCTGATATATCACTTGATCCTCTAGCTTTTACAAAACTTGAAACTCAAAATTGACTAAAAAGTTTAGTTTTCATGCCAACTACAATTTCGATATTTTAAAAACTTTTGATTGGTCCAAATATGTATAACAGTTTAAGAGATAGTAATCAAAGTCTTGCAAGGGTACTGGATCTAATCACACTACTGCATCACAATCCGCTAGCAAATTAAAATATTGGTTGCAGATTAAAAAACTAGCCATTACAGTAATTTATATTAAGGCTTTATGTACTGTAATATTTACAGAACAAATGGCTCCTCTGAAACATTTGACGCCCCTCACCATAAGCCAGTCATTAATTATATTATTCTGTACACTTGGATTTGTTGAAATTTTCACTTGCTACACATCTTAAATTAAAAACAAAAGTTTCAACAATACAATAATATATTTGTATCGGGCAGATCACTACGTTATTTGTTATTTTATTTATGCTTCCCACTTTACAAAACTTTTATCAAAATACACAAAATAACGTACATTTCACTGTCATAAGAACCCACAAATGTATTTCACTGGGAAGCACCATATTTTTATATTACAAAAAACAAGTTATTTCGCAAATGCTAAATGTTCATTTCTCTGTACTAATTTTTATTGTTTATTTCAAAAAGATTTTCACACACACATAAGAAACTCGTGTTCCAAGGATCATCACGTAAGACCTTGGATCCATAGATCACCAACATAATAAACATATTTTTAAATGCACTTTTCAAATTCACTTATTTACCCACTTCTTCTATTGTAAAATAAAAAATAATAATAATAATACATTCAACACTTATCGCAACAACCTAACTTTTGACCACATCAATTAAAGTTGTCTATAAAAATAAGATAGTCTAAACAGTTTACTAATATGTTTGCGCGTTGTTTTCTCAAATTACTGAACCATGAATTAATGTCACTATTAAAAAATACTTGGCAATACATTCTTTAACGCATTGATATGCAATGAACTTTATCAATATATTTTAGTATTTGTTTTTATTTGTGTTAATATCTTCTTCAAGGAGTGAAATCTGAGTCTGAAAGTATAAAATACTAGAGCTTGATGCACTTCTAATAATCTGCGAAAATCTTACATCTTGCTATTGCTGGGTTTTAGTATCACAACAACCTAACTTTCAACCAGAATAATTAAAGTTATCTGTGTAAATAAGATCAGCTGCAAATGCAGCTTTTACTACATAGTAGTTTAATCTTCAGAATTTAAATTTAAATCTGTGTATTATCTGATGATCCTCTAACTATTACAAAACTTGAAGCTCAAAGTTGACTACAATTTCTATAAGAACAGCTTATATATTCTTCACAAAATACTCATTCCCACTCACTTACTCTTGTATCTTGCCAAATTTGTAAAGTTCTTAATACTTATATGTTGTTGTTGGATTAAGTCCCATCTAAAAAATCACACTTTTGGCCAATAAGATAATGTACACATAATACTCTACTCACAGAAAAGTTCACAGACATTATTTCATTTGGAGGTATCATAGTCAAAAACGAGTCACCTTAGAAATCTTAATCCTTCAAACTATGCCATTCAAAGCTTTCTCGACATTCTTTCATATTATCTGAATCATATCCGCTCTTTGTTTATGCAAGTTTTTACTTATATTCCTTCTGACCTTGAGAAAATGCGATTCTAAGCAGAAACATTATCTTTTGTAAAAAATATTCTTGTAATAGTTTTGTTGTACTATGGTATATAAATCCTTGTACAGTTTCAATTTGTATTTATTTGTTGTTTCACTTTCACTCACATAATTATCTGAAGCAAGTCATGTATATGCTTGCATGATCTAATAATAAATTATCTGTTTTTTATTTATTGAAATTTCACAATAACTCATTGTCTTGCATTTCTCAGCATTCTAATGCTGATTTTGCATAAACTTTTATTTCGTTCATGATCAAGTTCTTGAAATGACTTCATAAATCAAAACTTCTACCTACATTTACAAAAATATCATAAATATCAAATTATTTCATCCTAAAGTTTTTTACGTTAAAATCACTACTATACCAAGTTGCAAAAGCTATTATCAAAAGCTTGTGATTGGAGTACGTCCTAGCTGTAATTCTTTACAAGTAACCATTGCGACTTGTTTTTTTAATTGGAAAGGCATGGTATTCTGTAAGTCCTTATAATTTTTTCTATCACACTTCCATAAACATATTTTTTTATCTTCTTCCATAAACATGTTTCTTTTTTCAATTTCCTATGAACTACTCCTGAAGCCCAAGTATAAACGTCAAACTTAACCTGGAAAAAGAGTTCACACAAAGTATCTAGTTTTTTACAGCTTTATTTAAAAAAAAAATATTATAATACTTATCTAATGCGTATTATTCCATAACTGAAATCTTCAGTAACTCCATATCAATAATTTCATATACGTTAATACAACCCCCGCATCTTGATTTTTACCTAAACGTAATATATAATAACATTAGTTCTAACGTCACGTTATTAATTATATATGTATGTAAGTATAATAATACATATAGATGTAGAGGTTATATATACTAAGGTACAAGTACAACCACCATGCAGCTGTGGCTGTTATGATTGCTCTCTCTCTCTCTCTCTCTCTCTCTCTCTCTCTCTCTCTCTCTCTCTCTCTCTCTCTCTCTCTCTCTCTCTCACGTAAATCACGAAATTTTTTCTACATGTAGTATATCAAAGCAGCTATCCATTGATACACACACACACACACACACACACACACACACACACACACACACACACACACACACACACACACACACACACACACACACACACACACACACACACACACACACACACACACACACACACACACACACACACACACACACACACACACACACACACACACACACACACACACACACATACACATATATATATCCAAAGGCGGAAGTCGGAAGAAACCGGAAGTCTGATGAAACATGGAGAAAATGTGAAATCGGAAACGGGACATAAAATTTTTCATTACTTGATAACTTTAATATGAGAGCATCTATTTGCATGAAACTTATTTTTATACATAGTTACCAAAAATAGATCTTGTTTATACTTAATTGGAATAATATAAATGCGATTTAAAAGCGCAGTGAATATTTCAAAATCTCGAGCACCCATTTCAATGTAAGAATAGCGCGGTCGACCTTCAGGCTTATTCTATACTTGCCTTCGGAGTGCTCCCGCGCTCTTTGATAGTATTTTTACTGTTTTTTTCTTTCTGACACGTTGTGCGTTTATTTTAGCAGTTGGCCGAAAATTATGAATTACCTTTCGAATTTTCGGAATAATTAGATAATTAAAAACATACCTATGGTACTGAAAAAATTCCTGTGATGTCACAATCACAAAACGTCATTTTTGTAGTTAGTAATCATCACGTCACTTATGAAACTCAATTCACAAAATTTAAAATATTCTATGAATCAGCTTAAATAATTTACCGATTGTTCTTTTTGGTGCCAAATGAAAGAAGCACATCATCAATAGTGAAAATCTATAACCTAGAAGTCTAGATCAGCTAAAAAAAAAATTGAAAAATGACAATGATGAATGCCGAAGACACCCTCCCAGGCCGCCTCCACGTAACACTGCTGCAATTGGGTGGCATGAGAACCATCGACGGATACCGGTTCGTGAATTACGTGCTCATCCTTCTAGCTCATAGCAGCATGAATTTCATTGTGAGCATGTACATCGGAGGTGTGGTACGCTGCTTAAGAAGCGAGAATGGGTGTGAGGTTGAGAAAGTTGCTGAGTGTATCGGTCTCTCAGGCGTATATTTGCGTTTTCTTATTTTGTTTGCTAGAAGGCAGAGGATTGCCGGGATCCTGGCCGAGGGCAAAAAGCTGTGGGCTGAAATTGGGGAAGAAGAACGAGATGTGGTCAGGTAGGTGCGTTAAAAAGTGCTACAACCTTAGAGGTGTTGATGAATGACATAAAAGAGTTTTGAAAATATTTTTAAAAACCATTACGTTAACAATCAGATTTGATAAGTATGCTTTCGAATAAAAATTGCTCAAAGTTATCTCGTGATGTGAACGGTGTGATTATGAAAAATTAATTATTTTTTTACACTTAACGCATAGATTAGCAATGTAATATAAAGTCAAATTATTACAGATATATATCGTTTTTGCAGTCAACTAACAAGAAATTTGAGACAAATCATTGACCCAACAGATTTATTATAATTATTTTTTATTTAAATTTAAACAATTTAAACATACTTTAAGTGCATGTTTGCATTTATATCAAATGTATAACATTTCTTATCATGATAAATAAATAAATGAATACAATTTTGATAATAGAACTTTTATAAACAAAAAAGTATTTTTTTTTTCTTATTTGTATACTTATCATGTGCTAAAAAGACTTCTGCAGAATGACTCAGAGTTAGTCATAATTTCAAACATAATTTATAAATATGCTAATTACATTTACGAAAATGTGATATGTATGAAGTAAAAGCTAAAAGTAAGCTCTATAATCTAAATTAAAATCAATTACTCATTAATATTTTATTAAAATCCATTAATGACTTTTTCCAAAAAATTGTTATTATTTATACTAGCTATGTAAAAAAATTCAAACTTATTTCTTATCGCAACAAATGATGTTTTGACTTTGATAGTCTTAGCACTTATGCACGACACTATTACACAGCGATGGTATCGACAGTATTGTCAAATGTTGATGATAGCCGGAGTTATTAACACTGTGCCAACTTACCCCTGTAGTCAACTCGCCCCGGTCTCCTGTACCTGGTCTTTTTAGGTTGATACATGATAAAAGTATGTGAAATTGTTTGATAATTTTTCAGTACATAGTTCAGTTAAACATATCAAATTTCTAAATTAAATAAAAATAAATCTCTAGCAAATCATAGCAACACGGATAATGCTAAAAAATAAAATATGCAATTCATAAATTAAATAAATATCTAGCGTCTGCCTACCTGAAAAACCAGATGCTCATTCTAATCACGTAGACAAATGTTAGACTTTCGATGATGCGCAGTTCGCACATTTTCTTTAATAACAATAATTCTGCGACCCGCTACCTATAACCTAACGTTCACTCTTCCTCCGTTCCCAGGAGCTTCGTAGAGCGTAGTGTGCGCATCACGCACTTATACTTCGTGGCCAATGGCTCGATGGTAATATTCTACTTGGTCGTGAGCCAAGTTCCCATTATTCCATCGACCCAACCTAACACAACCTTCATCCGTTCGCTGCCGTACCTCTTCTACACGGATGTACCAGCCACATCGCCCTGGTTCAGTACCGTCGTCCTAGTTCAGGTATCTACCATAATCAACGTTTGCATCTCCGCCTCGGGCGTCGACACTGCTGCTCCATACTTCATCATGCTTGCTTGTGGCCATCTACGATCACTCTGCGACCAGCTGCGTAGACTGGAAGACAACATTGGAGAGAAGTGTGTGGATGGTAGTAAAAGGATCATCGAGTGCATCGTTTATCATCAAAAGATTATTAGGCGAGTGTTGGAGTGGTAGAGGTAGTATTAGGTATTTGTTTTGTATGCATAAACCAGATTCATAAAATAAAAATTCTAAGTAACTATTAAGGTATAAGTGTCATATTTTGATGTGAAATCGATTGATTTGACATATGGCCGAATCCATCTTAAATCAGCTAGTGGTCCGCGTATGCCTATGTCACCTATCATTTTGAAATTAAAATATTTATGTTCTTCTCCAAAAATGATTTGATATGTATTTTTTAATTTTTTTGTTTCATCAAAATTTCATGCGTTCAGCGATGCCTAAAAATTCCTACTTAGAAAAAAAAATTTTTCAGTATAATTTTCAAACTGCTACTGTTTCACTAGTTTTTTAAGCTTTTAAGCGTGAAACACATCATTTTACTCAGTTTTGAGCCCTCTTTCACGTCCTTTATGTTATTTTCAAAAAAATAAATAAATAAAAATGGACGAGCTTATGCACTTTTTACTGAAAAATGCACTTTTTAGAAAAATGCATTTTTCTCGAAAAATAGTACATTACGATACTAGTGGCATAAGTTGCACTTTACGGCACGGCGTGTATAAGCGCCCGAGCGTTGCGAGTGCGGTTAACGCCGTACCATAAAGAACGACACGTGTATCGTACATTATTTTATAGCACTGACTGCATAAATCCGCCATGTCACGCCTATTTGTGCCATTAGAAGTCCCCTCGCTATCGCTCGGGCGATACTGCACGGTGCAATAATGGACTACTTATGTCACGGATAGGCATGACATAAATGCGGATTTATACCACGCAGTGCTATAAACCAATTTCTTTTTGTTGAATTTTCTTTTATCGTGATAGAAGACGTAAATACCTATCTAGACGTATTTGTGAGATTCACGGGTTTTGCGCTGGGATAGCGATCATTAATGACATAACACACAAACAAATTTTTCACGCTTAACGCTTATATTTAGTCAATGATATAACAGCCAATATAAAGGTGTTTTCTTTGTGCGTAAGTAATATACAGGTACACATAAGTATGTACTTTATTTTTTATTTTTGTCTTTTAGATTTTTCATTTCTATAACTACCTTTGTTTTTCTGTTTCATTGTTTTTACTTCAGTAAGCGGATTATCAGCGGTCTTTGCTGTTAAACAATGTACTTTATCATTACATGTTTCTTTAATCCATAAATGAGTTTTTTGAATTCCAGGATACTTAGAAGTAGCAAACCGATCAACACTTTTTCTTTTCTAAACTCTTCTACGGCCAACGTCTTGTAAATGTATTATTTTAATTGCATCTGTATATTTTTGAACGTGCTCTACGAAATCATTAGCATTTTGAATGGATTTTTCATGAGGCTCTCGAAGATTATGCGAAGTAGCATAATGCTTTATAAGTCCACCCACACCATCACAGCTCCTTTGCCGTGCCCAGTAGATTAAAGAACAACCATTTTGAATCATATGGTGCTCGTTTTAATTCATATAATTGAAAGCTAGCGGTGCCGTCTGATACAATGGTATTTTTTTTATTAAATCACATCAATTTTCTTTCAAATAGGTTATCATTTTTTCTGCTGCTAGCAAAACATACGCTGAATCATGTTTTCGGTCATCACGTATGACTGCGAAACTGCGTTGAATCCCCTTGATAAGATACTGGTGTGAAAATAGAAATTTGATCATTAACCCAATGATTTTCTTGAACAGCTTCATTATGAATCACAGCCCAGTTTTTAGCGAAGCCTATTTGAAGAACTAAATGATGTGGGCCTATTTTAGCATTTTCTCTTTCTGCTTTTATAGCTTTGCGTTGTATATTTTTTACATACATATGAGTACTAACCTTTATGGTCCAAACCAAAAGTTCATCTTTAAAAGCAGAAATTGACAGTGTTTTTTTAATCAAGTTTCCATTGTCCCACAAAGCATATGTAATTTCTTCTGTGACTTCAATATCTTGCAGTTTTAGAACATAAAATATTATTCCGTTACTGCCTGGACAAATTTTACATTCTTGTAAATAACATAAATCAGATGGCTTAGAACACATTGTTGCGTTTATTATTTGTGACCGAATTTCATCCAACTCTGTAACGTTAGTTCCTCTGAAATTAATTAAGCTCGTAAGAAATAAATCATAATTCGCGCAATAGATATAGAGACAAACTTCTTTGATGGGGCTAAGTAAGACATATTTTGGTCGCAAACTATAAAACTTCGATTTACCAATTCTCAATTATTTTTAAATGCTTTATACATTGCTTTCAGACTTTGAGTAAGAAAACGTTTAACTTTCTTCTCTTTTTTATCATTTATTTTAACGGTAATAGCGTCACTCTTATTAGGACTCTGTCTTGAACAATTAAAATCGTCACTTATATAATATTCCGTAACAATTTTTTCGATCTTTTCATCAATTGGATGGCCTGCGTATGCTTCTGGTTCCGAATAAACTCCCTTTTCTTGTATAAGACTTTTCGCTCTCTCTATGATGTAATTGTTATGTCTGGAAATAAGGATGAAATTTCATTTTTTGTTAAGGATGAGGGTAGCAAAGTCAAAATTTTTATTTTTTCTGATACCGTAGAACACTTTTGCAAGGCTAAACCAACATTTTGTACCCATTCTGTACAACGACATACAGTTGATTCGTTTGCTTCTATAGAAACGTCATAAACATTGTTCAACTTCATATCGAGGATATTAGTTTTCTTCTTTTTTACGTAATTTTCAATTGATTTTTCACGTATAAGATTTTTTCTCTTGAGAGGCGATACAGAACCTAAGAAAGATGTACTTATTTCATTATTAAATTCTTCGATGCGTTCTGGAGTACTTGGTAAAAAATCTTCATCTTTATCGACTATGTTGTCGCTAACTTCATTATCCGTTGTAAATTCATTGTCAGTGCTACTCACCAATTCTAAAGTACGATTGTAACAATCTTTACACAGATATGTAAAGGGTGCCAAAGGTAAATCAGGATAGAGGTGTTTCAATGGATGAGCAAGATCCTCAAGTTGTATGAAACGTACGGAACTAGATTTGTAACAGATTTTTTTGTGTCTATGTAAGAAATCTGCACATTTGATTCTCTTCGTTGAGTAATATTGAGACATCGTAGTTGAGTTGATAAGGTGTAAATATGTAATAATTTTCCAAAAGATGATAGTTTTAAAAAAGACTAGAAGTATAATATATAGCAGAAACCGAACTTCTCTTGGTAAATGTTAAGTCAAACGGTAGCCATCTAGCGGACAAATCTATTAGTAGACAAACTCATACAAGTAGGCGCACGTACACGTGTATTACTTATGTACGCACAAAGATAAACATCTTTATATTGACTGTTATATCATTGTTATATCACTATATATAAGCGTTAAGCGTGAAAAATTTGTTTGTGTGTTATCTCATTAATGATCGCTATCCCAGCGCAAAACTCGTAAATCTCACAAATTGAGCAAAAAAAAATTGTTTTTTTTTGACAAAAATGCATTTTTCTAAAAAGTGCATTTTTCAGTAAAAAGTGCATAGCTCGTGCATTTTTTATTTTTTCTTTTAAATAACATAAGGGACTTGAAAGAGGGCTCAAAACTGAGTGAAATTATGTGTTTCACGCTTAAAAGCTTAAAAAATTAGTGAAACCGTAGCAGTTTGAAAATTACATTGAACAAAATTTTTTTCTAAGTAAGAATTTTTTCGGAATTTTTCGGCATCGCTGAACGCATGAAATTTTGATGAAACCAAAAAATTAAAAAATACGTGTCAAATAATTTTTGGAGAAAAACATAAATATTTTAATTTCAAAATGATAGGTGACATAGGCATACACGGACCACCTGATTTGAGATGGATTCGGCCATATGATACTTTCACAGAATAAAACTTTTTCGTAAAGACGATGATTTTGTCATGTATCAGTCAAATGTAGATTAAATGATCAAATTAGTTCAATAAAATTAGCAATAAAGCTAGTTTGGAATCTATACAAATATTTATCTGGAAAATAAAAAAATATTAAACGACTATGCACTGTTCCATTCTTCAAAATTAAAGACGGTTGATTGATATGTAATAATTTGCTTCAACTTACATTTAACTGCGGTTTTTAAAATAAAAATGATTTTGTTGAAAAAGAATGTTGCAAATAATGATTTTGATATCATTTAGGTTTTGCAAAAGTGTGGAAAAATTGACAGATTTGCTGTTTATGGTGCAATTGGTGAGCTCAACGTACAATATGTCTTTGATTGGATTGAAACTAGTAGGAGTGAGTAATTCATATAAAAATACGCAATTTTACTCTGTACCACTACAATCATCAAAGATCCTCGAATTAGGACGATCCTGACAAGTTTAAATACTTGAGCGTATTATCACTGCTACTGACCCAGCTATTTCTCTCTCATTGGGCCCCTGACGTTCTAGTAACAGAAGTGAGTATTCATACAATCGCTAATATCAAAAAAATCGTCCAGAAACTTTCGGACATATAGATGTCTACACACATACATATCGTTACCGATATTTTTCTGAAACAGTGTATTTTGATATAAAATAATACGTGTGAAGTTGATGATGATGCTGTCCAGGGTAGGTTTAACAAAAAACGCATTTGTCGACGTTCCGAACATCGTATATGTCCCTTTTCAAGACTAATGATATTTTGTACAAATGATATAATTAGACGGTATCACAAGCCACCAGTCAATGTGTGGACATATACGATGTCCGAATCATCTACTGAATGTTAAACAAAAAAGGATTTTTTGTTTAACCTACCCGAGACATCATGACCATCAATTTCACACATATTTGATACCTACAAGTAGGTAGCTGTCGTTGGAATCAAAGACATTCATAGTATATTTCGACTCGAAATGACTCAAAACATTTTTCTAACATTTTTTCTTGCAAAGTTTGCTTTCATCATACGAAGCTTCTTCTATGTGGAAGCAAAAAACAAAATTCTCAACTATGAAACTGAACTTTATAGAGTGGAGCCTTGGCAAACAGTGTTTACTTCGTTCCTCTTTCTGGCCACGACGATAAGAAGATTGCAAAGCTCATCCACATAGTGATGATGGGGTCGCAGCGTTCTATACAATTGAGGGCCGGCGGTTTCGTTAATTTATCCATGGAGTGTTTTGGTTCAGTAAGTTGCAATTTCCTGAAATATAAAATTAACTTTTCCGTGAATGTTAATAGTGTATTTTTCAGATGATTACGAGTGCCATGTCATTCTTTACGGTTCTTCGGAGTATAAATTAATGATTATTGATGATATGATGAATTATTTTAATTAGAATAACTGTAATAAAATTATATTTTCTGGAATGATATAGCATTTATTGCAAATAGTAACTTAATGCCAATTGAGACGAACTTTATATATCAAGTAATATCTAAATCGAATCTTCAAATGATTTTATAGTTAAAAAAATGAAAAGTAAAGAGAACACCACATGATATATAATTTATCATAAATATATGGTATACAAATAAGTTTCCGCCGTTTTTAAGAGATGGCTTCACCGACAAGATTACTTTGAAATCGTCAGATGTCAAATGTCACATAGAAAATTTGGACACCTGGCAACAACATAACCTTAAAATACTATTGACTTTGTATTGGCAGTATACATTTTTTTTGTTCGAAAATATCGAGTTGTGTACCGAATAAGCGTCATTTGCGGGAAGTTTTGATTTATTTATTTCATTTAAAGAAATCTGCTGCTGAGGCGCATCGGTCGCTTGTAGAAGTTTACGGTGATGCTGCTTTAAGTGAAAGAAGTTGTCGTGAGTGGTTTCAAAAATTTTAAAACGGCGAGTTTGACGTGGAAGATAAAGAACGCGAAGGAAGGCCAGTCAAGTTTGAAGACGCTGAGTTAGAGGCATTATTGGACGAAGACTCATGCCAAACTGAAGAGCAGCTCGCAGAAAGCTTGGGAGTGACTCAACAAGCGATTTCACACCGTCTCAAGACCATTGGTATGGTACAAAAGCAAGGAAATTGGGTTCTACATGAACTGAAATCCAGAGACGTCGAGCGCCGTCTTTTCACGTGTGAACAACTTCTCCAAAGACAAAGTCGAAAGGGTTTTTTGCATCGAATAGTGACGGGGGATGAAAAGTGGATCTATACTACGACAACCCAAAGCGTAGGAAATCATGGGGTAAGCCCGGCCACGTACCAACTTCAACGGCCAAACCGAATATTTATGGCAAAAAGTTAATGTTGTGCATTTGGTGGGATCAGCTCGGAGTAATCTATTACGAGCTACTCCAGCCTAACAAAACTACCACTGGAGAACGTTATCAACAGCAACTGTTGCAATTGAGCAGAGAATTGAAGCTTAAGGCCATGTGAAACCGTAAATTTCAATATTTTTTAAATCAACATTTAAACGTTTATTTGGAAAAAGACGAACGTCAAGCGCTCCGTGCACGTAAACACTATGTTCAGATTTTTTTTGGGGTGATTCTATTGGTATTTTCATGAGATATCCATGTTTGAAAATTATGTCGGTATTTCACATCACCTTAAACGCCTCCAATATGCCAGAAGACATGACAAAGTGATTTTTCAGCACGAGAACGCTCGGCCACATGTTGCAAAAGTCGTCAAGGATACTTTGGAAGCTTTACAATGGGATGTCTTACCCCACCTGCCGTATTCACCAGACATTACTCCTTCGGACTACCACTTGTTCCGGTCGATGGCTCACGCCCTGGTCAAGCAGCACTTCACTTCTTACAAAGAAGCCAAAAATTGGGTCGATTCATGGGTACCCTCAAAAGATGAAGAGTTTTTTCGACGTGGCATCCGAATGCTGCCAGAAAGGTGGTAAAAAGTAGTAGCCGTCATTACGGACAATATTTTGAATAAAATGTAACGTATATTTTTTTTACAATAAATTGATAATTTTTATAAAAAAACGGCGGAAACTTATTTGTATTTACAATACTTTATATTTTTTAAACAAAATTCATGTATTTTTTCATCGGGTATTTTAACAATAAAAATAAAAATGTTCCGAATATTTAACAAGATCCTTTCGACTTTTAACTAGTTACTGAGAAGATAAGATTATTGTATGCTTTTGATTTACTATAAATACAGCGTAATATAAGATGTGCTTTTAGTTTAGTAGACATTCATACAAATATCTAACTTTATAACGCTCCTTAAAAGTATTGTACGGGTGGGGATAGGTTTTTCGAAAATATTTTTGCCGAAAGCTAAAAATGCCAAATATGTAATACCCACAGTTAAGTTTCCCGAACAGCTAAAATTGCAGAATGTGATTTAGCAGAAATATGAAAATACTTAACATAATGAAAGAATTTAATTCAAAAATATATTGAAATTATTTGTGGACTAAAATTCTATACTTTTCTGGAAATTATCAATAAGGTGAAAAAATGAATTTTGTAGATAAGTAAAAAAATTTATTATACAGCAAAATAAGATTATAAGGTACTTTATTACAATATTTTATTAAAATATTATTACTACTATTAATGTAAGTCAGGCTACGTTTGAAGGATATTTAAAAAGTTATCTACGTTTTATTTCTGCCACGATGTATCTTCTCTCGCGACCAAATGCAACTGAAACTATACAGGCTCCCAACATGCTATACTCAGACCTAGAAGCTTGAGAGGCGTTTGTAGTAAAAATTAATATTTCAACTGTTCCTACCCGCCTATTTCTCTACAATGTATTGCTCGCAAGAAATAACTTGACGCAAATAAAAAGCGCCTGTCGTTAAATATTCATCAACGATACGCCTGGGTGAATTTATTATTCAGAGGGTTTTTTCGCCGCTGCCTTTTGTCGGGAACACGACGCCAGGGGGCGTTTACCCCAGGCCGGTAGGTAGCGAGAGAATTATAGATTAATTTCTTTTAGCGAAAAGCCTGGTCAACTGAAGTAACGTTAAGTTTATCTAAAGACGAGTGGTTCCTCTTTTGTACTTTGTTTGCTGATAGTGGATGGGTTTTTGCGTCCATGCAGTTCTAGATATAACTTAATGATGAAGCAGACTCTACTAGGTTTTTTAGAACGAAGTAAACAAGTTGTATTTAACGGAGTTTCCGGGTAAGATAATTTTTATATTTTAAGTCGAATGTTTGGCTGCCTTTCTTAAGAAAAAATCATATCAAATCATTATAAATTAAAACTGAGATGCTGACTACTTTTTAAACGATAATTTTGAAGGATAAATTTTTGTACGCAAAACCTCAATCGGCAAAATTAATTTAATAAACTAAAAAATATTTTCAAAATTTACGTATCAGTGTATGAGATTATATTTTATATTTTGTTACTATGTAGACATGATTCTACAATAATTGAAGTGCCGACTCTTTAAGTAAAATATTTGGGTTAAACTGTAGAATATATGATTTTTCTTTATTAAAACTAAACCTGTGTAAAAATTAATATATAACTACAGGTAAGTTAAAAACAAGTATAGAGAAAATGAATTCCAGTCTGTAGTAAATGTCAATCAAACTTTTAAAATACTTAAAATCAATCCTTCTGGGTCCAAATTCCTCTTGGTTAGCAAACTTCAAACATCTCCAACGATGGCAGCCAAGCCAGCGCTTGACCCATTATCCTTCGAGATCGAGACACACATTCACGTCCTTCTTCTCCGTATGATCGGCGCATTGGCTTTGAAAAATTGCGGCCTCGAGCATCTGCACACACGACTGCTCTCCTCCTGGTTCCACCTGTGTTACGGTTTCTTCAGCGCCATGTACCTGTATAGCCTAGCGCGGGGCTGTCACGACGTCGAGCACATCTCCGAGACGATCATCCTCCTGGGCAGTCACTCGCGCTTTCTGATACTGCATGCGCGACGCGCTCAGTTGGCTAGACTGTTGGCGATGGCTGAGGCATTATGGGCAGGACTGGAGACTAGGGAGAGGAGGATCGCCGGGGAATATCTGGATAAGAGCAAGGCTGTGGTTTACGCGTATCTGGCCTCGTGCCTGCTCATGTGCACGTTCTACACTGTGTTCGGCCAGCTGATGCATCCGGCAACGGTGAATGGTTGGGTATTACACGTATTTAGTGACTATTGAGGGTTGAAATTATATGGTTTGAGGAGGGAAAGATGTCAAGGCCGACTTCAGAGAAAATTTTAATTTGGTGCATATTTGTGAACATAATTATTCAATTTGCTAATATCTCACATCATATAGTTATCTATCAGTCTTTTAAGTCATATGATAAAAGATATCTAATTTTGTATTAGATTTCTCTTTATATTTTTTAGAATGTAGATTGTAAAGCTTGATAAATACCATATACATAATTCCAGGTGGAATATTATATGAGACTTCGTATATCTTTATTAAAATATTTTGATATCAAAACATGTGAGATCTTGCATAAGAATATGTTGATAACTAGTTTGTTGATAATTGGACGTCAGTAAATCATGAATTTCATGTAACATTCTCTGTAAGATATCTCAAATGAATTATTGTGCAAAGGAAATATTGAAGACGTTATTAATAAAAAACAATTTTTTTCGCTCATTAGTTATTGTATTAACGACATGAATGACAATTTTTTTTACTTAAACTTAATAATCCGGTACTTATTGGAAAAAAAATTCAATTAAAAAAATAAAATTAAATTAATTTTTTCCTTCCAAAAAATTAATTGTCTTTAATTACCACAAAAAATCTCAGTATTTAAAAGTTTTACCTCATTGAGATGTCCGATAAACAGGTGCATACCTCTTGAAAGGGATCCCAACGACCTCATCTTTAATACCAAATCTATAAAAAAAAAAATACAAACAGGTAACGAGACTAACCCACGAGTTTTGCCGTTCGACTTCTTCGTGAATGTACAGAGCTCGCCCTGGTTCGAGCTCGTGCTCGTTCTCCAAGCTGTAGCGATGTTCAGCTTGGCGATCACGAGCAACGGCATCGACACCGCCGGACCCTTCGTCATCATGATGGCCTGCGGATTCCTTCGAACGATTAGTTGTAGAATGCAGGAGACTAGTAATTGTGGCGAGAAACCTAAGGATTTTACGAGGGCCGTGCTGGTATGCGTGAAGTTTCATCAGGCGGTACTAGAGTGAGAATCTTTCTTTCTTTTCGTTTTGTGAATGAGATGGTGTTAGAATTGGTTGCTATACGTTTTGTGAACATTGAAATGTGTTAAATAATAACGGTTTAATATTTTGATTCTTAATCTTTTGGGAATCCCCAAGTAACTAGAAGGAGGAACAGCTGATCTTTGAGCTAAGGTATCTAAAGTAGAATATATTTTTTTCAAAACGATAGAATTAATTGTGAAATGATTGGTAATTCAATGATTTTAGAGAACTAATATCTTAAATAACTCAAAATTTTATTCAAATCCATAATCTACAGATTGTAGTCCAGGCAGCGAGAAACATTTTAGAAACGATTTTGCAATATTTTACTGGTCTGTTAAGAATGTTAAAAAAAAAAATGGCCAGAAAGAATTTGACATGATTATGAGAATGTAGATAATATGTCTTGCGTTATTAACCGTTATGTCACTAAATCGTACTCAGTAATGTTGTTGAAACGTTCCTCATAGATGTAATTATTATGTGTTATTATAGCTAAATTTGTTGGTATATGTAAACACTGTATTTCAATTTAAAACTATTGTTTTTATATTTTTGTCATCCTCTAAAAGTTAACCATAATATTCGGCTGTTGCTTTATTTTGTGTTGAATAGAAATATATTACTACATAAGTATTTCATGATTTTGTGAATCAGACAAATAACCCCAAAAACTTACTCTATAACCGTTTTTCTTCTCAGATACTGTTCTTTCATACAAACCGTTATGGGAGGTATATTCGTGACGCAATTAATCAGCACGACCTACAACATGTCTCTTCTAGGACTCAAAGTTATAGAGGTGAGTTACAGCGTAACGTAGGTCCATTGTCAACTAACAATAATGCAATTCCAATTCTCCCGAAGAACAGGATGATCCTGATAAGTCGAAATACGTGATGGTGATAATCGTCCTCTTGATCCAACTGATTTTTCTTCAGTGGGCACCAGATATGCTGATAGAAGAAGTAAGTTTTGAATCACTAATAAGGATTTTCATGATAAAAAACGTTGCAATGGTTTTTTATATTTTCGTTATAAGTAATTTGTAAGATAACGGGATGTTAAATATATAACAAAATTGTTTAAGTAAAAACTAACTTCTAGAGTTCTAAACTTAAAAAACTAAATTCTATAGGTAAGGAAATAGTTTTTCTTATAAACACGTAAATATTATATCTATTAGTAATAAGACACTACTCACCATCAATTGACAGCAGTTGTTTTCATAATCGTCGGTTTTTATCATCAAGAGTAAAAGAGTCTTTTTTCGATACCTGATATACCTGAAATAATTCTTTTATCTATATAATATCTGAAAAAGATAGTTATGCTATTATAATAAATAATCCATTCGTAAAAGGTACTCACTTTCCTACCTACAATCATACTACTGTACAACTGATCTTTCTTTCAACATATTATTACTGTTTAAATCCAGCATTAATCTGTAATTGACAAGTAGATGAAAGTAGAACAGATTTTATTCCTGATTCATAATAATTTATTAATTTTTCCATTGAAATTCCGACCAATGAAAACACACACACGCGCGCACACACACACACACACACACACACGCACACAACTATACCTAATCGTTCTTACAGAGTAAAGCTGTAGCGGACAACTACACACACACACACACACACACACACACACACACACACACACACACACAACTATACCTAATCGTCCTTACAGAGTAAAGCTGTAGCGGACAACTCGTACCTGGTGCCGCCTCGCGGTTACGAAGATGCTGAGGCCGGCAGACTTCTGCGCTTCATCATTATGCGTGCCCAGCAACCGATCGAGCTCAGGGCCGCCGGATATATCAGGCTTTCCATGGAATCCTTTGGCGTGGTAAGGCTAAAGTATTTTGATGAAGAAAAAAAGTAGAATGAATTACGCGTTAAGATAGGACTATTTTTTAAATATTTTTTATAAACAAAAACTATTTATATTGTATGGAGTTTAAATTGTAATTATAAAGGGCTACTTGGTTATACTTTTATTGTTGGATGATATAGGTTTTTCTTAATGTTAATGCGATTATGTGCAAGCAGATATAATTTTATATGGAGAATCTTACAACACGCGATTTAGTTAAGATATAAACGTATTGTTGAAAAAACTTGATGACATATTTTCTCTGGTTTTATTATTTTGTAACTTTTGAACAAAGAAAGAATTTGAGGATTAAAATAAACCATTCTAAATTTAGTTTACATCGTAATATTAATAACTATAAGCGTGTATTAAATAATTTTTTCGTTAACACTGTTTCAGATGCTGACTAACGTAATATCATTGTTTACGGTTCTTCACAGCTTAAACTGAGAAAATACGAGTCCCGAGTATTATATCCGATAGTATAGTAACATATACGAAGACGGTATAAAAATTTTTTTATAAATGTTTTGTAATAATGAATATAAATTTTCATGATTTATAAGAAGAATACCTACACAATTTTACTTAAAAACACGAACGACGGACTAACAACACTGTCGAAAAAATTCTGAATTTCTCTTCGTTTTTATTCGTCGCAAATAATATCAAGTAAAAAGATATTGTGATTCAGGCGAAAAATATAATATATTTTCGTGCGGACATTCGATACGTATTTCCGCGACCCTTCATCACTTATTCATCGCATTTCTTTTCTATTCCTGCTCTATCCTCGATCAAAGGCCACGTAGCTCAGCATGTCCATAGAATATCGCGTGATCGTAAACGCCGCGCCTTTATCTTCGACTCTATATCCCAAAGCGACAAGTTTTTTCTAAACGTAATTTCACTACTGAAACATTGTCTCGAGTTTATGCTGTTCTGCGCGACTTAATTTTTTTTTTGCGAAAGTCTATCTAGGCGCAAGAGAAAAATAATGTACGCGACCAGCGGCGGCTCGTTAAAAATTAATGCTCGTGTGTCTGGCTAGAAAAAAAGGGAGGGGGAAGAAAGGTATGAAAAATGTTGCTCAGTCATAAGAAATTTGAACAGTGTTAAGATCACTTCGAAAGTTAGCAAAACAATTTACGTGTTCAAGTTCAAGTTTGTATTAATTAATGAGTGACGGTTCTTTTTTTTTTGTTTTCCTTGAATAATTTTTGTCATAAGTTTTTAGTTTTGTTTCAAATTTTCAAAGCTTATTACTGATCTTTTGAATATTTTTGTCTATTATTGTGACTTGGATACACAGTTAGTTTTTTCTATTATACCGTGAAATTATTTTTTGTTATAAGTATTGCAGAATAATTAATTATTATTATCATGTTTAATCGCGTAAAATAATTTAAAAATATGTTTTAATTTTCATATTAAACAACAAAATTATGTATATGTTAAAAATTTCTTTTTACTATTTTGTATGATAAATTTTATATTATACAAGTAGCTAAAGGATTAAAAATAGTGAATATGTAATGACTGAAAATAATGGGAATGTTACAAGTATATTGTATAAGTGACTGTCTTATTAATACATTCATGATCAATCTTTAAATATTTGGATTCGACTGATCGCTGAACTTCATTTCTACCTATTAAAAAAATTCTGTTTTGTAATCTAATAATAATACATAGCTGCTTATAAATAAGACAAAGAGTATATGTTCCTTCCATGTTGGTAGGCAATCCGTTACTCCGTATAAATTATATTATTCCATTTCATACGAGCTAAAAAAAATATACAGTTGTAATGAGTATTTAAGCAAATACGAAACTTCAATGTTTTAGAAGGTTTTGCAGAAAAAGTCATCAATATTCTATTGATTTTTCTAAATTAAATTTAAAAATTTTAATTTCTACGTAGTCCTAACTCATGCTTAAAAATTATCATACTAATGAATTTTTATTTAAAATCCCGTCCTTCTAGCAAACGAAATCATACCCGTCCCTCGTGACAGTCCACCAGTTTATTTTCATTTTCCCAACGCAAAATGTCCTGATCCGCATACCTATAAACGATCTCAAGACCGAAAGATGCCTGACTTAAACCTATCCCCACCTCCACCTCCCGTAACGCTAACTTTCAATGAGTCAACCAGTCTCCATCTACTCCTCCTCCGCGTTGGCGGCTTGCTGACTTCGAACCGCAACCTAACCACCTTCCTCCTAGGTCTCTTGGCACACCTATCCGAAAGCCTCATCACGGTGTCGTATGTATGGTCGATCCTGAGCGCAGAAGGCTCCCAGCGCTACGACATTGAACGCATCGCCGAGACGGTAGGCCATTGTGGTGGCCATTCGCGCTTCCTCATTCTATACCTGAGCCGCGAGCGCCTCGTCGGCTGCATTCGCGCCAGTCGCGACCTCTGGGACGACCTAGATGGTCGAGGCAGAGAGGCAGTGGCACAGTATGTGGCTAGGAGCGTCAGGTTGGTCAGGTTTTATGGAGGAGCCTGCGGTTTCATGTGTGTCGCGTACGTCACGGCCACGCAGATTACACCCGTGCTTGAAGCTGCAGAAGAAAATGTGACCGTGTATAGGTGGGTAGTCTGGTAGTTTGCCATAGGTATGCAGTGATGATTTAGGTATGCCTATAAGGAAAGCATATATGTTGAGTATACATGAAAAGATGACACTACACTAATAAGACTTTAAATATTATCCATATTTTTATTATGCTAATTTAAAAAACGAAGAAATAAAACGTCAGATCAGATGTAATTGAAAACTGAAGATGCGAAAATTAAAATTATTAGCAAGATAACGAAAACATTTTTTAGTTAATAAAAAAAGAAAGCCCGTATTAACTAAATTTTTGTCACTATCTTCTTACTTAAGTGTATTATCAGTATAACTATTGAATAAAGAACAATTTTTTTAAACAGTGTTTATCTAATTGCCAGCCTTACAATTGAATTGTATGCACACGCTTCGAAATCTGAAATTGTATAAAGTTAATTGAGAAATGTCAAACCACGTAAAGTTTTTAAATATATTAGAAATGCTGTCAAGAAAATATTTAGTCGATATTATGTCTTAGTAACAGCAGCTGAAGATTTTAAATTATCCTTTTTTTATTTTTTATTTCAAATGTAATCCAAAAATTACTTTAAAAAAGTCAAATGAATTGAATTTAAAAAAAAATAATTCAATCTTTACACCATAATTGCAATCACACCAACTAATTACTTCTCTTCTTCTATTTACTTTCAAATACAATTCTCTTGACCATCGGCAGGTCCCTTCCGTACGCCTTCGTCGTAGAGGTACACAACTCACCCTGGTACGAGGTGGTGTTCGCTCTGCAGACGTTCTGGGTACTGTGGGCGTGCGCAGTAACGACGGGTGTCGACACCACGGCGCCTTTCCTCATCATGATGAGCTGCGGTCACCTGCGCAACCTTGCCCTTGCCCTTGATCGTATCGCCGAGGCAGCCGACTGGCGCGACGCGCATCGGAGTCTCGTCGGTTGCATCAGGTATCATCAGAGGATTCTTGAGTGAGTACGCAGAAATATTAATTTAAAAGAAGTGAAGAATTGGTAAAAGAATACACTAAGTTTTAATTTTATGTAAATGAAACGGGAGTGAAATGATTTTTAAAAACTGTGATAAGTTTTTAAATTGTTCATAGTTTACAATCGATTATGATCATTGCCATATAGGTACACAGGTTTTTTTATTTAAGAATTACTAGAAATATTATTTTTATTTTGTAATCAAGTAGCTTAATTGATCGTGTCGTATAATTCGTTTAAACAGTAACATATCCTTTAAAGAAGAGTCAAATCAATTTCTAAGATTAATTGTTGATTAATTGATCATCCGATTAACTTGATTGACAAGAAACTGGGCCTTTTTTAAAACGTTACGCTACCTCTATATCTAATTGTATTAGTCAATGGCATTATATACTTAGCAAATGTTTACCTTATTTGTACCATTATGGTCTAAGAATATTTCTTATGTAAGGCGTTCATCAAAGCTATCATCAATCATCTTCTCAACACTGAATAAACAAAGCACAGAGAAAAAGATTCCCATAATTACCTACCCTAGCTTTACCGTTGAATCAGTAGTTTCAGTCAATCTTTATAGCGTTGACGAGTGGAAGAAAGATATCATTTAACTTCTACGTGCGTGCACGCATGGAAGATTAACAACGGCAATCATTGGCCACCTGTTGGCTTTGCCAACACATGTAAAATTTACAGCGCATTTTCCCCTTTGCGCAGACTGTGTCGGCAAATCGATAATCTCATGAGTTTCGTCTTTCTTTCCGGACTGATGAGCACGACTTACAACATATCACTTATCGGACTTAAACTCATCGGGGTAAGTTCCTAATGATGAAATTAATTTTTCAAAGTTTTTAACACATAAATTTAACACATAAATAAAGGTTCGTTGTGCAGTTTGTAGGAAAAAGTAAACTCTTTTTAATGAAAAAATATTGTCAGATCAAAGAAAATATTGGAGCATACTTAACATTTAATTAGCCTAGTTGATTTTAAACTTAATGCAATGTATTATAAATCTCTCGATAGAGCAAGTAAAAATACATAAAAATTCACTTTTTACTAATATATTAGCGACAGCAAAACAACACGAATAAATTGAAACGCACGTAGATCTAAGTATAAAAATAGCATACAATATTTGAAATAACCCCGAGAATTGAAAACACTTATCAATGTTCAAGATTTTTAATTTAAGGACTGTATTGTTATTATAATGCATTCAATAATCCTGAAGAAATTTGGATTATGAATATTACAATTTGAATTAAGTGTGACAATATAAAATTTCTACTATACAACCTTTAATATTTGTTTTTTCATTAGGTGAAGTTCTTGTTGAACTTTTACATTGAAAAGGTTTAATAATCAGCTATAAAGATCGAGCACATTTTAATTAACTCATGCTCTTTCAGTTTCAATTCAATCAAAATACAGCATCAGTTGTTTATTTATGGTAGCACATTTCTTCCTCTAATGTGAGGTTTAGCATGCTAAAGACTGCACCTCAATACTACTCAAAAGAAAGCAAATTTTTACTTCTTTGATAAAATCTTAACCAAACTTGTGAAGGTTGCGTACACTAGCAAAAAACGCCTAAGGATGCTTTATGAAAGAATGTCGATGAAAGAAGCATGCCTGATCGACTGAGGGTCTGCTAGGTATTTGATACCTTACTTGGAAGGAATGAATGTGATGGAGAACAGTAACTTTCCGAATTACTTTGTTATGATTTTCCTGGAAGACTTCAGTTTACTCAGGACGTTTGAAAGGGTTATGAGAGGATGGTCGAGTGTAGGATCACGGCATAAATTCACGCGACTGGTTTACTTATGTTAAGGTTGGTGTATAACCAACCAAATGGAAACCTGATGACGACATGATAATACTTCCTCAGTTGTTGTTAGTATTCTTTATTTTGCAATATGCGTTGCTTTTTTCAAGTATTGTTTTTCTGATGGAGTTAAGTTTTATCCACATCGTCAAAACTGACTCAAGCTAGATGATGATTATAAACAAATTTTTTAATCCAACCATATAATAGTACAATCGATCGGAAATAGTTTTACATACTTTTTTTAATCGTTTCAATTCAATTAATTCAGCATTTGTATTAATTTAGTTATTATAGGTACTATTATATAAATACTATAAGTACTTAAAAAATATCATTTTATAATAGGAATTTCTTTTTTTAACAAAAAGTACGGTTTCGAAAAAAATGATATTGTATAATATACATCACGTTTCTTTTTCACCCTTCTAAAAGACTGGAAATTAATTGTTTCGTAGCCAATCAATTAGACTGGTCTGCAGTATTTTTTCATCAAAAGTAGAATAACTGATACATTATGTAGACACCATTCGGTCCTATATCTTAGATTGTTTACGTATTAAGTACAGGACGATCCGGAAAGGCTGAAGTACCTTCCGATCCTCGTGATATTCGTAATTCAGATGCTTGTCTGCCAGTGGGCTCCCGATGTTCTTCTCACTCAGGTATCACCTTAAATTTCCAAAATTAAATCAAAACACTATTCTGTAGACGTTGCGTTAGAGTAAAGTCAACGTTGTTTTTCACAGAGTAAAGTTTTGGCCGATCACGCGTACCTCGTACCTGAGCATCTTGGCTACGAGGACCGGCGACTCGGGCAACTGCTACACATCGTGCTGGCACGATGTCAAGTTCCGATTCAGCTCAGGGCAGGTGGTCACGTTCAGTTATCGATGGAGTGTTTTGGTTCGGTAAGTATATCTTCGTCACAGTGTAGAAATATTTTACCGGTTTATTTGTTGTTAATAATAGTAATATCAAAAGTAATAAGATAGAAGTATCTTGAATATAGTATAACATTGATACGTGTAAATACATATTACAAATGTTTATTTAAAGTTTTATATTACTAATTTACTATGTATAGAAACGTAGATGCTGACGTCTGTTTTACAGATTAATCATTGATTTTGCAGCTGATGACGAGCGCCTTGTCATTTTTTACGGTGCTCCAGAGCTTGAATTAAGAGCAGCGAAGTATTGGTGTTGGTATCTGCAAGGAACATCGGCGTTTGACAGAGCTATTTTCATAGATTCGGGATTTGAATTATTTATAGCAGCTTACTAAACAAGTAATATCGATGTAATATTATGTTATAAAGAAGATTTTATTTTAAAACTTATCTCTCGAAAGCGTATGAACCTTTATTCGTAGAATATTTTCATTAACAATTAAGAAACAGTAACATAATTGTATCAATTACACACCGCAATACTAGAGTAGTAGTTATCGTCTAACATCATAACCCTCTATGAAAAAAATAGATTGAACATGAATGCATTCAGTTTTAAGCATACTATTCTTTTAATAAAAATCCCATAAATTACGGTCATATTATTTTTTCCTGATAGAGGAAGCTTTGCAGTAAAGAAAATATTTTTTTGAAAAAACTTGGCAAACATGTTTTTGTGCTCTCTACAATCAAAATACACAAATGTTTAGGAAATATCCGTATGAATGTGTATTATGTGTGCAATAGACTTTTTATAATTAATGAATATAGTTTTGAACGAGAAGGAGTGGAAGCAGCAAGCAGCAGCCGAATTCATCAAGCAGCTATCATGGAATGATTGCAGTTTATCACAGAGAAATTAATACCGATTGTGTTATACAAGGATATTATTTTAATATTAATACAGAGAGTTTTGTATCCATTTATTTCAATTCCATATTTTCCTTTTACTATGTATCAAAAAGTACTTTTAAATTAAGAAATTCTTAATACGTACCACCTTGAGTTGAGATTGTACAGTGAAAACCATGATCTGTCAGAACATATTTTATATTTAGTTTTTCAAAATTTCTTTCATCGTACCTAAATTTATAGGTACTCCAAAGTAAGTAACATTTGAATATTTAAATTTATGCTTTGTTTTCAATTCTAGGAATCTATGTAGTTTATTTTTTTATTAATATTTTTTTATAGCTAATGAGACCATTCTAAAATTAATATGCTAATCACCGTAAAACCGTAAAATCATATTTTGTAAATTTTCGCATTCACAAGTTTATTATGAGCGCAGAAAATTGGAATCAAAATTTTCATTTTTATCTTATCTATCATTGATTCGGAATATCATTTAATACAAATAAATTTTATCACTTTGCTCAATTTGATTTGTTAATAATTTTGTACATGTTAACAAAAAGTCATAATGCATCGATAGCATTAGTATCTAGCATTTTAATATAGATTTATTACAGTAAAATCCATCAATATATACCATGACTAATCATTTATTGCTTTCTCAAAGAGAAAGCTTGGTAACTGTGAAATTTTTCGACCTCGAGATTTCGATGATTTTCGATATTTCTGAGCTCGCTGAGTCGAGATATGCATTTTCTAGAAAATGTCTGTATGTATGTATGTATGTGTGTGTGTGTGTGTATGTGTGTGTTATAAATTTGTCCGCAGCATAACTTGAAACTGGCTAGAGATATCAAGTTTATCTTTGGCAGGTATTTAAAGCTTATTTTGAAATTGTGCAAGTTCAATTACATAGTTAATCGGATAATATTAACCCATTAAGTCCTGAATGGACAAATTTTCACTAAAGTTTTCAACGCTTATATTTTATGTGAAAATGAATTGTAAAAAGTATATGGATAAGCGCATTCGATGTAAAATTTGATGAACTTTCAGAATCTTTTGTTAGATTTTTCAAAAAATTAAACTGTCGAACACTGTACATGATTTTTTCCAAAAAAACATGGTTTCAAAAAAAAAAAATTATTCATTTCGATTTTTCAAATGGAATGCATTTAAGATTTAATGATCAAAATGCAGAAAACGTGGCCTCGAGACCTAAACTTGAAAATCTAACGATTTAGGTTTTGAAAAAAAATTTTAAAACACATAAAATGGCGGCTGAGACGCAGAAAAATCATAAAAATCTTCTGGAATTATTTATTCGAAAAAGATGGACTTTAGAGAAAAACTTTACTGAAGAAAAAGTTCTTAGAATTGATCAGAGAACATGCTGGAATTTTTCCAGAACCTTTTGGCAAATTTCAGAATTTTTCAAAATTTTCAAATTTTGAAAAATTTAAAAACGCTTCTTATGTTTCTGAAAAAATTCCAGCGTATTCTTTAATCAATTCTAAGAACTTTTTCTTCAGTAAAGTTTTTCTCTAAAGTCCATCTTTTTCGAGTAAATAATTTCAGAAGATTTTTATGATTTTTCTGCGTTTCAACCGCCATTTTGTGTTTTAAAATTTTTTTTCAAAACCTAAATCGTTAGATTTTCAAGTTTAGGTCTCGAGGCCACGTTTTCTGCATTTTGATCATTAAATCTTAAATGCATTCCATTTGAAAAATCGAAATGAAAAATTTTTTTTTTTTTGAAAACCATCTTTTTTTGGAAAAAATCATGTACAGTGTTCGACAGTTTAATTTTTTGAAAAATCGAACGAAAGATTCTAAAAGTTCATCAAATTTTACATCGAATACGCTTATTCATATACTTTTTACAATTCATTTTCACATAAAATATAAGCGTTGAAAACTTTAGTGAAAATTCGTCCATTCAGGACTTAATGGGTTAAGTAGGTTAAAAAAATAAAGCAAAATATCGAAAAATCGAATATTTTGCTTTTTGTCGCCGAATTTAGATATCGGTTGGAAGTAGGCCCATTTTCTGAAAGGCCTTAAAATTACCTATCAATCCATATTTTTGTCGGCCTGATCGGATATTATTAAGTTGGTTAAAAAAAATAAAGAAAAATATGGAAAACTCGAAAATAATTTTTTTTGGCTCTGGAGGTTTGGATATCGGTCGGAAGTAGGCCCATTTTCTGAAAGGTCTTGAAATTTCCTATCTACCCATATTTTTGCGGCCCGATCGGATATTATTAAGTCGATTAAAAAAAATAAAAAACAATATGGAAAAATCAAAATAATTTTTTTTCTTCGCCGGGTTTGGATATCGGTCAGAAATAGGCCCATTTTTTGAAAGGTCTTAAAATTTCCTATCTATCCATAGTTTTTTCGGCCCCATCTGATATTATTAAGTCGGCTAAAAAAAATAAAGAAGAATATGGAAAAATCGAAAATATTTGTTTACGGTGTTGGGTTTGGATATCCGTTGGAAGTAGTCACATTTTCTTAAAAGCCTTGAAATTACGTATTAATCCATATTTTTGTCCGTCGAAATGGATAATATTAAGTCGGTAAAAAAAATGAAGAAAAATATGGAAAAATCGTAAATAATTTTTTTCATCGCTTATACAGTAATTGTACTTTAACATCCTAGATCTACCACTACAAAATTAAAGAAAAAAAAAACGCTTGTGTTAGAGGATATTTGAAACCTTCGCCGAGTTTTATGGTTTTTGAAACCACTCTATGAGTTGGTGGATTTTCGAAGTCTTCGCTGAGTTGGCGGGGTTTTGAAGCAAACACCAAGTTAGTAGGTTTTCGAAGAAAAGGCCAAAGAAATTTCGAAGAAATGCAATTATTTTATAAATTCATTAAATAGCATGTGATAACCTTAAACTTTTTAATTTGCAATTTAATAATTACTACATAACTATTTTAAATATAATTTTCTTGATCATTTTGAATAATTGTATTGATGGAAAATCAGATATGCAGAAAGGATGATATTTTATATTAAAATGTACATTTAAAAAAATTATTCGATGTAATTTATCAATTCTCTTTGAGAAAGCATTCTGCTAAAGCAGTTAGCAGCGGTTTTTTATATTATATAAATAATATCATATAAACCAACTCAATTTTTTATAAAACATAAAGACTTGCACGATTTATTTAGGAACACGAAATACCGACTACCAGAAACTCAGCAAAAAACTAGTAAAATTTTACTTCGATATTATTTCCGTAAATAATATCAACTAAAACGATATTATAATTCTCGCGAAAAACATAATGTACCCACGCCCAGAAACTTGATGCGTATTTTTGCGACGCTTTATCACTTATTCATCGCATTTCTTTTCTCTTCCTTGCTCAAAGGCCACGTAGCTCAGCAGGTCCATAGGATATCGCGTGATCGTAAACACCGCGCCTTTGTCTTCGACTCTATATCCCGGCGCGACAATTTCTTTCTTTTCTCGTAAGTAATTTTACCGCTAGAAACATTGTCTCGAGTTGTAGGCGACTTCTTTTTTCCTTTCTCTTCCCTTCTCAGCGATTACATATACGAGAAAAATATAATGCGCCATCGGTGGCTAGGCTCGTTAAAAATTAATGCTCGACTGTCTGGCCAGAAGGCAGTGGCGGGGGTGTAAGGAAGTATGACAAATCTTGGGTGGTTATACGGATTTCGTAGAGCGTCGAGGATAGTTCGGAGCTCGACAACACAATACAGACGCTTATTTTGTGTGAAGTTGGTTAGTGAATAATGAAATCTTCTTTTCATTGAAGATCTTTCGTTATAAGGTTGATTTAATTGATGGAGTTACAGGCTGTCTTTTACTTAAAATTTTGGAAAACTGAGCTTTTGAGTTATTCTGACAGAATACTTTTGAGACTTCGATATATAGTAAGCTATTGTTTGTTATGACTGAAATAACAGTCATTAAATAACATCTGATTGACGATGGATTATATCTGATCTATAAGGCTAGGGCCTAATGAGGTTGGCGTAAATAGCCGACGAAATGTTGCCACAATTAGAAAAGCCGTTTTCTTTTCACATCTTTACCTCCTACGATCGTACTCAATAACATTTTGGAATAACAATGGGTGGCGTTAAACCTTCGATATTTTTATTGGTACATGCACCCACTCGCCAACACACTTGCAAACGCAAGCGTGTGCCACTATAGGCTACTATGCACTAAAAGTGATAAATCTTAAGTTTTTCCCCGACAACCGTAATAAACCATTAAAACCGAAAATAATTAAGGTCCGTCGCTATTGTACTACTTATACAAATCCTAACATTGACATAGCTGAGGGCAATTGAAGGGCCGGATGCAATAAGGGGGTTAGCGCTCGAAAACCTGTAAAAGTATTGTCCAAGTGACTAAATTTTCAATGTAGCTAAATTAATTTTTAAAAAATATCACCTTGTAGGGAATGAAAAGAAGTATTTTTACCTAGAAGGAATTTTTTTTATTCGACTTTCTTTTTAATATAAAAATTAAAAACTGAAAATTTTGTTCATCTATTTTTAATAGCTTTCAAAAACATTAATCGTCCAAACTTGATCAAATATCATCGAAATATTTTGAAATTTGACAGGGACGTGCAGAATACTCCAGCGTTGCCGATGGGATTGATAAAAGGATGTAAATCGATAATTGTTAATAATTATTTAATTGCAAATATATTGCGATCGGTAATTACGTTTTCTTAACTTTAACGGAAAAAAGTATCGAGGGAAGTTGAAGCTAGGAAAAACTTCCAGCGAGACATTTGTTCCTTAATAGTCTAATAAGTTTCTGACAAAGTTTCAAATTGATTTAATAATAAATGACTTAAATAGAGCGTTATTAATAAAGACGCGTGCTAGCAACATCGGCGGCGCGGCGCGGTGTGAGCTAAGCCTGTTGTGTTTACATGTTTTTGCACTGATGTGTCACGTTTATAAAAATTAAAGAATTATTACGTTGACTTATAAACTGTGTTTTTACGTTATATAAAACATAATATCGTTACATAATAATTCGTTAATTTTTATAAACGTGATACATCAGTATCTTACGTTTATATATAATATATAAAACATAATATCGTTACACAATAATTCGTTAATTTTTATAAACGTGATACATCAGTATCACGTTTATAATAACGAATTAACGAATTATTATGTAACAATATTATGTTTTATATAACGTAAAAATACAGTTTATAAGTTAACGTAATAATTCTTTAATTTTTATAAACGTGATACATCAGTGCAAAAACATATAAACACAACAGGCTTAGCTCACGCCGCGCCGCGCCGCCGATGTTGCTAGCGCGCGTCTTTATTAATAACGCTCTATTTAAGTCATTTATTATTAAATCAATTTGAAACTTTGTCAGAAACTTATTAGACTATTAAGGAACAAATGTCTCGCTGGAAGTTTTTCCTAGCTTCAACTTCCCTCGATACTTTTTTCCGTTAAAGTTAAGAAAACGTAATTACCGATCGCAATATATTTGCAATTAAATAATTATTAACAATTATCGATTTACATCCTTTTATCAATCCCATCGGCAACGCTGGAGTATTCTGCACGTCCCTGTCAAATTTCAAAATATTTCGATGATATTTGATCAAGTTTGGACGATTAATGTTTTTGAAAGCTATTAAAAATAGATGAACAAAATTTTCAGTTTTTAATTTTTATATTAAAAAGAAAGTCGAATAAAAAAAATTCCTTCTAGGTAAAAATACTTCTTTTCATTCCCTACAAGGTGATATTTTTTAAAAATTAATTTGGCTACATTGAAAATTTAGTCACTTGGACAATACTTTTACGGGTTTTCGAGCGCTAACCCCCTTATTGCATCCGGCCCTTCAATTTAGCTACTTTCCCCTATTCAGGAAACCCAGGTGACGGTGTTAACTAATGGCATGCGGCCTCTTGCTCTCTACTTCGACTCAAGGGGACCTATACTTATCTGCGTACTAAGGTTCTCCCTTTCTGTCGCCCACATAGATCGACCTGCGTATATATCGGGCCGTAGAAGCCCAGATGAGCTCAGTCAAAGCGCAGACGTTGTAGTCAACAGTTTCTCTTTGAATCTTTCTGAACTTTTCGTGATCACAGGAAAAAAGATGGACGTGTTGACTTCGAAATTGTGGACCGCGTTGCTTTTGGGGGAATATCACTTGGCGAAGCAGTTGATCATCCGTGGAGCAAACGTAAACGTGTCAAAAAAGACACAATTCGGTGTGATGACGTTGCTGCACTATACAACGGTGGCGAATGATATCTACGGCATGCGTCTGCTGATAAAGCACGGTGCAAATTGCAACGCGCGTGCCAGCCCGGGTCGAACACCGCTACACTGTGCCGTATCCTATCCGTACATAGGTCCTGGCAACACCTCGATGGGAGACGGTAGAGGGGACGGTGACCGCCTCGACGTTGTCGAATTGCTCATCAACGAAGGTGCTGTCGTGGATGCGCGGAACGATACCGGATCGACGCCTCTCCATCTTGCAGTGGAAAATAAGTTCAACAAGGCGGCAGAAAAGCTTATTGCCAGAGGTGCGTCCATTGAGGCGGTAGATAGATGGGGTGATACTATACTGCACACGGCGGTGCGTTACGATAACTTGAGTATGGTCAAAGTGCTGATCAGCCATGCAGTAAATATAAATGCTAAGGCTATTTATTCTACACCGCTGGTCCTCGCCATTCAGACGCATTATCCATGCAATATGGACATTGTAAGTATATAATAATATGGATTTACAAATTTTTTATAACCCATTCAAGTATTTTTGTATCCTTCTACAAGGAGCTTCGTAATAGTATATAGATTTAAGTTTTGTTAAAAATATGTTAAAAATATTTTTGTGTCATTTTGAGTGTTTGGTCATTTAATTGTTTGTATTTACAATAATAATTTAACAGAGGAATTAATATAGATGAATTTGGGTCTAAGAATTTTAATTGTGTGACTTGACAATTAATATAAGGAATAAGTAAGTTAAGGGGATGTGAGTACCAACGTTATTTTTCAAACGAGTATACCCCTGCGAAAATACCAATAGAATCATCCAGAAAAAATTCTGCGTATAGTATTTACATATACGGAGCGCTTGACGTGTTATTAAAAAAAAAATGATGAGAATTAAGGGGATGCCTTACTCGTACTATTACCGACCGAGCAATTCACATAGTTTCAAGCTGATTAAAAATAAAATACGTCGAATCACAAAAAATCAAGAGAACACTCTTCTGTGTTTTTTAACGTTCTATCATCCAGTCAAAGTTTGGAGTCGAAATATCAAGCCGTTTTTTCAAAAACTTTGACTGGATGATAGAACGTTAAAAAACACAGAAGAGTGTTCTCTTGATTTTTTGTGATTCGACGTATTTTATTTTTAATCAGCTTGAAACTGTGTGAATTGCTCGGTCGGTAATAGTACGAGTAAGGCATCCCCTTAATTTAATTAAATAAAAACCGTACTGTCGGTAAGTAGGAATCTACAATTGACCTACTTTTCAAACGAGCATATCTCACGAAAATACCAATAGAATCATCCAGAAAAAATCTAAATATAGTGTTTACGTGTACGGAGCGCTTGGCAACCGTCTTTTTCCAAATAAACGTTTGAATGTTGATTTTAAAAAATATTGAAATTAGGGTTGCACATATCCTTATAAGATTGAGAGAGCCACGTGCCAATGAATTGGCAACGGCTTTTAAATTTAATTTAACTTATAGCTTCACAAAACAACAAACGCTTTGTTTTCCAGATCCAACTTCTGCTTGAAAACGGCGCCGATGTAAACATAAAGTGCCAGGAAGGCACCACCGCATTGCACCAGTTCTGCAAGAATTATGCTAATAGACCCTTTTCTATAGATAAGGCCGCTGAAACGGTGGCTTTATTACTTAAATTTGGAGCCGATTTTAACGCATTCAACCACAAAGGCAAGACGCCTTTCGAACTACTGCACGGAACATCAAACAATCCAGCCATCGCACCTGTCGCTAGAGTCATAATCCGCGAAGCCGTTAAACGTGAAGCATTAGACCAACCCCTCTGTGAGAAGTACAAACAAATGGTCCAGTCCCATGAGAGTTATTCGGAATTTGAAAAAGAGTGCCGGGAAGAGGTCATGCGAATGCGAAGTGAAAAGATCGACATAGAGAACAGGGTGGTGTCGTTCTTTTACATATTTTCGATACACGAAGAGAAGCTCGTAACATTAGCTAGAAACAAAAAGATAGTCACGGCGTTTGAAACAAGCGATTATTTGGCGTCATTCAGGATATACGCCGATGAACTCACCACGAAGTTTGAAGTGGCTAAAAAACGTGCGAGTTTTCTTATGAGCGTCGAAGATTGCCTGGTCGACGTGTTGGGCCATATATTACCTGCACCAATCGTGAGAAAGATGGCGACGTATGTCAAGGTCGGCGATATAATAAAAAATGAGTTGTAGTATGATTGCGATGAAGCAAATCCAATCATTTTTAATAAATTACTAAGAAAAATGATGACACATCTTGTTAAAACTAAAAGATGACACAAAGGCTATAGCCGGATAAGCATGTTAAAATTGCCCCCAACGTAATCGACAAACTAACTTTACTGGTCGATAGAACATGTAAAAAGAACTTCTGCGCTAAATTTTTAGACCATAATATCTTTCCCATGACTAATTAACACCAAAAACGTGTTTTTTCGATTTTATTTTTTTCCGAGCGTCAGTTAAATTTTAAAAATCTGAAAAAATTCAGAGAGATGTATATGTAGGTCCCAAATAACCATGAATGTTTTCAGATTATACTAATTTAAATTGTGCTCTAAAAAAATTCCTAAAGATTTGTATTGATTTTTTAAATTGGTTCCCTATCAATGGCTAACTTCCAATACCATTATTTTTTTTGTATTTTTTTTCGCTCTTTCGATTTCCATTATAAAAACTGTGATAAAATGGGGTGGAACACCATCAAAAATCAAAAAAACCGTTTTTTTCTTCATTTTTGGCATGTTCTTTTATCCAAGCGTCAAAAATAACCCCAAAAATCGAATCAACGCATAAGAAAATCCTCTAGAATAAAGTAAAAATATAAAAATCGTCATAACCAACTTAATACCAACGAAAAAAATTCTATATTAATCGTGTAAAATCATGTAAACAACGATTTAGCCTAAGAAATAACTCCATAAATCAATTTAGTGCATCAAAAAATCTCCTAAAATACAGAAAAAAATATAAAACTTCTTAAAACTTCTTACACCAACGAAGAAAATCTGTATTAATCGTATGAAGCGATGATAAGCGTGATTTAGCCTAAAAGTAAGTCCATAAATCGATTCAGCGCATATAGAAAGTTCTACAATACTGTTAATACTCGTATATAAAAAACCGTTAGTACTCCCTGTATATGTAGCTAATAAGAAATTGAGTGTAACAGACAGAATTGGTAATTTTATAGTCAACAAGTGATACTCAAAGTATATAGATTACGAAATATGTGCAGAATTGACCCGCATGTCGGCGCCCGAGCGAAGCGATGGTGAAAAGTCGCACGAGCCAATAATCACTTACACACCAGTTTTATATAGTATTTTATAGCAAGAGGGCCTAAAATTGGCATTATAGTTGCCATATTTTGAGGTTAGAGTGCTATAAATATACTTAATTAGAATCAAAATTACATTAAGTATGTCTGTATCTATATGCAAACGCGCACATTCGATATTTATGTTTATAGAATATTTATTCAGCACTTCCACAGTTTACGCTCACATGAGTGTACGAGTAATTCATATCAGCTGGCAATTAATAATTTAATTTATTAATTTACTAATTCAATTTATTAATTTAATTTATTAATTTACTAATTCAATTTATTAATTTAATTTAATTATTTTAAATATTTTTAATTTTTGTAATTTGATTCTCACTTATTTATCAATTTAATAATTAATTATTTAGTTGTAGTATATTTGCATTGTCAGATGATAGATTTTTCTGTCTCTACTATATTATACTTAATATACACGTGTACACGTGTAATATACACGTGTATACACTAACACTATAAATATACTAACTTTATCTGTTGACGGTGCAAGTAACTAAAAAATTAATTAAAAAGGAGCAAAAATAAATGTATAAATTGAATTATAAAATCACCTACCGATTGAGAAAAAGATAAAAATAATATTTGAACTCGAGAAACATCACATTTAGCAACCCAAGTGGTTTTTTTGGCCGTTTTTTTAGGTAACCTTTTAATGTTGTGTATAAAATATGTAAACATTTGTAATAAATGAATTATTTTGTTTTCCAATATGAAAAGGAAAAAATATATTATTAAATTAAATTGTCTCAATTACATTTTTAAATAGAAGAATTTTTAATAAAATATATAATGAGGACTTCGATGGTTTCATATAAATAGTTGTTATTCATTGGTTGTTCTTTTATTCACAACATTTATTTCTAAGAAATGCAATTAATTTTAAAAAAATATTGTTTCGGCTTTTAAGTATGAAAAAAGGCATACATTTTTTATAAATCAATCACAAATGTACAAAAACATGGTGTATTGGATCATTATTGGATCAGTATTGGTACAATACTAGATTCTTTTACATTTAGATAAATGTTGCTGAAAAATAATTCTTAATTAATTGAACAACATTGAACTTTTAACATTTCTTTTACCGAATAGTTTTAATATAGAGCAAATTCGGGAAAAATAAAAATGAAATAGTTCTTGCAATTAGTGTGATATTGCCCAATTCTATTGTTTTCCAAATATATGACATTACATATAATACATATCTTCAATTCTTGAGATAATTTCTAACGTAGCATATGAATGTAATATTAATTTTAATGTGATTTTTAATATAAAATTACAATATTATATTCTAATATTTCTGATTAGAAATAATAATATTATTGTAGTTTCTTTAATATTTATGTATGTTTAAATAAACCAAATAATTATTTATTCAATCAATTGAATTTTTTTGTTTTATGTTAAGAAGGCGACGACAGAAACCTCGATTGATAGAACGTGACGTTCTGTTTGAAATTCTAACCTCAAAAATTAAAGTTGGATACCTCTCTATTATAAATGCAAAATGTAATGATTTTGAATATAATATGTCCAAAACTAATATCGGCGCGAAGCGCAGCTCGATCGCTAGTTATTTAAATTACAACTATTGTTCTTACTTATCGTATAGTGTTCTATTATAAAACATCTTTTTAAGTATATGCTTAATAATTATAGCTCATTTGTTTCTATCTTTTTTATCTACTGCTCACTAATTCCTATATCCAGATGTTATCCCACTTTTGGCTGACATTTGAATTAGAATTTATCCACTTAAGGAGTAAAGTATCATTTTTTTGCGGAGTCCAGGTGTGCACAACATTAATAGTTATTGTTGAGATTATATAATAGCATCTATCTCTTTACACAAATAAGATAAAGATTTCTCATTGCAAATAGCTGGGTTATCATAATTTTTATATTTTAACTACGAGTATATTCTAAGAGATTTTTTTATGAACTGAATTGATTTATGGAGTTATTTTTAGGCTAAACCACGCTTATTATCGTTTCATACGACTAATGTAGAGTTTCTTCAGTGGTGTAAGGTAAGTTATAAGAAGTTTTATATTTTTTCTGTATTTTACGAGATATTTGATGCACCAAATCGATTTATGAAGTTATTTTTTAAGCTAAATCGTTATTTACACGGTTTTACACGATTAATATAGATTTTTTTTCGTTGGTATTAGGTTGGTTATGACAATTTTTATACTTTTACTTTATTCTAGAGGATTTTCTTATGCGTTGATTCGATTTTTGGGGTTATTTTTGACGCTTGGATAAAAGAACATGGCAAAAATGAAGAAAAAAACGGTTTTTTTTATTTTTGATGGTGTTCCACCCCATTTTATCACAGTTTTTATAATGGAAATCGAAAGAGCGAAAAAAAATACAAAAAAAATAATGGTATTAGAAGTTAGCCATTGATAGGGAACCAATTTAAAAAATCAATACAAATCTTTAGGAATTTTTTTAGAGCACAATTTAAATTAGCATAATCTGAAAAAATTCATGGTTATTTGGGACCTACATATACATCTCTCTGAATTTTTTCAGATTTTTAAAAGTTAACTGACACTCGGAAAATAATAAAATTGAAAAAACACGTTTTTGGTGTTAATTAGTCATGGGAAAGGTATTATGGTCTAAAAATTTAGCGCAGAAGTTCTTTTTACATGTTCTATCGACCAGTAAAGTTAGTTTGTCGATTACGTTGGGGGCAATTTTAACATGCTTATCCGGCTATAGCCTTTGGTATTTTGTGAATGTATAGTAGTATTTTTTTATTTTCATAAATAAAAATAATCGAAATAATACGTTTTCTTCCATTTTATTAATAACATTTCCAAAATTTCTTGTTTATCTTTTATTTTTAGGATTATTGAAAAATTTAGTATATTTCCACTAAAACTCAGTAAATTTTACTCTACAATTTACTATAACTATACCTACTAATTTGTTATGCAATTTTGTTCTCTATATGTGCAACAATATTGATAAAAAAATCTAGTATCAATTATTGGATGAATATTTATAAATAAATTAATAGTTTTGTTTAAAATAAGGCGATCAAGAAATTAAATTTATAATGCTAAATTTTGAAAGATACTGATACCACTAATAACAGGAATTTTATTGAACCTATTCGAAAATAATAATGTTAAGTTATCCATTGAAATCTTCTATTATATTAAAGTACTTCATTTCAGTCGTCGGCCCCACTTTTTGATATCATTCCTCCACTCGAAATATCTCAATTTTGATTTCTACAGAGGCATTGACAAATAATTAATAAATAAATAATAATAAATAATTATTCACTTCCTCTTTGCATTACAGTATCTGCTTCATATTAGTCGTCTGCATCACTTTTTAACATCATTACTGCACTCGAAGTATCTCAATTTTCATTTCTTTGGAGGCATCAATGCATAATTAATAAATCTTCCATTATATTTAAGTAATTCATTACAGTCTTCGGACTTACTTTTTAACATCATTTCCCAATAGGCATCAATGCACAAAATTGCATCGGTGCATAAAAGTGCATGAGGTGCGAAAAATTAAATTCAGTTTTCTTTATATTTCTGTTGCATGCATTTAATTTATTTCAGTAAAAATTTATCTAAACGGTATCAAAAAATTATTTTCCTTTTCATGCATTCCAAGTTTCAAAATATTTATAGAAAAATTCGAGTAAGATTGTTTACTAATCGTCAACTAGAAGTTAAACAAAAGTACATAAGGGAAATGAACACTGCGTTTTTCTACGAGTGCCGTACAAGAAGGAAAGTGTTGGTCAACATCTATACTATGTGACTACATAGGGTTAAATTTGTTAATAAATATTGGTTAAAGTTATTTAATATCGTTTGAACTCTTTATTTACTATACATTGTTGTCGTCGTTTATAAACCACTATATTATCAGTAATTGGAACTAAGTATTTTACTAAGTTAAGTTACTATTTCTTAATTAATTACAAAATATTTGTGCTTTATTTAAGTCGTAACCTCACTTTTTATAACATCATTTCTCTACTCGATAAGATTCATTAAAGATTTCTTTAGATGATCGACTTACTTAACAATTGTTACACCTGAAAAACAAATAATTTATTATATAAAAATTGATTTCTACAAAAATTAGTCCATTTTAACCCTGGTAGAAATTTCTCTACCGGAAATGGCCAGAAAAATAATAAATAGCTAGTAAAAATAGTTAATTTTGCTTCCTCAAAGAGGAAGCTTTGTACCGGTGAGAAAAATTTTTGAAACAAAAAATGTTCAAAAACATGTTTTAAGACTTTTGGCGCTAAAATCCGTTGTTTTTGATAAAAAAAATTTCGTGTCTGTGTGTGTGTGTGTGTGTGCGTGTGTGTGTGCGTGCGTGCGTATGTGTGTGTGTATGGGTGTGTACAGGCGATAACTTTTGAACCGATCGACCAATTTACATCGGAAAAGGCTTATTCTCTTCGTTTCGGAGGAGAATAGAGAAATCATAACCTACTTTTTGATTTTACCGATTTTTTTTATAACCAAAAAACGATTTTGAATTTTTCATTTTTTTGATTTTTTAATTTGTTTCAGCCAGTATTACTTAATAAACTAAATTTTTATTAAAAGGTCTTTAAATTACCTACAATTTCTTTTTTTTTAATTTAAATTATCTCTAGCCTGTCATTTGCTATTAATGAAAATATGGTTTATATTTCTTTAATTAATATCTCAAAAACTTTTTCATTTTTCCACTCAAAATTTTTACCATTTATTACACTTATCGAGTACAACATTGTGTTAAAATTTCAAAAGGTTATGTTGATTTGTTTCCGAGAAAAAAATTATTTTTGAAAACAAGTGCGTTTTCTTTCCTTTACGATAACAGGAGTAAAAGTCAATGAATCGTTTTGAAATTTGGCAGAGAATTAGCTTTTTCATGTCTAAGGAGTCGGTTCTTTGTTCAAAAAAATCTGACCGTTGTGACCAAAGATATTTTAGGTTAAAAATTTTTTATAAATTTCTTATATTTCCATTTTTAAAAAGAATATTCGATTGATTGATTCAAAATTTTTACCACTTATTACACGTATCGAGTATAAAATTATGTTAAAATTTCAAGAGGTTATGTTGATTTGCTTCCAGAAAAAAATTATTTTTTGAAAACAAGTGCGTTTTCTTTCGTTAACGATATCAGGAGTAAAAGTCAATGAATCGTTTTGAAATTTGGCAAAGAATTAGCTTTTTTATATCTAAGGATTCAGTTCTTTGCCGAAAAAAATCTGACCGTTGTGACCAAAGATATTTGAGGTTAAAATTTTTTTATAAATTTCTTATATTTGCATTTTTAAAAAGAATATTCGATTGATTGACTCAAAATTTTTACCACTTATTACACTTGTTACGTATGAGAGGACAGACTGAATAAGTCGCGTAAAAAATATGCGACGAGCGGGATTCGAACCCACGATCTCGAGGTTTGTAGGCCCGCGCTCTACCACTGAGCTAACGTCGCGATGCTTGCTCGAGAGCATCGCGAGTGTCTAGTCTTTATCGTGAAGCGGATGCGTCAGGGCTCGGATGACGGTCGAGCTGAGCCCGTGACACACTTATCGAGTACAACATTGTGTTAAAATTTCAAGAGGTTATGTTGGTCAAAATTTTTTTACTCATTCCAAATTAGCCCCAAAACACAAATATAAAGTTTTAGAGCAAAATATGCAATAGTTCTATTTAATTTGTATGGGTACGTTCGGAAATGAAATTTCGGTTAGTAGTTAAGGGGGTTCATCCGACGAGGAACGTATCAAGAATCAATGTCACCCCGCACCGCGCGCACAGGTTTACTCGCATGGTGCTCCCACTCCCGTATAGTCAGAGCGCGTGTTTATACGGGACTGGCACACACATAGCTCCGTGCCGTCTGTGAGCGCGCACACAGAGCGGTGCTCGTCTGTGTGTACCCCCACCGCGCCTGCGCGCGCGGCCGTACACCTAAAATTCCATACTTTCAACTACAATATCTTAAAAACGGTGAAGCTAGGATCTCTGAACTTGTAATATGTTATTCTAATTATTGATGTCAATAACATATTAGTTTTTCAGATAAACGCCAAATGTATCTTCGAAGTTATAGACTGTAACGATCTTTAGCGCGTACGCGTCCCATAAGACGCCATGTTAAAATGTTCAAATTTGCCGTTTAATATCTCGATAACGGTGAAGCTAGGTTCTTTTTTCTAAGGATATGATATAGATAATGATGTCACGTACATGTGACGAAAGTTTCAAAGACTTCCAAAATAAACTCAAAATCAGATGAACCCCCTTAAGTTGATACCCCTACGTTGAGCTAACCGAGCCGACGTTCAGAGCATGTAAACAATGGTTACGGTTAATGCACAGCTGTGAGAGACGCCTCGCTGTCGGTTGATGGCAACGCGAGTGCTCAACTCCAAAAGCCTTCCGGAGCACTCGGAGGCAGGCGATCAAGTTATGTTTCATGTACTTTAATTTACAGAAATTGTAGTGAAGATGAGTTGACATTAAAAATATGCAGAAATGTCTCATAGATTTTATAATGAAATTTATTGTTTTAAACTTTAGAATACAAGAAATTCATCATCTTTTTACACACCAATATATTATATTTGTTATATATTGTTAATGCTATTCTTGTAATTTTAAACATTAATCAGTCACTAAAAGAATATTAATATGTATATCAAATCATAATTTGAGGCGCACACAGTACAAATTATATCAGGTGTAGTGGACGAGTCTGTTGAATCCTTATGAGCTTTTATGTTTCATTAAAGATTTTGCATTAACACAACACAGAGTGTAAAATTACTTTTCACTATAATCAGTAGACATTGCAACTGCACTGGATGATTGATTAGTTTTACGTGCTGTCCTTCTTGTTTCTGATCATAACATAAAGCACGAAATAGAATATTATGATGCTTTCACTTATTTACACTTACACATTATTGTTAATATTTGGTGACGCATCTAGACATTTCCAATCATTCTCATAAGATTTATTATTTCCTTTGGGTTGTCAATTGAAATTGAGTTAATTCATGTCCCTACACTTGAGATTAATTGCACAGACACTAACTCTTTCAAACTAAAGCCTAATTTTTATAACTATTTAACAATCTTGATGATTGAGGACTGTAAACTTAATGCATGTCCTTATTTTCTTCTTTACATCTGCTGGCCTATTTGACTGAATATAAAATCTTCTGAAATAAAAAGAAAAACATACACAAAGTATCTATTCAAAACATAATTTATATTGTCGAAGAATGTTTTGAGTATTTGAATGATGGAAAAGTATTTTATTGCTTTCAGAATTATTCAAATATACAAAATAATTTTAATAATAAGTAAAATACTTATCTAATTTTCTCTCCGTCGTTGCTAAAACGCATTTCTGCATATTTTTAATGTCAACTCATCTTCAGTACAATTTCTGTAAATTAAAGTACAGGAAACATAACCTGATCGCCTGCCTCCGAGTGCTCCAGAAGGCTTTCGGAGTTGAGCACTCGTGTTGCCATTACCCGACCGTGAGGCGTCCCATACTCGTACCATTACCGACCGAGCAATTTACACAGTTTCAAGCTGATTAAAAATAAAATACGTCGAATCACAAAAAATCAAGAGAACACTCCTCTGTGTTTTTTAACGTTCTATCATCCAGTCAAAGTTTGGAGTCGAAATATCAAGTCATTTTTGCAAAAACTTTGAACAAAGCAAAATTTAATTTCGTTCAGAAGGGGTTTGGATATCGGTCGGAAGTGAGCCCGTTTTCTGAAAGGTCTTGGAATTACCTATCTACCCATATTTTTTTCGACCCGATCGGATATTATTAAGTCGATTAAAAAAAATAAAGAAAAATATTGAAAAATCAAAAATAATTTTTTTGGCTCTGGGTTTGGATATCGGTCGGCAGAGGCGGATCTACCAATGGGCACTCCGGGCACGGGCCCCAGGGCCCCCACAAACGAGGGCCCCCACAGAATGAGAATTTTTATATCTACTTCTTTAATTTTTTTCAGGAAAACGTCCAAAAATTGCGAAAATGAGGAATAATACACTGAGAATTATACTTTTTATAAACCAAGATGTTAAAGTTTTCTATATTTGTTTCAAAAATAGGAAAAAAAAATTTGTCACCCAAAAAACCCAGCGTGCTTGGAGAATCGAACCTCGGAACTTCGGATTGATAAACAAACGACTTACTAACTGTGCCATCAACAACACTTACATATCATGATCCGAATCGTCTATGCGAAACTACGCTCATGATTGAATAATTGATTCCTTTGTATTTTCCACTTTTTTTTACCCGATAAGATTTATTGCATTGCCCTCTTTTCATTGGATTACAATAATTCATCATTCAAATGAATAAATAAATTAATGGATGTTGAATCAACTATTGAGATCTTATTATTTCCGTCAGTAATGAAAAAAAAGAACTTTATATATGTAGAAAATTAAGTGAAAATTTATGAATTAAAATTATATTCTTACTCGTCAATAAATATAAGACAAGCCGAGAATAATTTTAGAAAGCTCTCCAGTTATATTTACACGAAAATACAGTAGTCATTTTGAAATTTTGTATAATATTGAGATTTGTCATGGGGACGTGACCACTATATATAGGTATACCTTAGCCATAGCCAACATGGCGCAGACAAGCCAGTTCTATACAGCGTTAAAACCTGGCCAACGCTAGTTCACCGCGCCACCACGAGGGTCGGAAGGCCGCATGACCAACGTCAAATCCCAATAGCGCTCAACTTCTCTCTCTCTCTCTCTCTCTCTCTCTCTCTCTCTCTCTCTCTCATCGCTCGGTTTTTGTTTTTACGAGTGGAGACTTGCATCGAAAGTTCAAACGTCTAGTGATAGATGTAAACATTCTGCCTCGACTTTTTATTAGTGTGACTTATTCTTAACTATTATATACTTAAATATATAATTTATTTGAACGTTCATGAAAATAAAGAATATTTATATGAAGTATCATGACTATTTTTCAATTTTCATCCCCTTACAAGGGGCCCCCACGTCATGTGTGCCCCATGGCCCCCACAACCTTTAATCCGGCGCTGTCGGTCGGAAGTAGGCCCATTTTCTGAAAGCTCTTGAAATTAACTATCAATCCATACTTTTGTCGGCCCAATCGGATAATATTAAGTCGGTTAAAAAAATAAAGAAAAATGTGGAAAAATCGAAAATAATTTTTTTCGTCGCTGGGTTTGGATATCGGTCGTAAGTAGGCCCATTTTCTAAAAGGCCTTAAAATCCCCTATTCATCCATATTTTTGTCGGCCCAATCGGATAATATTAAGTCGGTAAAAAAATAAAGAAAAATATGAAAAAATCGAAAATAAATTTTTTCATCGCTGGGTTTGGATATAGGTCGGAAGTGAGCCCGTTTTCTGAAAGGTCTTGACATTTTCTATCTACCAATATTTTTGTTGGCCTGATCGGATAATATTAAATCGGTTAAAAGAAATAAAGAAAAATATGGAAAAATCGAAAATATTTTTTTACGGCGTTGGGTTTGGATATAGGTCGGAAGTGAGCCCGTTTTCTGAAAGGTCTTGACATTTTCTATCTACCAATATTTTTGTTGGCCTGATCGGATAATATTAAATCGGTTAAAAGAAATAAAGAAAAATATGGAAAAATCGAAAATATTTTTTTACGGCGTTGGGTTTGGATATCCGTTGGAAGTAGTCACATTTTCTTAAAAGCCTTGAAATTACGTATTAATCCATATTTTTGTCCGTTGAAATGGATAATATTAAGTCGGTAAAAAAAATAAAGAAAAATATGGAAAAATCGTAAATAATTTTTTTCATCTCTTGTACAGAAATTGTACTTTAACATCCTAGAGCTACCACTACAAAATTAAAGAAAAAAAAACGCCTGAGTTAGAGGATATTTGAAACCTTCGCCGAGTTATATGGTTTTGAAACCACTCTATGAGTTGGTTGATTTTCGAAGTCTTCGCTGAGTTGGCGGGGTTTTGAAGCCAACACCGAGTTAGCAGGTTTTCGAAGAAAACGCCGAAGAAATTTCGAAAGAATGCAATTAATTTATAAATTCAATGAATAGCATGTGATAATATCTTAAACTTTATTTGCAATTTAATAATTACTACATAACTATTTTAAATATAATTTTGTTGATCATTTTGAATAATTGTATTTATGGAAAATCAGATATGCAGAAAGAATAAAATTTTATATTAAAATGTACATTTAAAAAAATTATTTAATGTAATTTATCAATTCTCTTTGATAAAGCATTCTGCTAAAGCAGTTAGCAGTGGTATAAATAATATCATATAAACCAACTCAATTTTTTATAAAACATAAAGACTTGCACGATTTATTTAGGAACACGAAATACCGACTACCAGAAACCCAGCAAAAAACTAGTAAAATTTTACTCATAGAGGAAGCTTTGTAACGGTGAAAAAAAGTTTCGAAAAAAAATGTTCAAAAAGATGTTTTAAGGCGATATATGTGTATATTAGTTGATTTTGATAATTTTTGTTTTCGTGGATGTGTGTGTGTATGTGTGTGTGTGTGTGTGTGTGTGTGTGTGTGTGTGTGTGTGTGTGTGTGTGTGTGTGTGTGTGTGTGGGTGTGTGTGTGTGTGTGTGTGTGTGTGTGTGTGTGTGTGTGTGTGTGTGTGTGTGTGTGTGTGTGTGTGTGTGTGTGTGTGTGTAAACTCTTCATATCTCCGAAACGAATCAACCGATTTTCGTCGGGTAAAGCTTATTCTCTCCGTTTCGCGGGAAAAAAGGTACCCTTATGGATTTGATTTTTTATTGATTTTCTTTTGTTTTATAACCAAAAACGATTTTGAATTTTTAGTTTATTTTATTTTTTCATATCTTACAGCCATTATTACATAATATAATAAACTTTTCTTGAAAGGTATTTAAATTACCTATATTTTCTTTTTTATAAATTTAAAATATCTTCACTCTGTCATTTGTTATTAAGGAAAACTTTTTTATATTTCATAAATTAATTTCTCAAAAAATTATTTATTTATCGACTTGAAATAAATAACTAGTTATTACACTTATTGAAGACTATACGTGGTTAAAATTTCAAGAGATTATCTTCATTTCTTTTTTAGAAAAAAAAATATTTTCCAAAAACGAATTTTGAATTTTTAGTTTTTTTTATTTTTTCATACCTTACAACCATTATTACATAATATAATAAACTTTTCTTGAAAGGTATTTAAATTACCTATATTTTCCTTTCTTAAAATTTAAAATATCTTCACTCTGTCATTTGTTATTAAGGAAAACTTTTTTATATTTCATAAATTAATTTCTCAAAAAATATTTTATTTATCGACTTGAAATTTTAACCAGTTATTACACTAATTGAAGACTATATTTGGTTAAAATTTCAAGAGATTATCTTCATTTGTTTTTTAGAAAAGAATTATTTTAGAAACATTTTTCGTTTTCGTTGTCGCACGATAACTAGAGCAAAAATTATCCAATCGTCCTGAAATTTGGCACAGATGTAGCTTTTATATATCTTCAGATCGAGTTCGTTGCCCAAAAAAATCGGTCCATTACGAAAAAAGATATTTGAGGTTAAACATTTTTTTAGAAAATTTTAATGGCGTTTTATAAGAGAATACTTGATTTATCGACTTGAAATTTGAACCACTTATTACACTCATTGAAGACTGTATGTTGTTCAAATTTCAAGAGATTATCTTCATTGATTTTTTAGAAACAAATCATTTTAGAAAAAATTTGCGTTTTAATTGTCGCACGATAACAAGAGCAAAATAGGAGCACTTTCGATGATCAATTTCAAACTTTTATAACTTTGGAAGAAATCGACATTTTTTATTGTTTAAAAACGCAAATGAAAGCTCGTTTTCTCTAGTTTTATTTTCTTTACTTAAAATTATATTTAAGACTTTCTAAAGTTTAATGGTTGCCATTTTTAGAGAAGGTTTTTTTCAATACTTTCTTCAAAATAAAGCTAAAAGTTCCCAGAACTTTAGTTTTTTTAGCGTTAGGGTATAATATTGCAGCTTTCTTCATATTTGTATATCCAAAAACATATACCACAGTTTGAATCCGGACCCATGACCCTCTCCTTGTTAGTTTAACCGTACAAGATAAAGTATTAAATTTTAAATATTAGAAGTAAAAATTAATTAAAGGGATCAATAAATTAAGTTTGAGGAAGCTACGTGCCAATGAATTGGCAGCGGTTTTTTATTTGTTGAACTGAGAATTTCAAGCGACGTTCTCTGCTTCTGCTATAGCTTTTGTGTGTGTGAAATCTCCTTCAACTTAACTGACTGTAGGATGACTTGTTCTTTACAACTGGCGGGGGTAGTCTGCAGCAGATTGTCTTATTATGTCATGGATCGTGGCCTCTTGTTGTCTCGCCTCATCATGTCACTGCTCATTCACTGCATCATTCGACTACTGCTATACTACTGCTACTTCCGCTGTTGAAGCACATCAACTTCTGGAGATTTGAGCTGTCGAGACTGGAGTATTTGACAACATATCAACCGTGAAGGCTGTTTCACTAACATCGAGTTTTTTGGAGTCATTCATACTTGGCATCGGCTTCTCTGCTTGATGGGCGTACCTGGACGGGTGATGTATGCACGAATCTGTTTTATCAATTTCCTCACTACTTCAAATTCCACCTCATACCTCACCTGCTCGAAGAAGTCTGGCTTCCTGGAGGAGAGGACGATGACCTCGATGGTGGGTCGACGTACTTGGGACAATGCTTAGCATCTTTCTACAGAGACATCTGAGCGTGCTTCTGATGCCTCAGATCATTGAGATGACCATCACGTGACTTATGTATATTCTTTGCGTTTTTCAGATTCATGGATCGTTCCCGAGTCTTGCGATGCGCTAGACTCAAATGTGTTCTCCACATAGTGGCCAAAGCTGTAGCTGCACCTACTTGAGATTCTTTTCCTGTCCCTATATTAGGATCTCAAGACTGAATGCTTTTGCTTCCGGCTGATAGCCTCTGGAGCATCATCTGCAAGGGTTAGGTTAGGTGTGTGATAGAAAGAAAGATAGAAAGAAGAAGACAGGCAGCTTTTTCTTGCTCCAATACTAATTAAAACTTAACTCACGATTCACCATGATCCTTCTCGCGGTACCCTCGGTAAACAACCGAAGTACGACCCGGTGTTCCTCGCGCATCCGTGGCGTCGTCGCGTCACCGAGTCGCCCGTGCACGAAAACTGAGGCCCCACGAGAGCGAGAGAGGCAGAGTGAGAGGTCACGTGACACGTGTACGTATAAGTATACACAAAAGCGCTGGGAGACAGCCGGTATGGTAGTAATCTCGGGAGGATCACTATATTATATCAATAAAAAAATATCAAATTATACTTTTTGTTGAATTTCGATAAAAGAAGGTTGTCCCGCCCTCAGATATCTGTTCAAGATTAACCTCATCAAATTGTAGATAAATCCGATGGATATATATTATCTAACCTGTAGATTCGTTTGAAATTTTTAAACAAGTATAAGTCATACAGAATTGTGAGATATGAACTATAAATTTGATATAATAATCTTGATAGCATTATCGAGGGCGGGATAACCTTCTTTTCCCAAACAAATTGCAATGATTTTTTTTATTACTGTTTTACTAGATTATTACACTTGTGTCAATTAAATAGCACAATGTCTACTATCCAGTTTCTTAAATTTATATTTTCTTTTTGATCTAGTAAGGGGAACACCGAAGTTTTGCGGAAAATCATTGATTAGGTATCCGATTATAAAACATAAATTTACTGTAGCAAGACTTTGATAGTGATTCAATTAATTCACATGTCTTTATTTAAACAGTTGAATAAAAGATGTTAAATCATATGATATCTGAGGAAAAAGTCCAATTATTATAAAAGATTCTGCGACAAAGTTGTATAAAATACACAGCAAAATTCTACAATTTTATCGATGATTAGATATCTGATGATAAAACATTATATTGATCATAGCAAGACTTTGATAGACATCGATTTAATCATGTCTTTATTCAAACAGTTTAAAAGATGCTTGAAATTAAACGTTTTTTTCTACTTGTATAAATTATATGATGTCTGAAGAAAATGTCCAACTATTATAAAAGGTTCTGTGACAAAGTTGTATTAACGCAGATATCATTATTGAAAATTTTGTTAAAAGTTCCTATTTCAAATACGAATTGTTCAATCGGTAAATAGTCATGAATGTAAACGGTCATTGCCGTCATTGTAAATTTATCAGTATGAAAGTGTGTTATGTGTCTGCGCGTGCGGGTGTGTAAAAGACAAAACGTTCGCAATCTTTATAGAGAGCGCACGAGCTTTAAAGTTCTGCGCGACATTTTAAAGTAGGTTTCGCTTTTTCTCAAGTACGCGTAACTGGCAATTAAAACGCGAACTTCCTTCGCTTAAGTTCCAGTACAATCAATTCTACGCTTATACTTTTCTTCAATTTGTTTGTTTTCCATTTATTAGAATGAGCGTTATAATTTGTTGCCAAGATATAAATTTTTCAAAAAATGTAGACCATAGATTCGTTTTTATTTCTTTTTACGTTTGGAACGTAAAGAAAATGTATGTAAAAAAACGTATGCATAAATTCTTGAAGGGACCAAATTCCATCTTTATGAAAGAAATTTTTGTCAAAAACGGTAGTTATGACTAAAAACAACTCATATAAAAGCTATTCACACCTCCTTAGCGCCGAATAGTCTTGTAGCTTGCTCTTCATTCGGAAGTAGCTAAAGAAATCATTGCAAAATTACGGCAGATGACTTATTATAGGCATAATATGACAGCAGTCGAAATAACATAAGCTTAGAATTTCAATAATTGATTCGGATTCCGATCTGACAAACAATTACGTAATTAGTTATAACCCTTTCAAATTGAATCGGGCTTTTTAGTGTAAGTTCTGAGCAGCTAAAAGTAATACTTATTGTTATAAAATTTCAAAACATATAAAACTGTAAAATACTGTAAAAGAAACTTTATAAAAATCTATATAAATATCGGCAATTATTACGGTTGGAGCATACAGAAGTGTATAAAAATTCAAACGTAAGTAGATTATTATACAATTTCTATACACATTTACTATTTTTATTCGAAGTCTGTAAAACACTATCAACAATGGCAAGTATAACTATGCGAATCTTCGTTTTAAATTATTTTAGAATTCTCAACGGTTCTTTATACTTCTGTAGCAGATATGGATACTCTTCGCCGCTCGCGCTCAAGGAAAGACGCGCGCGCAGGTCCTATGATTGAAGAGGTGAGCCCGCGACTGCCGTCCTGCCAGTCGAGAGTTTCGGCCAAAGCGAGACGGAAGCGTGTGGCTTCGAAGGATAGGTTCTATTCTATGCTCGTTGCGGTTCACGTTCAATTGTGGTATAAATATTTTAGACAGTTTTCTCTAAAATAAATAATTAAAAATTTTGCGGTCAACAAAGAAAAAAACTTGCACTACTCTACCAGAAATAATAAATTTTAAAAACTGTAAATAACTGTTGATAATAATAAAACTGTAAAAAAACTGTTAAAAAATGTCGGAATTGGGAACGCAAATAACAATAATTTATAGTTTTTTACAGTTATTTACAGTTTATAACAGAAATTTTTGTTATTATAGTTTTTCACAGTGCTTTTGCTGTCTCAAGTAGCTACTTTCTGTTGTATTTTCAGTTATTTACAATTTTTGACAGTTTTCTATAATTGTTTACAATTTTACGCAGTATTTTTATAGTTATGTTACAGTTATTCACAAAAACAATCACACTTTTTGCTTGTAATTACTATTTTTAATGTAAATAACTGTAAATAGATATTAATAACTGTTAAAAACTGTAAATAACAGTTATTTACTTTTCGATTTTCGAAAAAAATATTCAATTTTATAATTGGAAAATGTTAATACCTAAGTGTTAGTAATTATTAAATACTGTAAATAACTCAAAATAATTATTAACAACTGTTAAATACTCTAAATGACTGTTATTTACATTCCCAATTCCAACAATTTAGTTTTTAACACTATTTCTATAATTTTTTACATTTATTATTTCCGCTAGGGCAATCAACAAAATTCGTTGATGTATAATCTAATCATGTCCAAACTCAAAACCAAGCAACCTAAAAAATTTAATTTTTCGAATCTATTCCCAACCCTTCTCCCAATATATATAAAAAAGTAAAATAAACATAACCGAACCCTCAATTACAAAAAGTGCAAAAGAATGGAGGAGACCTCGCCGTTCTACAGACGCGTGCGCCGCGTGCAGATGCGCGTGCTGCGTCTGGCCGGCCTCGTGGCCTATGAGAACCACACGCTCAACTTCATCGGGACGATCATTATGTCACTCTACGTCAACTTCGCCTTCAGCGCCGTCAGCAGCGTCTACATCTGGGCGTTCGTCGCCGATTGTGTGAACAAACGATTCAATCCGGACATCACGTCCGAGCTGTTCTCCTTCGTCGGCTTTCATTTCAGATTCATGTATATGTTCAGTCGTAGACGCAAACTGGGACAAATGCTCAGGTTTGTGGTGCAATTGTTTGCGTTTTGTTGTAGTTTGTTAAAGCGTTTATGTTTATTATTTTCAAAAATTTGTTTTGCACTGCCTTTCTTACAATCAAAAGTTGCTTGTTTAGATAGATTATTATTTTTTTCAACCTTTGTAAAAATGAAAGAAACTCAAGGCAGATACAATATTTTAGACGAATTAACATTAAAATTTTAATTCTAATTTTGAATCAATTTTTCATAAATGAGTAAAGACTATATAGATTATTGAATAGATGATGAAATATTGGTAATAAAGCTCTTTTATGCATTTTTAGGTAATTGATACAAAATTCCACTATGAAATCTACTACATACAGTCACAAAATCAATTATCTGAATTAACAATATACACTCATAAACGAACTTTCGAAGAATAGGTGAATTTTATTTTAACGGTAACCCATAAAGACATTAAAAGCAAACGATCCAATCGGCGTGTCATCGATTGGCATTGATATTGGTATGCAAACACTCGTCGACGCGGCACGGGTTTCGCCGAAAACTGTATAAACTGTATAAAAATAGCGGCCAGCACGTGATAAACGTTCTTCTGTTGCTAAGAGATCCAAAAGCCTAACCGTGAAGTAACCGATTGTTTATAGATCGGAAAAAACTACTCGAAATGTTCTATTCTTTTTATTAACATTTTTACATTTAATTTTCTGTCCTGCATCTAAATAATTAAAAAAAAGAAATAAAGGTAATTATGACGATTCTAATATTATCACGTATCATATTAAAAATCGCTGCCAATTCATTGGCACGTAGATTCCTCCAAATTAATGTATCGTTACTATATGTATAGTATATATTTTAAATATCAAATATGTTTATTCATTATACTTTTTTTTCAATGATTTAATAATTCATTAATATTTAAAAAATTGCATATTTTTTTCTTATTATTGAAATTATTTGTTATTTGACATTTATTTTATTTAAAAAAAAAGTAATATTTTAAAAACAAAGTTATTAAAGAAGCAAAATTTAAATATGAAAAGGAAATGGTAAAACGAAATAGCGGAAACTCTAAGGAATTATGGAACATAATTAAAACTAAATTAGGGAGAAATAGTGTGCATGATAATCCAATAAATTATATATACGATAACAATCAAAAAATCGAAAATAAAACTGATATAGCAAATGCTATGAACACCTATTTTTGTAAAATAGGACCAAATTTGAGTGCTCAATTTGCTAATATAAATAATAATAACCTGAAACTTCCAGATAGGAATCCTGAATCTATTTTCTTTCGTCCGACAGATTTTGCTGAGATATACAAAATAATCAATACATTGAAAAATAAATCTGGAGGTGTAGACAATATTAACGCTAAATCATTGAAAATTCTCTCTGAATATATATGTGTGCCCTTAGAATATATCTTCAATTTATGTATTGTGAAATCTATCTGGCCTGACGCGCTCAAAAATGCTGAGGTAGTCCCTATCTACAAGGCTGGTGAAAAATCTAATATCAATAATTACAGACCAATCTCTTTAATATCGAACATTGCAAAAATTTTTGAAAAAATAATTTATAATAGATTATACCACTTTTTTGAAAAACATAACATAATATCAGAAAAACAATACGGCTTCGTTAAAAATAGGGGAACTACTGACGCATTAAATTATATATCAAATATCATATACGAAAACTTAGATAAAAGTAAACCAATAATTGTTGCTTTTCTAGACTTAGCCAAAGCATTTGACACTGTTAATCATAGAGTTCTATTAGATAAGCTTGAACGATATGGAGTAAGGGTAGTGCCTTAAAACTGATGACTAGCTATCTCACAGATAGGCGGCAAAGAGTAAAAATTCAAGACTGTAAAAGTGAATATAAAGAATTTACCACGGGTGTTCCCCAAGGAACTATATTAGGACCATTACTTTTTATACTTTATGTCAATGACTTACTAGGAAGTATGCAAAATGACACAATCATGTCCTATGCTGATGACACGGTTATCATATCAACTGATAACATGTGGTCCTCAGCTCAAGAAAAATGTGTGCTTACCTTAATCATGTGGCCAAGTGGCTTGCACAAAATAAACTGTCGCTAAATATAGATAAAACGGTCTATATGACTCTCGGAAACTACTGTGATAGTGTACCTGGCACACTAAACATCAAAATAGGAACGCAATTAATAAAAGAGTTGAAAGTCATAAATACTTAGGGCTGTATTTCGACTACAATATGAAATGGGATAAGCATATAAGATATATCATTAAAAAAACCAAATACCTAATTTTTGTCTTTGCCAAGATAAAAATATGATGGATACAAAAACATTAATGATAATATATTATGCTTTCTTTCATAGTCTAATCAATTATGGGGTAATTGCCTGGGGTGGTGCGTACGATAATAATATGAAACTAATACAATCAACACAAAACAAAATATTGAAAATCATAAATAAAAATAAATTCTCTCAAACTAATCCACCTCTTGAAATAAAAAAATTATTCCAGTTAGAGTCAATATCCTTACATTATTCTACATTAAGAAATAAATATATAAACAGTGCGAGCAAGACCAGAAACAAAACAATTCAATTACCTAAATGTGATAAAAGAATTAGTGATAAAAATAGCTACAATGAAGCTATAAGGGTCTTTAATGGGCTATCTAAGGATCTCAAAGTTATGAATTTAAGTAGACAATTAATGAAGAAAAAATTAAAAATGTTTATAGTAAAAGATGCAATATAATTTCAAAATAATAATTAAATCTTAACCAATATATCTAACAAATTATTTAACTGTTATTTATGTACTACAATGGATTTTATCGATGTTAACTAACACTACGCACATAACATTATATAGTTTTTTTAAGAATTTTGTAGTT